>JAQSUU010000236.1:6000000-6505626 GCA_038087645.1 Saccharum hybrid cultivar R570 | reverse complement strand
GCGTCGAATGTGCCGTAGGCTCGCAAATAGTATTAGAGGCACCCGATGGAACTCGTAGGTGACGTGGGTCATGTGGAATCTCGTTTTGATCTATTTTGAGACAGTGTTAGCGTCGGTGCAAGATAGGTGCATGGTTTGCACAGAACGTACCATAGGCATAGAAATCATTTTGGACACACTCGATGGGACTCATAGGTGACAAGGCTCAAGTGGAAGCTCGGTACGGTCCATTTGGAGATAGTGCTACTCTTGATGCATGATTGGTGCACGGTTTGCGTCGAACGTACCGTAGGCTCGGAAATAGTATTGGAGGCACCCGAAGGAACTCCTAGGTTACGTGGGTCATGTGGAATCTTGTTTCGATCTGTTTTGAAACAGTGTTAGCGTCGGTGCAAGATAGGTGCTCGGTTTGCATCAAATGCACCATAGGTTCATAAATCATTTTAGAAGCACCCGCGGTACTCCTAGGTGATGAGGTTCTGGTGGAGATCTGTTTGGTCCGTTTGGAGATAGTGCTGCAGAAGATAGGTGCATGGTTTGCATTGAATGTTCCATAGGTCATAAATAGTTTTGGACGCACCCGATGGAACTCGTAAGTGACGTGGGTCGTGGTGAATCTTGTTTTAGTCCATTTGGAGATAGTGTTAGTGTCAGTGCAAGGTTCGAGCACGGTTTGCACCGAACATACCATAGGCATAGAAATCATTTTGGACAAACTCGATCAGACTCCTAGGTGACGAGGCTCAAGTGGAAGCTCGGTTCGGTCCGTTTGGGGATAGTGCTTTTCTTGATGCAAGATTCGTGCTTGGTTTGCACCAAATGTAGCATAGGCATAGAAATCATTTTGGACGCACTCGAGGGGACTCCTAGGTGACGAGGCTCAAGTGGAAGCTCGATTCGGTACATTTGGAGATAGTGCTACTCTTGATGCAAGATTGGTGCTCAGTTTGCGTCGAATGTGCCGTAGGCTCGCAAATAGTATTAGAGGCACCCGATGGAACTCGTAGGTGACGTGGGTCATGTGGAATCTCATTTTGATCTATTTTGAGACAGTGTTAGCGTCGGTGCAAGATAGGTGCACGGTTTGCACAGAACGTACCATAGGCATAGAAATCGTTTTGGACACACTCGATGGGACTCCTAGGTGACAAGGCTCAAGTGGAAGCTCGGTACGGTCCATTTGGAGATAGTGCTACTCTTGATGCATGATTGGTGCACGGTTTGCGTCGAACGTACCGTAGGCTCGGAAATAGTATTGGAGGCAGCCGAAGGAACTCCTAGGTTACGTGGGTCATGTGGAATCTTGTTTCGATCTGTTTTGAAACAGTGTTAGCGTCGGTGCAAGATAGGTGCTCGGTTTGCGTCAAACGCACCATAGGTTCATAAATCATTTTAGAAGCACCCGCGGTACTCCTAGGTGATGAGGGTCTGGTGGAGATCTGTTTGGTCCGTTTGGAGATAGTGCTGCAGAAGATAGGTGCACGGTTTGCATTGAACGTACCATAGGTCATAAATAGTTTTGGACGCACCCGATGGAACTCGTAAGTGACGTGGGTCGTGGTGAATCTTGTTTTAGTCCGTTTGGAGATAGTATTAGTGTCAGTGCAAGGTTCGAGCACGGTTTGCACCGAACATACCATAGGCATAGAAATCATTTTGGACGAACTCGGTCAGACTCCTAGGTGACGAGGCTCAAGTGGAAGCTGGGTTCGGTCCGTTTGGGGATAGTGCTTCTCTTGATGCAAGATTGGTGCTTTGTTTGCACCAAATGTAGCATAGGCATAGAAATCATTTTGGTCGCACTCGAGGGGACTCCTAGGTGACGAGACTCAAGTGGAAGCTCGATACGGTACGTTTGGAGATAGTGCTACTCTTTATGCAAGATTGGTGCTCGGTTTGCGTCGATTGTGCCGTAGGCTTGCAAATAGTATTAGAGGCACCCGATGGAACTCGTAGGTGACGTGGGTCATGTGGAATCTCGTTTTGATCTATTTTGAGACAGTGTTAGCGTCGGTGCAAGATAGGTGCATGGTTTGCACAGAACGTACCATAGGCATAGAAATCGTTTTGGACACACTCGATGGGACTCCTAGGTGACGAGGCTCAAGTGGAAGCTCGGTACGGTCCATTTGGAGATAGTGCTACTCTTGATGCATGATTGGTGCACGGTTTGCGTCGAACGTACCTTAGGCTCGGAAATGGTATTGGAGGCACCCGAAGGAACTCCTAGGTTACATGGGTCATGTGGAATCTTGTTTCGATCTGTTTTGAAACAGTGTTAGCGTCGGTGCAACATAGGTGTTCGGTTTGCGTCAAACGCACCATAGGTTCATAAATCAATTTTAGAAGCACCCACGGTACACCTAGGTGATGAGGGTCTGGTGGAGATCTGTTTGGTCCGTTTGGAGATAGTGCTGCAGAAGATAGGTGCACGGTTTGCATTGAACGTACCATAGGTCATAAATAGTTTTGGACGCACCCGATGGAACTCGTAAGTGACGTGGGTCGTGGTGAATCTTGTTTTAGTCCGTTTGGAGATAGTATTAGTGTCAGTGCAAGGTTCGAGCACGGTTTGCACCGAACATACCATAGGCATAGAAATCATTTTGGACGAACTCGGTCAGACTCCTAGGTGACGAGGCTCATGTGGAAGCTAGGTTCGGTCCGTTTGGGGATAGTGCTTCTCTTGATGCAAGATTGGTGCTTTGTTTGCACCAAATGTAGCATAGGCATAGAAATCATTTTGGTCGCACTCGAGGGGACTCCTAGGTGACGAGACTCAAGTGGAAGCTCGATACGGTACGTTTGGAGATAGTGCTACTCTTGATGCAAGATTGGTGCTCGGTTTGCATCGAATGTGCCGTAGGCTTGCAAATAGTATTAGAGGCACCCGATGGAACTCGTAGGTGACGTGGGTCATGTGGAATCTCGTTTTGATCTATTTGGAGACAGTGTTAGCGTCGGTGCAAGATAGGTGCATGGTTTGCACAGAACGTACCATAGGCATAGAAATCGTTTTGGACACACTCGATGGGACTCCTAGGTGACGAGGCTCAAGTGGAAGCTCGGTACGGTCCACTTGGAGATAGTGCTACTCTTGATGCATGATTGGTGCACGGTTTGCGTCGAACGTACCGTAGGCTCGGAAATATTATTGGAGGCACCCGAAGGAACTCCTAGGTTACATGGGTCATGTGGAATCTTGTTTCAATCTGTTTTGAAACAGTGTTAGCGTCGGTGCAACATAGGTGTTTGGTTTGCGTCAAACGCACCATAGGTTCATAAATCATTTTAGAAGCACCCGCGGTACACCTAGGTGATGAGGGTCTGGTGGAGATCTGTTTGGTCCGTTTGGAGATAGTGCTGCAGAAGATAGGTGCACGGTTTGCATTGAACGTACCATAGGTCATAAATAGTTTTGGACGCACCCGATGGAACTCGTAAGTGACGTGGGTCGTGGTGAATCTTGTTTTAGTCCGTTTGGAGATAGTATTAGTGTCAGTGCAAGGTTCGAGCATGGTTTGCACCGAACATACCATAGGCATAGAAATCATTTTGGACGAACTCGATCAGACTCCTAGGTGACGAGGCTCAAGTGGAAGCTGGGTTCGGTCCGTTTGGGGATAGTGCTTCTCTTGATGCAAGATTGGTGCTTTGTTTGCACCAAATGTAGCATAGGCATAGAAATCATTTTGGTCGCACTCGAGGGGACTCCTAGGTGATGAGGCTCAAGTGGAAGCTCGATACGGTACATTTGGAGATAGTGCTACTCTTGATGCAAGATTGGTGCTCGGTTTGCGTCGAATGTGCCGTAGGCTTGCAAATAGTATTAGAGGCACCCGATGGAACTCGTAGGTGACGTGGGTCATGTGGAATCTCGTTTTGATCTATTTTGAGACAGTGTTAGCGTCGGTGCAAGATAGGTGCATGGTTTGCACAGAACGTACCATAGGCATAGAAATCGTTTTGGACACACTCGATGGGACTCCTAGGTGACAAGGCTCAAGTGGAAGCTCGGTATGGTCCATATGGAGATAGTGCTACTCTTGATGCATGATTGGTGCACGGTTTGCGTCGAACATACCGTAGGCTCGGAAATAGTATTGGAGGCACCCGAAGGAACTCCTAGGTTACGTGGGTCATGTGGAATCTTGTTTCGATCTGTTTTGAAACAGTGTTAGCGTCGGTGCAAGATAGGTGCTCGGTTTGCGTCAAACGCACCATAGGTTCATAAATCATTTTAGAAGCACCCGCGGTACCTAGGTGATGAGGGTCTGGTGGAGATTTGTTTGGTCCATTTGGAGATAGTGCTACAGAAGATAGGTGCACGGTTTGCATTGAACGTACCATAGGTCATAAATAGTTTTGGACGCACCCGATGGAACTCGTAAGTGACGTGGGTCGTGGTGAATCTTGTTTTAGTCCGTTTGGAGATAGTGTTAGTGTCAGTGCAAGGTTCGAGCATGGTTTGCACCGAACATACCATAGGCATAGAAATCATTTTGGACGAACTCGATCAGACTCCTAGGTGACGAGGCTCAAGTGGAAGCTGGGTTCGGTCTGTTTGGGGATAGTGCTTCTCTTGATGCAAGATTGGTGCTTTGTTTGCACCAAATGTAGCATAGGCATAGAAATCATTTTGGTCGCACTCGAAGGGACTCCTAGGTGACGAGGCTCAAGTCGAAGCTCGATTCGGTACGTTTGGAGATAGTGCTACTCTTGATGCAAGATTGGTGCTCGGTTTGCGTCGAATGTGCCGTAGGCTAGCAAATAGTATTAGAGGCACCCGATGGAACTCGTAGGTGACGTGGGTCATGTGGAATCTCGTTTTGATCTATTTTGAGACAGTGTTAGCGTCGGTGCAAGATAGGTGCATGGTTTGCACAGAACGTACCATAGGCATAGAAATCATTTTGGACACACTCGATGGGACTCCTAGGTGACAAGGCTCAAGTGGAAGCTCGGTACGGTCCATTTGGAGATAGTGCTACTCTTGATGCATGATTGGTGCACGGTTTGCGTTGAACGTACCATAGGCTTGGAAATAGTATTGGAGGCACCCGAAGGAACTCCTAGGTTACGTGGGTCATGTGGAATCTTGTTTCGATCTGTTTTGAAACAGTTTTAGCGTCGGGGCAAGATAGGTGCTCGGTTTGCATCAAATGCACCATAGGTTCATAAATCATTTTAGAAGCACCCGCGGTACTCCTTGGTGATGAGGGTCTGGTGGAGATCTGTTTGGTCCGTTTGGAGGTAGTGCTGCAGAAGATAGGTGCACGTTTTGCATTGAACGTACCATAGGTCATAAATAGTTTTGGACGCACCCGATGGAACTCGTAAGTGACGTGGGTCGTGGTGAATCTTGTTTTAGTCCATTTGGAGATAGTGTTAGTGTCAGCGCAAGGTTCGAGTACGGTTTGCACCGAACATACCATAGGCATAGAAATCATTTTGGACGAACTCGATCAGACTCCTAGGTGACGAGGCTCAAGTGGAAGCTCGGTTCGATCCGTTTGGGGATAGTGCTTCTCTTGATGCAAGATTGGTGCTTGGTTTACACCAAATGTAGCATAGGCATAGAAATCATTTTGGACGCACTCGAGGGGACTCCTAGGTGACGAGGCTCAAGTGGAAGCTCGATTCGGTACATTTGGAGATAGTGCTACTCTTGATGCAAGATTGGTGCTCGGTTTGCGTCGAATGTGCCGTAGGCTCGCAAATAGTATTAGAGGCACCCAATGGAACTCGTAGGTGACGTGGGTCATGTGGAATCTCGTTTTGATTTATTTTGAGACAGTATTAGCGTCGGTGCAAGATAGGTGCACGGTTTACACAGAACGTAGCATAGGCATAGAAATCGTTTTGGACACACTCGATGGGACTCCTAGGTGACAAGGCTCAAGTGGAAGCTCGGTACGGTCCATTTGGAGATAGTGCTACTCTTGATGCATGATTGGTGAACGGTTTGCGTCGAACGTACCATAGGCTCGGAAATAGTATTGGAGGCACCCGAAGGAACTCCTAGGTTACGTGGGTCATGTGGAATCTTGTTTCGATCTGTTTTGAAACAGTGTTAGCGTCGGTGCAAGATAGGTGCTCGGTTTGCGTCAAACGCACCATAGGTTCATAAATCATTTTAGAAGCACCCGCGGTACTCCTAGGTGATGAGGGTCTAGTGGAGATCTGTTTGGTCCATTTGGAGATAGTGCTACAGAAGATAGGTGCACGGTTTGCATTGAACGTACCATAGGTCATAAATAGTTTTGGACGCACCCGATGGAACTCGTAAGTGACGTGGGTCGTGGTGAATCTTGTTTTAGTCCGTTTGGAGATAGTGTTAGTGTCAGTGCAAGGTTCGAGCACGGTTTGCACCGAACATACCATAGGCATAGAAATCATTTTGGACGAACTCGATCAGACTCCTAGGTGACGAGGCTCAAGTGGAAGCTGGGTTCGGTCTGTTTGGGGATAGTGCTTCTCTTGATGCAAGATTGGTGCTTTGTTTGCACCAAATGTAGCATAGGCATAGAAATCATTTTGGTCGCACTCGAGGGGACTCCTAGGTGACGAGGCTCAAGTGGAAGCTCGATACGGTACGTTTGGAGATAGTGCTACTTTTGATGCAAGATTGGTGCTCGGTTTGCGTCGAATGTGCCGTAGGCTTGCAAATAGTATTAGAGGCACCCGATGGAACTCGTAGGTGACGTGGGTCATGTGGAATCTCGTTTTGATCTATTTTGAGACAGTGTTAGCGTCGGTGCAAGACAGGTGCATGGTTTGCACAGAACGTACCATAGGCATAGAAATCGTTTTGGACACACTCGATGGGACTCCTAGGTGACGAGGCTCAAGTGGAAGCTCTGTACGGTCCATTTGGAGATAGTGCTACTCTTGATGCATGATTGGTGCACGGTTTGCGTCGAACGTACCGTAGGCTCGGAAATAGTATTGGAGGCACCCGAAGGAACTCCCAGGTTACGTGGGTCATGTGGAATCTTGTTTCGATCTGTTTTGAAACAGTGTTAGCGTCGGTGCAAGATAGGTGCTCGGTTTGCATCAAACGCACCGTAGGTTCATAAATCATTTTAGAAGCACCCGCGGTACTCCTAGGTGATGAGGGCCTGGTGGAGATTTGTTGGTCCCTTTGGAGATAGTGCTGCAGAAGATAGGTGCATGGTTTGCATTGAATGTACCATAGGTCATAAATAGTTTTGGACGCACCCGATGGAACTCGTAAGTGACGTGGGTCATGTGGAATCTTGTTTTAGTCCATTTGGAGATAGTGTTAGTGTCAGTGCAAGGTTCGAGGATGGTTTGCACTGAACATACCATAGGCATAGAAATCATTTCGGACGAACTCGATCAGACTCCTAGGTGACGAGGCTCAAGTGGAAGCTCGGTTCGGTCCGTTTGGGGATAGTGCTTCTCTTGTTGCGAGATTGGTGCTTGGTTCGCACCAAATGTAGCATAGGCATAGAAATCATTTTGGACGCACTCGAGGGGACTCCTAGGTGACGAGGCTCAAGTGGAAGCTCGATTCGGTACATTTGGAGATAGTGCTACTCTTGATGCAAGATTGGTGCTCGGTTTGCATCGAATGTGACGTAGGCTCAGAAATAGTGTTAGAGGCACCCGATGGAACTGCTAGGTGACGTGGGTCATGTGGAATATCGTTTTGATCTATTTTGAGACAGTGTTAGTGTCGGTGCAAGATAGGTGCATGGTTTGCACTGAACGTACCATAGGCATAGAAATCATTTTGGACACACTCGATGGAACTCCTAGGTGACGAGGCTCAAGTGGAAGCTCGGTACGGTCCATTTCGAGATAGTGCTACTCTAGATGCATGATTGGTGCACGGTTTGCGTCGAATGTACTGTAGGCTCAGAAATAGTATTGGAGGCACCCGAAGGAACTCCTAGGTTACGTGGGTCATGTGGAATCTTGTTTCGATCTGTTTTGAAATAGTGTTAGCGTCGGTGCAAGATTGGTGCTCAATTTGCATCAAACGCACCAAAGGTTCATAAATCGTTTTAGAAGCACCCGCGGTACTCCTAGGTGATGAGGGTCTGGTGGAGATCTGTTTGGTTCGTTTGGATATAGTGCTGCAGAAGATAGGTGCACGGATTGCATTGAACGTACCATTGGTCATAAATAGTTTTGGATGCACCTGATGGAACTCGTAAGTGACGTGGGTCGTGTGGAATCTTGGTTTAGTCCATTTGGAGATAGTGTTAGTGTTAGTGCAAGGTTCGAGGACGGTTTGCACCGAACATACCATAGGCATAGAAATCATTTTGGACGAACTCGATCAGACTCCAAGGTGACGAGGCTCAAGTGGAAGCTCGGTTCGATCGGTTTGGCGATAGTGCTTACCTTGATGCAAGATTGGAGCTTGGTTTGCACCAAATGTAGCATAGGCATAGGAATCATTTTGGACGCACTCGAGGCGACTCCTTGGTGACGAGGCTCAAGTGGATGCTCGATTCGGTACGTTTGGAGATAGTGCTACTCTTGATGCAAGATTGGTGCTCGGTTTGCGTTGAATGTGTCGTAGCCTCAGAAATAGTATTGGAGGCACCCGATGGAACTCCTAGGTGACGTGGGTCATGTGGAATCTCGTTTTGATCTATTTTTAGACAGTGTTAGCGTCGGTGCAAGATAGGTGCACGGTTTGCACTGAACATACCATAGGCATAGAAATCATTTTGGACCCACTCGATGGGACTCCTAGGTGATGAGGCTCAAGTGGAAGCTCGGTACGGTCCATTTGGAGATAGTGCTACTCTTGATGCATGATTGGTGCACGGTTTGCGTCGAACGTACCGTAGGCTCAGAAATAGTATTGGAGGCACCCGAAGGAACTCCTAGGTTATGTGGGTCATGTGGAATCTTGTTTCGATCTGTTTTGAAACATTGTTAGCGTCGGTGCAAGATAGGTGCTCGATTTGCGTCAAACGCACCATAGGTTCATAAATCGTTTTAGAAGCACCCGCGGTACTCCTAGGTGATGAGGGTCTGGTGGAGATCTGTTTGGTCCGTTTGGAGATAGTGCTGTAGAAGATAGGTGCACGGTTTGCAATGAACGTACCATTGGTCATAAATAGTTTTGGACGCACCCGATGGAACTCGTAAGTGACGTGGGTCGTGTGGAATCTTGTTTTAGTCCATTTGGAGATAGTGTTAGTGTCAGTGCAAGGTTCGAGCACGGTTTGCACCGAACATACCATAGGCATAGAAATCATTTTGGACGAACTCGATCAGACTCCAAGGTGACGAGGCTCAAGTGGAAGCTCGGTTCGATCGGTTTGGGGATAGTGCTTCCCTTGATGCAAGATTGGAGCTTGGTTTGCACCAAATGTAGCATAGGCATAGGAATCATTTTGGACGCACTCGAGGCGACTCCTTGGTGATGAGGCTCAAGTGGAAGCTCGATTCGGTACGTTTGGAGATAGTGCTACTCTTGATGCAAGATTGGTGCTCGGTTTGCGTTGAATGTGTCGTAGCCTCAGAAATAGTATTGGAGGCACCTGATGGAACTCCTAGGTGACGTGGGTCATGTGGAATCTCGTTTTGATCTATTTTTAGACAGTGTTAGCGTCGGTGCAAGATAGGTGCACGGTTTGCACTGAACATACCATAGGCATAGAAATCATTTTGGACGCACTCGATGGGACTCCTAGGTGACGAGGCTCAAGTGGAAGCTCGGTACGGTCCATTTGGAGATAGTGCTACTCTTGATGCATGATTGGTGCACGGTTTGCGTCGAACGTACCGTAGGCTCGGAAATAGTATTGGAGGCACCCGAAGGAACTCCTAGGTTATGTGGGTCATGTGGAATCTTGTTTCGATCTGTTTTGAAACATTGTTAGCGTCGGTGCAAGATAGGTGCTCGATTTGCGTCAAACGCACCATAGGTTCATAAATCGTTTTAAAAGCACCCGCGGTACTCCTAGGTGATGAGGGTCTGGTGGAGATCTGTTTGGTCCGTTTGGAGATAGTGCTGTAGAAGATAGGTGCACGGTTTGCATTGAACGTACCATTGGTCATAAATAGTTTTGGACGCACCCGATGGAACTCGTAAGTGATGTGGGTCGTGTGGAATCTTGTTTTAGTCCATTTGGAGATAGTGTTAGTGTCAGTGCAAGGTTCGAGCATGGTTTGCACCGAACATACCATAGGCATAGAAATCATTTTGGATGAACTCGATCAGACTCCAAGGTGACGAGGCTCAAGTGGAAGCTCGGTTTGATCGGTTTGGGGATAGTGCTTCCCTTGATGCAAGATTGGAGCTTGGTTTGCACCAAATGTAGCATAGGCATAGGAATCATTTTGGACGCACTCGAGGCGACTCCTTGGTGACGAGGCTCAAGTGGAAGCTCGATTCGGTACGTTTGGAGATAGTGCTACTCTTGATGCAAGATTGGTGCTCGGTTTGCGTTGAATGTGTCGTAGCCTCAGAAATAGTATTGGAGGCACCTGATGGAACTCCTAGGTGACGTGGGTCATGTGGAATCTCGTTTTGATCTATTTTTAGACAGTGTTAGCGTCGGTGCAAGATAGGTGCACGGTTTGCACTGAACATACCATAGGCATAGAAATCATTTTGGACACACACGATGGGACTCCTAGGTGACGAGGCTCAAGTGGAAGCTCGGTACGGTCCACTTGGAGATAGTGCTACTCTTGACGCATGATTGGTGCACGGTTTGCGTCGAACGTACCGTAGGCTCGGAAATAGTATTGGAGGCACCCGAAGGAACTCCTAGGTTATGTGGGTCATGTGGAATCTTGTTTCGATCTGTTTTGAAACAGTGTTAGCGTCGGTGCAAGATAGGTGCTTGGTTTGCGTCAAACGCTCCATAGGTTCATAAATCATTTTAGAAGCACCCGCAGTACTCCTAGGTGATGAGGGTCTGGTGGAGATCTGTTTGGTCCGTTTGGAGATAGTGCTGTAGAAGATAGGTGCACGGTTTGCATTGAACGTACCATAGGTCATAAATAGTTTTGGACGCACCCGATGGAACTCGTAAGTGACGTGGGTTGTGTGGAATCTTGTTTTAGTCCATTTGGAGATAGTGTTAGTGTCAGTGCAAGGTTCGAGCACGGTTTGCACCGAACATACCATAGGCATAGAAATCATTTTGGACGAACTCGATCAGACTCCTAGGTGACGAGGCTCAAGTGGAAGCTCGGTTCGGTCCGTTTGGGGATAGTGCTTCTCTTGATGCAAGATTGGTGCTTGGTTTGCACCAAATGTAGCATAGGCATAGAAATCATTTTGGACGCACTCGAGGGGACTCCTAGGTGACGAGGCTCTAGTGGAAGCTCGGTACGGTCCATTTGGAGATTGTGCTACTCTTGATGCATGATTGGTGCACGGTTTGCGTCGAACGTACCGTAGGCTCGGAAATAGTATTGGAGGCACCCGAAGGAACTCCTAGGTTACGTGGGTCATGTGGAATCTTGTTTCAATCTGTTTTGAAATAGTGTTAGCGTCGGTGCAAGATAGGTGCTCGATTTGCGTCAAATTCACCATAGGTTCATAAATCGTTTTCCCGCGGTACTCCTAGGTGATGAGGGTCTGGTGGAGATCTGTTTGGTCCGTTTGGAGATAGTGCTGCAGAAGATAGGTGCACGGATTGCATTGAACGTACCATTGGTCATAAATAGTTTTGGACGCGCCCGATGGAACTCGTAAGTGACGTGGGTCGTGTGGAATCTTGGTTTAGTCCATTTGGAGATAGTGTTAGTGTCAGTGCAAGGTTCGAGCACGGTTTGCACCGAACATACCATAGGCATAGAAATCATTTTGCTCAAACTCGATCAGACTCCTAGGTGACGAGGCTCAAGTGGAAGCTCGGTTCGATTGGTTTGGGGATTGTGCTTCCCTTGATGCAAGATTGGTGCTTCGTTTGCACCAAATGTAGCATAGGCATAGGAATCATTTTGGACGCACTCGAGGCGACTCCTTGGTGATGAGGCTCAAGTGGAAGCTCGATTCGGTACGTTTGGAGATAGTGCTACTCTTGATGCAAGATTGGTGCTCGGTTTGCGTTGAATGTGCCGTAGCCTCCGAAATAGTATTGGAGGCACCCGATGGAACTCCTAGGTGACGTGGGTCATGTGGAATCTCGTTTTGATCTATTTTTAGACAGTGTTAGCGTCGGTGCAAGATAGGTACACGGTTTGCGCTGAACATACCATAGGCATAGAAATCATTTTGGACGCACTCGATGGGACTCCTAGGTGACGAGGCTCAAGTGGAAGCTCAGTACAGTCCATTTGGAGATAGTGCTACTCTTGATGCATGATTGGTGCACGGTTTGCGTCGAACGTACCGTAGGCTCGGAAATAGTATTGGAGGCACCCGAAGGAACTCCTAGGTTATGTGGGTCATGTGGAATCTTGTTTCGATCTGTTTTGAAACATTGTTAGCGTCGGTGCAAGATAGGTGCTCGATTTGCGTCAAACGCACCATAGGTTCATAAATCGTTTTAGAAGCACCCGCGGTACTCCTAGGTGATGAGGGTCTGGTGGAGATCTGTTTGGTCCGTTTGGAGATAGTGCTGTAGAAGATAGGTGCACGGTTTGCGTTGAACATACCATTGGTCATAAATAGTTTTGGACGCACCCGATGGAACTCGTAAGTGACGTGGGTCGTGTGGAATCTTGTTTTAGTCCATTTGGAGATAGTGTTAGTGTCAGTGCAAGGTTCGAGCACGGTTTGCACCGAACATACCATAGGCATAGAAATCATTTTGGACGAACTCGATCAGACTCCAAGTTGACGAGGCTCAAGTGGAAGCTCGGTTCGATCGGTTTGGGGATAGTGCTTCCCTTGATGCAAGATTGGAGCTTGGTTTGCACCAAATGTAGCATAGGCATAGGAATCATTTTGGACGCACTCGAGGCGACTCCTTGGTGACGAGGCTCAAGTGGAAGCTCGATTCGGTACGTTTGGAGATAGTGCTACTCTTGATGCAAGATTGGTGCTCGGTTTGCGTTGAATGTGTCGTAGCCTCAGAAATAGTATAGGAGGCACCTGATGGAACTCCTAGGTGACGTAGGTCGTGTGGAATCTCGTTTTGATCTATTTTTAGATAGTGTTAGCGTCGGTGCAAGATAGGTGCACGGTTTGCACTGAACATACCATAGGCATAGAAATCATTTTGGACGCACTCGATGGGACTCCTAGGTGACGAGGCTCAAGTGGAAGCTCGGTACGGTCCATTTGGAGATAGTGCTACTCTTGACGCATGATTGGTGCACGGTTTGCGTCGAACGTACCGTAGGCTTGGAAATAGTATTGGAGGCACCCGAAGGAACTCCTAGGTTATGTGGGTCATGTGGAATCTTGTTTCGATCTGTTTTGAAACAGTGTTAGCGTCGGTGCAAGATAGGTGCTCGGTTTGCGTCAAACGCTCCATAGGTTCATAAATCATTTTAGAAGCACCCGCGGTACTCCTAGGTGATGAGGGTCTGGTGGAGATCTGTTTGGTCCGTTTGGAGATAGTGCTGTAGAAGATAGGTGCACGGTTTGCATTGAACGTACCATAGGTCATATAGTTTTGGACGCACCCGATGGAACTCGTAAGTGATGTGGGTCGTGTGGAATCTTGTTTTAGTCCATTTGGAGATAGTGTTAGTGTCAGTGCAAGGTTCGAGCACGGTTTGCACCGAACATACCATAGGCATAGAAATCATTTTGGACGAACTCGATCAGACTCCTAGGTGACGAGGCTCAAGTGGAAGCTCGGTTCGGTCCGTTTGGGGATAGTGCTTCTCTTGATGCAAGATTGGTGCTTGGTTTGCACCAAATGTAGCATAGGCATAGAAATCATTTTGGACGCACTCGAGGGGACTCCTAGGTGACGAGGCTCAAGTGGAAGCTCGGTACGGTCCATTTGGAGTTTGTGCTACTCTTGAGGCATGATTGGTGCACGGTTTGCGTCAAACGTACCGTAGGCTCGGAAATAGTATTGGAGGCACCCGAAGGAACACCTAGGTTACGTGGGTCATGTGGAATCTTGTTTCTATCTGTTTTGAAATAGTGTTAGCGTCGGTGCAAGATAGGTGCTCGATTTGCGTCAAATTCACCATAGGTTCATAAATCGTTTTCCCGCGGTACTCCTAGGTGATGAGGGTCTGGTGGAGATCTATTTGGTCCGTTTGGAGATAGTGCTACAGAAGATAGGTGCACGGATTGCATTGAACGTACCATTGGTCATAAATAGTTTTGGACGCGCCCGATGGAACTCGTAAGTGACGTGGGTCGTGTGGAATCTTGGTTTAGTCCATTTGGAGATAGTGTTAGTGTCAGTGCAAGGTTCGAGCACGGTTTGCACCGAACATACCATAGGCATAGAAATCATTTTGCTCGAACTCGATCAGACTCCTAGGTGACGAGGCTCAAGTGGAAGCTCGGTTCGATTGGTTTGGGGATAGTGCTTCCCTTGATGCAAGATTGGTGCTTGGTTTGCACCAAATGTAGCATAGGCATAGGAATCATTTTGGACGCACTCGAGGCGACTCCTTGGTGACGAGGCTCAAGTGGAAGCTCGATTCGGTACGTTTGGAGATAGTGCTGCTCTTGATGCAAGATTGGTGCTCGGTTTGCGTTGAATGTGCCGTAGCCTCGGAAATAGTATTGGAGGCACCCGATGGAACTCCTAGGTGACGTGGGTCATGTGGAATCTCGTTTTGATCTATTTTTAGACAGTGTTAGCGTCGGTGCAAGATAGGTACACGGTTTGCACTGAACATACCATAGGCATAGAAATCATTTTGGACGCACTCGATGGGACTCCTAGGTGACGAGGCTCAAGTGGAAGCTCAGTACGGTCCATTTGGAGATAGTGCTACTCTTGATGCATGATTGGTGCACAGTTTGCGTCGAACGTACCGTAGGCTCGGAAATAGTATTGGAGGCACCCGAAGGAACTCCTAGGTTATGTGGGTGATGCTGAATCTTGTTTCGATCTGTTTTGAAACAGTGTTAGCGTCGGTGCAAGATAGTTGCTCGGTTTGCGTCAAACGCTCCATAGGTTCGTAAATCATTTTAGAAGCACCCGCGGTACTCCTAGGTGATGAGGGTCTGGTGAGATCTGTTTGGTCCATTTGGAGATAGTGCTATAGAAGATAGGTGCACGGTTTGCATTGAACGTACCATATGTCATAAATAGTTTTGGACGCACCCAATGGAACTCGTAAGTGACGTGGGTCGTGTGGAATCTTGTTTTAGTCCATTTGGAGATAGTGTTAGTGTCAGTGCAAGGTTCGAGCACGGTTTGCACCGAACATACCATAGGCATAGAAATCATTTTGGACGAACTCGATCAGACTCCTAGGTGACGAGGCTCAAGTGGAAGCTCGGTTCGGTCCGTTTGGGGATAGTGCTTCTCTTGATGCAAGATTGGTGCTTGGTTTGCACCAAATGTAGCATAGGCATAGAAATCATTTTGGACGCACTCGAGGGGACTCCTAGGTGACGAGGCTCAAGTGGAAGCTCGGTACGGTCCATTTGGAGTTTGTGCTACTCTTGAGGCATGATTGGTGCACGGTTTGCGTCAAACGTACCGTAGGCTCGGAAATAGTATTGGAGGCACCCGAAGGAACACCTTGGTTACGTGGGTCATGTGGAATCTTGTTTCTATCTGTTTTGAAATAGTGTTAGCGTCGGTGCAAGATAGGTGCTCGATTTGCGTCAAATTCACCATAGGTTCATAAATCGTTTTCCCGCGGTACTCCTAGGTGATGAGGGTCTGGTGGAGATCTGTTTGGTCCGTTTGGAGATAGTGCTACAGAAGATAGGTGCACGGATTGCATTGAACGTACCATTGGTCATAAATAGTTTTGGACGCGCCCGATGGAACTCGTAAGTGACGTGGGTCGTGTGGAATCTTGGTTTAGTCCATTTGGAGATAGTGTTAGTGTCAGTGCAAGGTTCGAGCACGGTTTGCACCGAACATACCATAGGCATAGAAATCATTTTGCTCGAACTCGATCAGACTCCTAGGTGACGAGGCTCAAGTGGAAGCTCGGTTCGATTGGTTTGGGGATAGTGCTTCCCTTGATGCAAGATTGGTGCTTGGTTTGCACCAAATGTAGCATAGGCATAGGAATCATTTTGGACGCACTCGAGGCGACTCCTTGGTGACGAGGCTCAAGTGGAAGCTCGATTCGGTACGTTTGGAGATAGTGCTACTCTTGATGCAAGATTGGTGCTCGGTTTGCGTTGAATGTGCCGTAGCCTCGGAAATAGTATTGGAGGCACCCGATGGAACTCCTAGGTGACGTGGGTCATGTGGAATCTCGTTTTGATCTATTTTTAGACAGTGTTAGCGTCGGTGCAAGATAGGTACACGGTTTGCACTGAACATACCATAGGCATAGAAATCATTTTGGACACACTCGATGGGACTCCTAGGTGACGAGGCTCAAGTGGAAGCTCAGTACGGTCCATTTGGAGATAGTGCTACTCTTGATGCATGATTGGTGCACAGTTTGCGTCGAACGTACCGTAGGCTCGGAAATAGTATTGGAGGCACCCGAAGGAACTCCTAGGTTATGTGGGTGATGCTGAATCTTGTTTCGATCTGTTTTGAAACAGTGTTAGCGTCGGTGCAAGATAGTTGCTCGGTTTGCGTCAAACGCTCCATAGCTTCGTAAATCATTTTAGAAGCACCCGCGGTACTCCTAGGTGATGAGGGTCTGGTGAGATCTGTTTGGTCCATTTGGAGATAGTGCTATAGAAGATAGGTGCACGGTTTGCATTGAACGTACCATATGTCATAAATAGTTTTGGACGCACCCAATGGAACTCGTAAGTGACGTGGGTCGTGTGGAATCTTGTTTTAGTCCATTTGGAGATAGTGTTAGTGTCAGGCAAGGTTCGAGCACGGTTTGCACCGAACATACCATAGGCATAGAAATCATTTTGGACGAACTCAATCAGACTCCTAGGTGACGAGGCTCAAGTGGAAGCTCGGTTCGGTCCGTTTGGGGATAGTGCTTCTCTTGATGCAAGATTGGTGCTTGGTTTGCACCAAATGTAGCATAGGCATAGAAATCATTTTGGACGCACTCGAGGGGACTCCTAGGTGACGAGGCTCAAGTGGAAGCTCGGTACAGTCCATTTGGAGATAGTGCTACTCTTGATGCATGATTGGTGCACGGTTTGCGTCGAACGTACCGTAGGCTCGGAAATAGTATTGGAGGCACCCGAAGGAACTCCTAGGTTACGTGGGTCATGTGGAATCTTGTTTCGATCTGTTTTGAAATAGTGTTAGCGTCGGAGCAAGATAGGTCCTCGATTTGCGTCAAATTCACCATAGGTTCATAAATCGTTTTCCCGCGGTACTCCTAGGTGATGAGGGTCTGGTGGAGATCTGTTTGGTCCGTTTGGAGATAGTGCTGCAGAAGATAGGTGCACGGATTGCATTGAACGTACCATTGGTCATAAATACTTTTGGACGCGCCCGATGGAACTCGTAAGTGACGTGGGTCGTGTGGAATCTTGGTTTAGTCCATTTGGAGATAGTGTTAGTGTCAGTGCAAGGTTTGAGCACGGTTTGCACCGAACATACCATAGGCATAGAAATCATTTTGGACAAACTCGATCAGACTCCTTGGTGACGAGGCTCAAGTGGAAGCTCGGTTCGATTGGTTTGGGGATAGTGCTTCCCTTGGTGCAAGATTGGTACTTGGTTTGCACCAAATGTAGCATAGGCATAGGAATCATTTTGGACGCACTCGAGGCGACTCCTTGGTGATGAGGCTCAAGTGGAAGCTCGATTCGGTACGTTTGGAGATAGTGCTACTCTTGATGCAAGATTGGTGCTCGGTTTGCGTTGAATGTGCCGTAGCCTTGGAAATAGTATTGGAGGCACCCGATGGAACTCCTAGGTGACGTGGGTCATGTGGAATCTTGTTTTGATCTATTTTTAGACAGTGTTAGCGTCGGTGCAAGATAGGTACACGGTTTGCACTGAACATACCATAGGCATAGAAATCATTTTGGACGCACTCGGTGGGACTCCTAGGTGACGAGGCTCAAGTGGAAGCTCGGTACGGTCCATTTGGAGATAGTGCTACTCTTGATGCATGGTTGGTGCATGGTTTGCGTCGAACGTACCATAGGCTCGGAAATAGTATTGGAGGCATCCGAAGGAACTCCTAGGTTATGTGGGTCATGTGGAATCTTGTTTCGATCTATTTTGAAACAGTGTTAGCGTCGGTGCAAGATAGGTGCTCGGTTTGCGTCAAACGCTCCATAGGTTCATAAATCATTTTAGAAGCACCCGCGGTACTCCTAGGTGATGAGGGTCTGGTGGAGATCTGTTTGGTCCATTTAGAGATAGTGCTGTAGAAGATAGGTGCATGGTTTGCTTTGAACGTACCATAGGTCATAAATAGTTTTGGACGCACCCGATGGAACTCGTAAGTGACGTGGGTCGTGTGGAATCTTGTTTTAGTCCATTTGGAGATAGTGTTAGTGTCGGTGCAAGGTTCGAGCACGGTTTGCACCGAACATACCATAGGCATAGAAATCATTTTGGACGAACTCGATCAGAATCCTAGGTGACGAGGCTCAAGTGGAAGCTCGGTTCGGTCTGTTTGGGGATAGTGCTTCTCTTGATGCAAGATTGGTGCTTGGTTTGCACCAAATGTAGCATAGGCATAGAAATCATTTTGGACGCACTCGAGGGGACTCCTAGGTGACAAGGCTCAAGTGGAAGCTCGGTACGGTCCATTTGGAGATTGTGCTACTCTTGATGCATGATTGGTGCACGGTTTGCGTCGAACGTACCGTAGGCTCGGAAATAGTATTGGAGGCACCCGAAGGAACTCCTAGGTTACATGGGTCATGTGGAATATTGTTTCAATCTGTTTTGAAACAGTGTTAGCGTTGGTGCAAGATAGGTGCTCGATTTGCGTCAAATTCACCATAGGTTCACAAATCGTTTTCCCGCGGTACTCCTAGATGATGAGGGTCTGGTGGAGATCTATTTGGTCCGTTTGGAGATAGTGCTGCAGAAGATAGGTGCACGGATTGCATTGAACGTACCATTGGTCATAAATACTTTTGGACGCGCCCGATGGAACTCGTAAGTGACGTGGGTCGTGTGGAATCTTGGTTTAGTCCATTTGGAGATAGTGTTAGTGTCAGTGCAAGGTTCGAGCACGGTTTGCATCGAACATACCATAGGCATAGAAATCATTTTGGACGAACTCGATCAGACTCCTTGGTGACGAGGCTCAAGTGGAAGCTCGGTTCGATTGGTTTGGGGATAGTGCTTCCCTTGGTGCAAGATTGGTGCTTGGTTTGCACCAAATGTAGCATAGGCATAGGAATCATTTTGGACGCACTCGAGGCGACTCCTTGGTGATGAGGCTCAAGTGGAAGCTCGATTCGGTACGTTTGGAGATAGTGCTACTCTTGATGCAAGATTGGTGCTCGGTTTGCGTTGAATGTGCCGTAGCCTCCGAAATAGTATTGGAGGCACCCGATGGAACTCTTAGGTGACGTGGGTCATGTGGAATCTTGTTTTGATCTATTTTTAGACAGTGTTAGCATCGGTGCAAGATAGGTACATGGTTTGCACTGAACATACCATAGGCATAGAAATCATTTTGGACGCACTCGATGGGACTCCTAGGTGACGAGGCTCAAGTGGAAGCTCGGTACGATCCATTTGGAGATAGTGCTACTCTTGATGCATGATTGGTGCACGGTTTGCGTCGAACGTACCATAGGCTCGGAAATAGTATTGGAGGCACCCGAAGGAACTCCTAGGTCATGTGGGTCATGTGGAATCTTGTTTTGATCTGTTTTGAAACAGTGTTAGCGTCGGTGCAAGATAGGTGCTCGGTTTGCGTCAAACGCTCCATAGGTTCATAAATCATTTTAGAAGCACCCGCGGTACTCCTAGGTGATGAGGGTCTGGTGGAGATCTGTTTGGTCCATTTGGAGATAGTGCTGTAGAAGATAGGTGCACGGTTTGCATTGAACGTACCATAGGTCATAAATAGTTTTGGACGCACCCGATGGAACTCGTAAGTGACGTGGGTCGTGGTGAATCTTGTTTTAGTCCATTTGGAGATAGTGTTAGTGTCAGTGCAAGGTTCGAGCACGGTTTGCACCGAACATACCATAGGCATAGAAATCATTTTGGACGAACTCGATCAGACTCCTAGGTGACGAGGCTCAAGTGGAAGCTCGGTTCGGTCCGTTTGGGGATAGTGCTTCTCTTGATGCAAGATTGGTGCTTGGTTTGCACCAAATGTAGCATAGGCATAGAAATCATTTTGGACGCACTCGAGGGGACTCCTAGGTGACAAGGCTCAAGTGGAAGCTCGGTACGGTCCATTTGGAGATTGTGCTACTCTTGATGCATGATTGGTGCACGGTTTGCGTCGAACGTACCGTAGGCTCGGAAATAGTATTGGAGGCACCCGAAGGAACTCCTAGGTTACATGGGTCATGTGGAATATTGTTTCAATCTGTTTTGAAACAGTGTTAGCGTTGGTGCAAGATAGGTGCTCGATTTGCGTCAAATTCACCATAGGTTCACAAATCATTTTCCCGCGGTACTCCTAGATGATGAGGGTCTGGTGGAGATCTGTTTGGTCCGTTTGGAGATAGTGCTGCAGAAGATAGGTGCACGGATTGCATTGAACGTACCATGGGTCATAAATACTTTTGGACGCGCCCGATGGAACTCGTAAGTGACGTGGGTCGTGTGGAATCTTGGTTTAGTCCATTTGGAGATAGTGTTAGTGTCAGTGCAAGGTTCGAGCACGGTTTGCACCGAACATACCATAGGCATAGAAATCATTTTGGACGAACTCGATCAGACTCCTTGGTGACGAGGCTCAAGTGGAAGCTCGGTTCGATTGGTTTGGGGATAGTGCTTCCCTTGGTGCAAGATTGGTGCTTGGTTTGCACCAAATGTAGCATAGGCATAGGAATCATTTTGGACGCACTCGAGGCGACTCCTTGGTGATGAGGCTCAAGTGGAAGCTCGATTCGGTACGTTTGGAGATAGTGCTACTCTTGATGCAAGATTGGTGCTCGGTTTGCGTTGAATGTGCCGTAGCCTTGGAAATAGTATTGGAGGCACCCGATGGAACTCCTAGGTGACGTGGGTCATGTGGAATCTTGTTTTGATCTATTTTTAGATAGTGTTAGCGTCGGTGCAAGATAGGTACATGGTTTGCACTGAACATACCATAGGCATAGAAATCATTTTGGACGCACTCGATGGGACTCCTAGGTGACGAGGCTCAAGTGGAAGCTCGGTACGGTCCATTTGGAGATAGTGCTACTCTTGATGCATGATTGGTGCACGGTTTGCGTCGAACGTACCATAGGCTCGGAAATAGTATTGGAGGCACCCGAAGGAACTCCTAGGTTATGTGGGTCATGTGGAATCTTGTTTCGATCTGTTTTGAAACAGTGTTAGCGTCGGTGCAAGATAGGTGCTCGGTTTGCGTCAAACGCTCCATAGGTTCATAAATCATTTTAGAAGCACCCGTGGTACTCCTAGGTGATGAGGGTCTGGTGGAGATCTGTTTGGTCCATTTGGAGATAGTGCTGTAGAAGATAGGTGCACGGTTTGCATTGAACGTACCATAGGTCATAAATAGTTTTGGACGCACCCGATGGAACTCGTAAGTGACGTGGGTCATGTGGAATCTTGTTTTAGTCCATTTGGAGATAGTGTTAGTGTCGGTGCAAGGTTCAAGCACGGTTTGCACCGAACATACCATAGGCATAGAAATCATTTTGGACGAACTCGATCAGACTCCTAGGTGACGAGGCTCAAGTGGAAGCTCGGTTCGGTCCGTTTGGGGATAGTGCTTCTCTTGATGCAAGATTGGTGCTTGGTTTGCACCAAATGTAGCATAGGCATAGAAATCATTTTGGACGCACTCGAGGGGACTCCTAGGTGACAAGGCTCAAGTGGAAGCTCGGTACGGTCCATTTGGAGATAGTGCTACTCTTGATGCATGATTGGTGCATGGTTTGCGTCGAACGTACCATAGGCTCGGAAATAGTATTGGAGGCATCCGAAGGAACTCCTAGGTTATGTGGGTCATGTGGAATCTTGTTTCGATCTATTTTGAAACAGTGTTAGCGTCGGTGCAAGATAGGTGCTCGGTTTGCGTCAAACGCTCCATAGGTTCATAAATCATTTTAGAAGCACCCGCGGTACTCCTAGGTGATGAGGGTCTGGTGGAGATCTGTTTGGTCCATTTAGAGATAGTGCTGTAGAAGATAGGTGCATGGTTTGCTTTGAACGTACCATAGGTCATAAATAGTTTTGGACGCACCCGATGGAACTCGTAAGTGACGTGGGTCGTGTGGAATCTTGTTTTAGTCCATTTGGAGATAGTGTTAGTGTCGGTGCAAGGTTCGAGCACGGTTTGCACCGAACATACCATAGGCATAGAAATCATTTTGGACGAACTCGATCAGAATCCTAGGTGACGAGGCTCAAGTGGAAGCTCGGTTCGGTCCGTTTGGGGATAGTGCTTCTCTTGATGCAAGATTGGTGCTTGGTTTGCACCAAATGTAGCATAGGCATAGAAATCATTTTGGACGCACTCGAGGGGACTCCTAGGTGACAAGGCTCAAGTGGAAGCTCGGTACGGTCCATTTGGAGATTGTGCTACTCTTGATGCATGATTGGTGCACGGTTTGCGTCGAACGTACCGTAGGCTCGGAAATAGTATTGGAGGCACCCGAAGGAACTCCTAGGTTACATGGGTCATGTGGAATATTGTTTCAATCTGTTTTGAAACAGTGTTAGCGTTGGTGCAAGATAGGTGCTCGATTTGCGTCAAATTCACCATAGGTTCACAAATCGTTTTCCCGCGGTACTCCTAGATGATGAGGGTCTGGTGGAGATCTGTTTGGTCCGTTTGGAGATAGTGCTGCAGAAGATAGGTGCACGGATTGCATTGAACGTACCATTGGTCATAAATACTTTTGGACGCGCCCGATGGAACTCGTAAGTGACGTGGGTCGTGTGGAATCTTGGTTTAGTCCATTTGGAGATAGTGTTAGTGTCAGTGCAAGGTTCGAGCACGGTTTGCATCGAACATACCATAGGCATAGAAATCATTTTGGACGAACTCGATCAGACTCCTTGGTGACGAGGCTCAAGTGGAAGCTCGGTTCGATTGGTTTGGGGATAGTGCTTCCCTTGGTGCAAGATTGGTGCTTGGTTTGCACCAAATGTAGCATAGGCATAGGAATCATTTTGGACGCACTCGAGGCGACTCCTTGGTGATGAGGCTCAAGTGGAAGCTCGATTCGGTACGTTTGGAGATAGTGCTACTCTTGATGCAAGATTGGTGCTCGGTTTGCGTTGAATGTGCCGTAGCCTCCGAAATAGTATTGGAGGCACCCGATGGAACTCCTAGGTGACGTGGGTCATGTGGAATCTTGTTTTGATCTATTTTTAGACAGTGTTAGCATCGGTGCAAGATAGGTACATGGTTTGCACTGAACATACCATAGGCATAGAAATCATTTTGGACGCACTCGATGGGACTCCTAGGTGACGAGGCTCAAGTGGAAGCTCGGTACGATCCATTTGGAGATAGTGCTACTCTTGATGCATGATTGGTGCACGGTTTGCGTCGAACGTACCATAGGCTCGGAAATAGTATTGGAGGCACCCGAAGGAACTCCTAGGTCATGTGGGTCATGTGGAATCTTGTTTTGATCTGTTTTGAAACAGTGTTAGCGTCGGTGCATGATAGGTGCTCGGTTTGCGTCAAACGCTCCATAGGTTCATAAATCATTTTAGAAGCACCCGCGGTACTCCTAGGTGATGAGGGTCTGGTGGAGATCTGTTTGGTCCATTTAGAGATAGTGCTGTAGAAGATAGGTGCACGGTTTGCATTGAACGTACCATAGGTCATAAATAGTTTTGGACGCACCCGATGGAACTCGTAAGTGACGTGGGTCGTGGTGAATCTTGTTTTAGTCCATTTGGAGATAGTGTTAGTGTCAGTGCAAGGTTCGAGCACGGTTTGCACCAAACATACCATAGGCATAGAAATCATTTTGGACGAACTCGATCAGACTCCTAGGTGACGAGGCTCAAGTGGAAGCTCGGTTCGGTCCGTTTGGGGATAGTGCTTCTCTTGATGCAAGATTGGTGCTTGGTTTGCACCAAATGTAGCATAGGCATAGAAATCATTTTGGACGCACTCGAGGGGACTCCTAGGTGACAAGGCTCAAGTGGAAGCTCGGTACGGTCCATTTGGAGATTGTGCTACTCTTGATGCATGATTGGTGCACGGTTTGCGTCGAACGTACCGTAGGCTCGGAAATAGTATTGGAGGCACCCGAAGGAACTCCTAGGTTACATGGGTCATGTGGAATATTGTTTCAATCTGTTTTGAAACAGTGTTAGCGTTGGTGCAAGATAGGTGCTCGATTTGCGTCAAATTCACCATAGGTTCACAAATCATTTTCCCGCGGTACACCTAGATGATGAGGGTCTGGTGGAGATCTGTTTGGTCCGTTTGGAGATAGTGCTGCAGAAGATAGGTGCACGGATTGCATTGAACGTACCATGGGTCATAAATACTTTTGGACGCGCCCGATGGAACTCGTAAGTGACGTGGGTCGTGTGGAATCTTGGTTTAGTCCATTTGGAGATAGTGTTAGTGTCAGTGCAAGGTTCGAGCACGGTTTGCACCGAACATACCATAGGCATAGAAATCATTTTGGACGAACTCGATCAGACTCCTTGGTGACGAGGCTCAAGTGGAAGCTCGGTTCGATTGGTTTGGGGATAGTGCTTCCCTTGGTGCAAGATTGGTGCTTGGTTTGCACCAAATGTAGCATAGGCATAGGAATCATTTTGGACGCACTCGAGGCGACTCCTTGGTGATGAGGCTCAAGTGGAAGCTCGATTCAGTACGTTTGGAGATAGTGCTACTCTTGATGCAAGATTGGTGCTCGGTTTGCGTTGAATGTGCCGTAGCCTTGGAAATAGTATTGGAGGCACCCGATGGAACTCCTAGGTGACGTGGGTCATGTGGAATCTTGTTTTGATCTATTTTTAGATAGTGTTAGCGTCGGTGCAAGATAGGTACATGGTTTGCACTGAACATACCATAGGCATAGAAATCATTTTGGACGCACTCGATGGGACTCCTAGGTGACGAGGCTCAAGTGGAAGCTCGGTACGGTCCATTTGGAGATAGTGCTACTCTTGATGCATGATTGGTGCACGGTTTGCGTCGAACGTACCATAGGCTCGGAAATAGTATTGGAGGCACCCAAAGGAACTCCTAGGTTATGTGGGTCATGTGGAATCTTGTTTCGATCTGTTTTGAAACAGTGTTAGCGTCGGTGCAAGATAGGTGCTCGGTTTGCGTCAAACGCTCCATAGGTTCATAAATCATTTTAGAAGCACCCGTGGTACTCCTAGGTGATGAGGGTCTGGTGGAGATCTGTTTGGTCCATTTGGAGATAGTGCTGTAGAAGATAGGTGCACGGTTTGCATTGAACGTACCATAGGTCATAAATAGTTTTGGACGCACCCGATGGAACTCGTAAGTGACGTGGGTCATGTGGAATCTTGTTTTAGTCCATTTGGAGATAGTGTTAGTGTCGGTGCAAGGTTCGAGCACGGTTTGCACCGAACATACCATAGGCATAGAAATCATTTTGGACGAACTCGATCAGACTCCTAGGTGACGAGGCTCAAGTGGAAGCTCGGTTCGGTCCGTTTGGGGATAGTGCTTCTCTTGATGCAAGATTGGTGCTTGGTTTGCACCAAATGTAGCATAGGCATAGAAATCATTTTGGACGCACTCGAGGGGACTCCTAGGTGACAAGGCTCAAGTGGAAGCTCGGTACGGTCCATTTGGAGATAGTGCTACTCTTGATGCATGATTGGTGCACGGTTTGCGTCGAACGTACCATAGGCTCGGAAATAGTATTGGAGGCACCCGAAGGAACTCCTAGGTTATGTGGGTCATGTGGAATCTTGTTTCGATCTGTATTGAAACAGTGTTAGCGTCGGTGCAAGATAGGTGCTCGGTTTGCGTCAAACGCTCCATAGGTTCATAAATCATTTTAGAAGCACCCGCGGTACTCCTAGGTGATGAGGGTCTGGTGGAGATCTGTTTGGTCCATTTGGAGATAGTGCTGTAGAAGATAGGTGCACGGTTTGCATTGAACGTACCATAGGTCATAAATAGTTTTGGACGCACCCGATGGAACTCGTAAGTGACGTGGGTCGTGTGGAATCTTGTTTTAGTCCATTTGGAGATAGTGTTAGTGTCGGTGCAAGGTTCGAGCACGGTTTGCACCGAACATACCATAGGCATAGAAATCATTTTGGACGAACTCGATCAGACTCCTAGGTGACGAGGCTCAAGTGGAAGCTCGGTACGGTCCATTTGGAGATTGTGCTACTCTTGATGCATGATTGGTGCACGGTTTGCGTCGAACGTACCGTAGGCTTGGAAATAGTATTGGAGGCACCCGAAGGAACTCCTAGGTTACATGGGTCATGTGGAATATTGTTTCAATCTGTTTTGAAATAGTGTTAGCGTTGGTGCAAGATAGGTGCTCGATTTGCGTCAAATTCACCATAGGTTCACAAATCGTTTTCCCGCGGTACTCCTAGATGATGAGGGTCTGGTGGAGATCTGTTTGGTCCGTTTGGAGATAGTGCTGCAGAAGATAGGTGCACGGATTGCATTGAACGTACCATTGGTCATAAATACTTTTGGACGCGCCCGATGGAACTCGTAAGTGACGTGGGTCGTGTGGAATCTTGGTTTAGTCCATTTGGAGATAGTGTTAGTGTCAGTGCAAGGTTCGAGCACGGTTTGCACCGAACATACCATAGGCATAGAAATCATTTTGGACAAACTCGATCAGACTCCTTGGTGACGAGGCTCAAGTGGAAGCTCGGTTCGATTGGTTTGGGGATAGTGCTTCCCTTGATGCAAGATTGGTGCTTGGTTTGCACCAAATGTAGCATAGGCATAGGAATCATTTTGGACGCACTCGAGGCGACTCCTTGGTGATGAGGCTCAAGTGGAAGCTCGATTCGGTACGTTTGGAGATAGTGCTACTCTTGATGCAAGATTGGTGCTCGGTTTGCGTTGAATGTGTCGTAGCCTTGGAAATAGTATTGGAGGCACCCGATGGAACTCCTAGGTGACGTGGGTCATGTGGAATCTTGTTTTGATCTATTTTTAGACAGTGTTAGCGTCGGTGCAAGATAGGTACATGGTTTGCACTGAACATACCATAGGCATAGAAATCATTTTGGACGCACTCGATGGGACTCCTAGGTGACGAGGCTCAAGTGGAAGCTCGGTACGGTCCATTTGGAGATAGTGCTACTCTTGATGCATGATTGGTGCACGGTTTGCGTCGAACCTACCATAGGCTCGGAAATAGTATTGGAGGCACCCGAAGGAACTCCTAGGTTATGTGGGTCATGTGGAATCTTGTTTCGATCTGTTTTGAAACAGTGTTAGCGTCGGTGCAAGATAGGTGCTCGGTTTGCGTCAAACGCTCCATAGGTTCATAAATCATTTTAGAAGCACCCGCGGTACTCCTAGGTGATGAGGGTCTGGTGGAGATCTGTTTGGTCCATTTGGAGATAGTGCTGTAGAAGATAGGTGCACGGTTTGCATTGAACGTACCATAGGTCATAAATAGTTTTGGACGCACCCGATGGAACTCGTAAGTGACGTGGGTCGTGTGGAATCTTGTTTTAGTCCATTTGGAGATAGTGTTAGTGTCGGTGCAAGGTTCGAGCACGGTTTGCACCGAACATACCATAGGCATAGAAATCATTTTGGACGAACTCGATCAGACTCCTAGGTGACGAGGCTCAAGTGGAAGCTCGGTACGGTCCATTTGGAGATTGTGCTACTCTTGATGCATGATTGGTGCACGGTTTGCGTCGAACGTACCGTAGGCTCGGAAATAGTATTGGAGGCACCCGAAGGAACTCCTAGGTTACATGGGTCATGTGGAATATTGTTTCAATCTGTTTTGAAACAGTGTTAGCGTTGGTGCAAGATAGGTGCTCGATTTGTGTCAAATTCACCATAGGTTCACAAATCGTTTTCCCGCGGTACTCCTAGATGATGAGGGTCTGGTGGAGATCTGTTTGGTCCGTTTGGAGATAGTGCTGCAGAAGATAGGTGCACGGATTGCATTGAACGTACCATTGGTCATAAATACTTTTGGACGCGCCCGATGGAACTCGTAAGTGACGTGGGTCGTGTGGAATCTTGGTTTAGTCCATTTGGAGATAGTGTTAGTGTCAGTGCAAGGTTCGAGCACGGTTTGCACCGAACATACCATAGGCATAGAAATCATTTTGGACAAACTCGATCAGACTCCTTGGTGACGAGGCTCAAGTGGAAGCTCGGTTCGATTGGTTTGGGGATAGTGCTTCCCTTGATGCAAGATTGGTGCTTGGTTTGCACCAAATGTAGCATAGGCATAGGAATCATTTTGGACGCACTCGAGGCGACTCCTTGGTGATGAGGCTCAAGTGGAAGCTCGATTCGGTACGTTTGGAGATAGTGCTACTCTTGATGCAAGATTGGTGCTCGGTTTGCGTTGAATGTGCCGTAGCCTTGGAAATAGTATTAGAGGCACCCGATGGAACTCCTAGGTGCCGTGGGTCATGTGGAATCTTGTTTTGATCTATTTTTAGACAGTGTTAGCGTCGGTGCAAGATAGGTACACGGTTTGCACTGAACATACCATAGGCATAGAAATTATTTTGGACGCACTCGATGGGACTCCTAGGTGACGAGGCTCAAGTGGAAGCTCGGTACGGTCCATTTGGAGATAGTGCTACTCTTGATGCATGATTGGTGCACGGTTTGCGTCGAACGTACCATAGGCTCGGAAATAGTATTGGAGGCACCCGAAGGAACTCCTAGGTTATGTGGGTCATGTGGAATCTTGTTTCGATCTGTTTTGAAATAGTGTTAGCGTCGGTGCAAGATAGGTGCTCGGTTTGCGTCAAACGCTCCATAGGTTCATAAATCATTTTAGAAGCACCCGCGGTACTCCTAGGTGATGAGGGTCTGGTGGAGATCTGTTTGGTCCATTTGGAGATAGTGCTGTAGAAGATAGGTGCACGGTTTGCATTGAACGTACCATAGGTCATAAATAGTTTTGGACGCACCCGATGGAACTCGTAAGTGACGTGGGTCGTGTGGAATCTTGTTTTAGTCCATTTGGAGATAGTGTTAGTGTCGGTGCAAGGTTCGAGCACGGTTTGCACCAAACATACCATAGGCACAGAAATCATTTTGGACGAACTCGATCAGACTCCTAGGTGACAAGGCTCAAGTGGAAGCTCGGTACGGTCCATTTGGAGATTGTGCTACTCTTGATGCATGATTGGTGCACGGTTTGCGTCGAACGTACCGTAGGCTCAGAAATAGTATTGGAGGCACCCGAAGGAACTCCTAGGTTACATGGGTCATGTGGAATATTGTTTCAATCTGTTTTGAAACAGTGTTAGCGTTGGTGCAAGATAGGTGCTCGATTTGCGTCAAATTCACCATAGGTTCACAAATCGTTTTCCCGCGCTACTCCTAGATGATGAGGGTCTGGTGGAGATCTGTTTCGTCCGTTTGGAGATAGTGCTGCAGAAGATAGGTGCACGGATTGCATTGAACGTACCATTGGTCATAAATACTTTTGGACGCGCCCGATGGAACTCGTAAGTGACTTTGGGTCGTGTGGAATCTTGGTTTAGTCCATTTGGAGATAGTGTTAGTGTCAGTACAAGGTTCGAGCACGGTTTGCACCGAACATACCATAGGCATAGAAATCATTTTGGACGAACTCGATCAGACTCCTTGGTGACGAGGCTCAAGTGGAAGCTCGGTTCGATTGGTTTGGGGATAGTGCTTCCCTTGATGCAAGATTGGTGCTTGGTTTGCACCAAATGTAGCATAGGCATAGGAATCATTTTGGACGCACTCGAGGCGACTCCTTGGTGATGAGGCTCAAGTGGAAGCTCGATTCGGTACGTTTGGAGATAGTGCTACTCTTGATGCAAGATTGGTGCTCGGTTTGCGTTGAATGTGCCGTAGCCTTGGAAATAGTATTGGAGGCACCCGATGGAACTCCTAGGTGACGTGGGTCATGTGGAATCTTGTTTTGATCTATTTTTAGACAGTGTTAGCGTCGGTGCAAGATAGGTACACGGTTTGCACTGAACATACCATAGGCATAGAAATCATTTTGGACGCACTCGGTGGGACTCCTAGGTGACGAGGCTCAAGTGGAAGCTCGGTACGGTCCATTTGGAGATAGTGCTACTCTTGATGCATGATTGGTGCACGGTTTGCGTCGAACGTACCATAGGCTCGGAAATAGTATTGGAGGCACCCGAAGGAACTCCTAAGTTATGTGGGTCATGTGGAATCTTGTTTCGATCTGTTTTGAAACAGTGTTAGCGTCGGTGCAAGATAGGTGCTCGGTTTGCGTCAAACGCTCCATAGGTTCATAAATCATTTTAGAAGCACCCGCGGTACTCCTAGGTGATGAGGGTCTGGTGGAGATCTGTTTGGTCCATTTGGAGATAGTGCTGTAGAAGATAGGTGCACGGTTTGCATTGAACGTACCATAGGTCATAAATAGTTTTGGACGCACCCGATGGAACTCGTAAGTGACGTGGGTCGTGTGGAATCTTGTTTTAGTCCATTTGGAGATAGTGTTAGTGTCGGTGCAAGGTTCGAGCACGGTTTGCACCGAACATACCATAGGCATAGAAATCATTTTGGACGAACTCGATCAGACTCCTAGGTGACGAGGCTCAAGTGGAAGCTCGGTTCGGTCCGTTTGGGGATAGTGCTTCTCTTGATGCAAGATTGGTGCTTGGTTTGCACCAAATGTAGCATAGGCATAGAAATCATTTTGGACGCACTCGAGGGGACTCCTAGGTGACAAGGCTCAAGTGGAAGCTCGGTACGGTCCATTTGGAGATTGTGCTACTCTTGATGCATGATTGGTGCACGGTTTGCGTCAAACGTACCGTAGGCTCGGAAATAGTATTGGAGGCACCCGAAGGAACTCCTAGGTTACATGGGTCATGTGGAATATTGTTTCAATCTGTTTTGAAACAGTGTTAGCGTTGGTGCAAGATAGGTGCTCGATTTGCGTCAAATTCACCATAGGTTCACAAATCGTTTTCCCGCGGTACTCCTAGATGATGAGGGTCTGGTGGAGGTCTGTTTGGTCCGTTTAGAGATAGTGCTGCAGAAGATAGGTGCACGGATTGCATTGAACGTACCATTGGTCATAAATACTTTTGGACGCGCCCGATGGAACTCGTAAGTGACGTGGGTCGTGTGGAATCTTGGTTTAGTCCATTTGGAGATAGTGTTAGTGTCAGTGCAAGGTTCGAGCACGGTTTGCACCGAACATACCATCGGCATAGAAATCATTTTGGACGAACTCGATCAGACTCCTAGGTGACGAGGCTCAAGTGGAAGCTCGGTTCGATTGGTTTGGGGATAGTGCTTCCCTTGATGCAAGATTGGTGCTTGGTTTGCACCAAATGTAGCATAGGCATAGGAATCATTTTGGACACACTCGAGGCGACTCCTTGGTGACGAGGCTCAAGTGGAAGCTCGATTCGTTACGTTTGGAGATAGTGCTACTCTTGATGCAAGATTGGTGCTCGGTTTGCGTTGAATGTGCCGTAGCCTCGGAAATAGTATTGGAGGCACCCGATCGAACTCCTAGGTGACGTGGGTCATGTGGAATCTCGTTTGGATCTATTTTTAGACAGTGTTAGCGTCGGTGCAAGATAGGTGCACGGTTTGCACTGAACATACCATAGGCATAGAAATCATTTTGGACGCACTTGATGGGACTCCTAGGTGACGAGGCTCAAGTGGAAGCTCGGTACGGTCTATTTGGAGATAGTGCTACTCTTGATGCATGATTGGTGCACGGTTTGCGTCGAACGTACCATAGGCTCGGAAATAGTATTGGAGGCACCCGAAGGAACTCCTAGGTTATGTGGGTCATGTGGAATCTTGTTTCGATCTGTTTTGAAACAGTGTTAGCGTCGATGCAAGATAGGTGCTCGGTTTGCGTCAAATGCTCCATAGGTTCATAAATCATTTTAGAAGCACCCGCAGTACTCCTAGGTGATGAGGGTCTGGTGGAGATCTGTTTGGTCCATTTGGAGATAGTGCTGTAGAAGATAGGTGCACGGTTTGCATTGAACGTACCATAGGTCATAAATAGTTTTGGACGCACCCGATGGAACTCGTAAGTGATGTGGGTCATGTGGAATCTTGTTTTAGTCCATTTGGAGATAGTGTTAGTGTCAGTGCAAGGTTCGAGCACGGTTTGCACTGAACATACCATAGGCATAGAAATCATTTTGGACGAACTCAATCAGACTCCTAGGTGACGAGGCTCAAGTGGAAGCTCGGTTCGGTCCGTTTGGGGATAGTGCTTCTCTTGATGCAAGATTGGTGCTTGGTTTGCACCAAATGTAGCATAGGCATAGAAATCATTTTGGACGCACTCGAGGGGACTCCTAGGTGACGAGGCTCAAGTGGAAGCTCGGTACGGTCCATTTGGAGATTGTGCTACTCTTGATGCATGATTGGTGCACGGTTTGCGTCGAACGTACCGTAGGCTCAGAAATAGTATTGGAGGCACCCGAAGGAACTCCTAGGTTACATGGGTCATGTGGAATATTGTTTCAATCTGTTTTGAAACAGTGTTAGCGTTGGTGCAAGATAGGTGCTCGATTTGCGTCAAATTCACCATAGGTTCACAAATCGTTTTCCCGCGGTACTCCTAGGTGATGAGGGTCTGGTGGAGATCTGTTTGGTCCGTTTGGAGATAGTGCTGCAGAAGATAGGTGCACGGATTGCATTGAACGTACCATTGGTCATAAATACTTTTGGACGCGCCCGATGGAACTCGTAAGTGACGTGGGTCATTTGGAATCTTGGTTTAGTCCATTTGGAGATAGTGTTAGTGTCAGTGCAAGGTTCGAGCACGGTTTGCACCGAACATACCATAGGCATAGAAATCATTTTGGACGAACTCGATCAGACTCCTAGGTGACGAGGCTCAAGTGGAAGCTCGGTTCGATTGGTTTGGGTATAGTGGTTCCCTTGATGCAAGATTGGTGCTTGGTTTGCACCAAATGTAGCATAGGCATAGGAATCATTTTGGACGCACTCGAGGCGACTCCTTGGTGACGAGGCTCAAGTGGAAGCTCGATTCGGTACGTTTGGAGATAGTGCTACTCTTGATGCAAGATTGGTGCTCGGTTTGCGTTGAATGTGCCGTAGCCTCGGAAATAGTATTGGAGGCACCCGATCGAACTCCTAGGTGACGTGGGTCATGTGGAATCTCGTTTGGATCTATTTTTAGACAGTGTTAGCGTCGGTGCAAGATAGGTGCACGGTTTGCACTGAACATACCATAGGCATAGAAATCATTTTGGACGCACTCGATGGGACTCCTAGGTGACGAGGCTCAAGTGGAAGCTCGGTACGGTCCATTTGGAGATAGTGCTACTCTTGATGCATGATTGGTGCACGCTTTGCGTCGAACGTACCATAGGCTCGGAAATAGTATTGGAGGCACCCGAAGGAACTCCTAGGTTATGTGGGTCATGTGGAATCTTGTTTCGATCTGTTTTGAAACAGTGTTAGCGTCGGTGCAAGATAGGTGCTCGGTTTGCGTCAAACGCTCCATAGGTTCATAAATCATTTTAGAAGCACCCGCAGTACTCCTAGGTGATGAGGGTCTGGTGGAGATCTGTTTGGTCCATTTGGAGATAGTGCTGTAGAAGATAGGTGCACGGTTTGCATTGAACGTACCATAGGTCATAAATAGTTTTGGACGCACCCGATGGAACTCGTAACTGACGTGGGTCGTGTGGAATCTTGTTTTAGTCCATTTGGAGATAGTGTTAGTGTCAGTGCAAGGTTCGAGCACGGTTTGCACCGAACATACCATAGGCATAGAAATCATTTTGGACGAACTCGATCAGACTCCTAGGTGACGAGGCTCAAGTGGAAGCTCGGTTCGGTCCGTTTGGGGATAGTGCTTCTCTTGATGCAAGATTGGTGCTTGGTTTGCACCAAATGTAGCATAGGCATAGAAATCATTTTGGACGCACTCGAGGGGACTCCTAGGTGACGAGGCTCAAGTGGAAGCTCGGTACGGTCCATTTGGAGATTGTGCTACTCTTGATGCATGATTGGTGCACGGTTTGCGTCGAACGTACCGTAGGCTCGGAAATAGTATTGGAGGCACCCGAAGGAACTCCTAGGTTACATGGGTCATGTGGAATATTGTTTCAATCTGTTTTGAAACAGTGTTAGCGTTGGTGCAAGATAGGTGCTCGATTTGCGTCAAATTCACCATAGGTTCACAAATCGTTTTCCCGCGGTACTCCTAGGTGATGAGGGTCTAGTGGAGATCTGTTTGGTCCGTTTGGAGATAGTGCTGCAGAAGATAGGTGCACGGATTGCATTGAACGTACCATTGGTCATAAATACTTTTGGACGCGCCCGATGGAACTCGTAAGTGACGTGGGTCGTGTGGAATCTTGGTTTAGTCCATTTGGAGATAGTGTTAGTGTCAGTGCAAGGTTCGAGCACGGTTTGCACCGAACATACCATAGGCATAGAAATCATTTTGGACGAACTCGATCAGACTCCTAGGTGACGAGGCTCAAGTGGAAGCTCGGTTCGATTGGTTTGGGTATAGTGCTTCCCTTGATGCAAGATTGGTGCTTGGTTTGCACCAAATGTAGCATAGGCATAGGAATCATTTTGGACGCACTCGAGGTGACTCCTTGGTGATGAGGCTCAAGTGGAAGCTCGATTCGGTACGTTTGGAGATAGTGCTACTCTTGATGCAAGATTGGTGCTCGGTTTGCGTTGAATGTGCCGTAGCCTCGGAAATAGTATTGGAGGCACCCGATGGAACTCCTAGGTGACGTGGGTCATGTGGAATCTTGTTTTGATCTATTTTTAGACAGTGTTAGCGTCGGTGCAAGATAGGTACACGGTTTGCACTGAACATACCATAGGCATAGAAATCATTTTGGACGCACTCGATGGGACTCCTAGGTGACGAGGCTCAAGTGGAAGCTCGGTACGGTCCATTTGGAGATAGTGCTACTCTTGATGCATGATTGGTGCACGGTTTGCGTTGAACGTACCGTAGGCTCAGAAATAGTATTGGAGGCACCCGAAGGAACTCCTAGGTTATGTGGGTCATGTGGAATCTTGTTTCGATCTATTTTGAAATAGTGTTAGCATCGGTGCAAGATAGGTGCTCGGTTTGCGTCAAACGCTCCATAGGTTCATGAATCATTTTAGAAGCACCCGCGGTACTCCTAGGTGATGAGGGTCTGGTGGAGATATGTTTGGTCCATTTGGAGATAGTGCTGTAGAAGATAGGTGCACGGTTTGCATTGAACGTACCATAGGTCATAAATAGTTTTGGACGCACCCGATGGAACTCGTAACTGACGTGGGTCGTGTGGAATCTTGTTTTAGTCCATTTGGAGATAGTGTTAGTGTCAGTGCAAGGTTCGAGCACGGTTTGCACCGAACATACCATAGGCATAGAAATCATTTTGGACGAACTCGATCAGACTCCTAGGTGACGAGGCTCAAGTGGAAGCTCGGTTCGGTCCGTTTGGGGATAGTGCTTCTCTTGATGCAAGATTGGTGCTTGGTTTGCACCAAATGTAGCATAGGCATAGAAATCATTTTGGACGCACTCGAGGGGACTCCTAGGTGACGAGGCTCAAGTGGAAGCTCGGTACGGTCCATTTGGAGATTGTGCTACTCTTGATGCATGATTGGTGCACGGTTTGCGTCGAACGTACCGTAGGCTCGGAAATAGTATTGGAGGCACCCGAAGGAACTCCTAGGTTACATGGGTCATGTGGAATATTGTTTCAATCTGTTTTGAAACAGTGTTAGCGTTGGTGCAAGATAGGTGCTCGATTTGCGTCAAATTCACCATAGGTTCACAAATCGTTTTCCCGCGGTACTCCTAGGTGATGAGGGTCTAGTGGAGATCTGTTTGGTCCGTTTGGAGATAGTGCTGCAGAAGATAGGTGCACGGATTGCATTGAACGTACCATTGGTCATAAATACTTTTGGACGCGCCCGATGGAACTCGTAAGTGACGTGGGTCGTGTGGAATCTTGGTTTAGTCCATTTGGAGATAGTGTTAGTGTCAGTGCAAGGTTCGAGCACGGTTTGCACCGAACATACCATAGGCATAGAAATCATTTTGGACGAACTCGATCAGACTCCTAGGTGACGAGGCTCAAGTGGAAGCTCGGTTCGATTGGTTTGGGTATAGTGCTTCCCTTGATGCAAGATTGGTGCTTGGTTTGCACCAAATGTAGCATAGGCATAGGAATCATTTTGGACGCACTCGAGGCGACTCCTTGGTGATGAGGCTCAAGTGGAAGCTCGATTCGGTACGTTTGGAGATAGTGCTACTCTTGATGCAAGATTGGTGCTCGGTTTGCGTTGAATGTGCCGTAGCCTCGGAAATAGTATTGGAGGCACCCGATGGAACTCCTAGGTGACGTGGGTCATGTGGAATCTTGTTTTGATCTATTTTTAGACAGTGTTAGCGTCGGTGCAAGATAGGTACACGGTTTGCACTGAACATACCATAGGCATAGAAATCATTTTGGACACACTCGATGGGACTCCTAGGTGACGAGGCTCAAGTGGAAGCTCGGTACGGTCCATTTGGAGATAGTGCTACTCTTGATGCACGATTGGTGCACGGTTTGCGTTGAACGTACCGTAGGCTCGGAAATAGTATTGGAGGCACCCGAAGGAACTCCTAGGTTATGTGGGTCATGTGGAATCTTGTTTCGATCTGTTTTGAAATAGTGTTAGCGTCGGTGCAAGATAGGTGCTCGGTTTGCGTCAAACGCTCCATATGTTCATGAATCATTTTAGAAGCACCCGCGGTACTCCTAGGTGATGAGGGTCTGGTGGAGATCTGTTTGGTCCATTTGGAGATAGTGCTGTAGAAGATAGGTCCACGGTTTGCATTGAACGTACCATAGGTCATAAATAGTTTTGGACGCACCCGATGGAACTCGTAAGTGACGTGGGTCGTGTGGAATCTTGTTTTAGTCCATTTGAGATAGTGTTAGTGTCAGTGCAAGGTTCGAGCACGGTTTGCACCGAACATACCATAGGCATAGAAATCATTTTGGACGAACTCGATCAGACTCCTAGGTGACGAGGCTCAAGTGGAAGCTCGGTTCGGTCCGTTTGGGGATAGTGCTTCTCTTGATGCAAGATTGGTGCTTGGTTCGCACCAAATGTAGCATAGGCATAGAAATCATTTTGGACGCACTCGATGGAACTCCTAGGTGACGAGGCTCAAGTGGAAGCTCGATTCGGTATGTTTGGAGATCGTGCTAATCTTGATGCAAGATTGGTGCTCGGTTTGCGTCGAATGTGCCGTAGGCTCGCAAATAGTATTAGAGGCACCCGATGGAACTCCTAGGTGACGTGGGTCATGTGGAATCTCGTTTTGATCTATTTTGAGACAGTGTTAGCATCGGTGCAAGATAGGTGCATGGTTTGCACTGAACGTACCATAGGCATAGCAAATCGTTTTGGACACACTCGATGGGACTCCTAGGTGACGAGGCTCAAGTGGAAGCTCGGTACGGTCCATTTGGAGATAGTGCTACTCTTGATGCATGATTGGTGCACGGTTTGCGTCGAACGTACCGTAGGCTCAGAAATAGTATTGGAGGCACCCGAAGGAACTCCTAGGTTACGTGGGTCATGTGGAATCTTGTGTCGATCTGTTTTGAAACAGTGTTAGCGTCGGTGCAAGATAGGTGCTCGGTTTGCGTCAAATGCACCATAGGTTCATAAATCATTTTAGAAGCACCCGCGGTACTCCTAGGTGATGAGGGTCTGGTGGAGATCTGTTTGGTCCGTTTGGAGATAGTGCTGCAAAAGATAGGTGCACGATTTGCATTGAACGTACCATAGGTCATAAATAGTTTTGGACGCACCCGATGGAACTCGTAAGTGACGTGGGTCGTGTGGAATCTTGTTTTAGTCCATTTGGAGATAGTGTTAGTGTCAGTGCAAGGTTCGAGCACTTTTTGCACCGAACATACCATAGGCATAGAAATCATTTTGGACGAACTCGATCAGACTCCTAGGTGACGAGGCTCAAGTGGAAGCTCGGTTCGGTCCGTTTGGGGATAGTGCTTCTCTTGATGCAAGATTGGTGCTTGGTTTGCACCAAATGTAGCGTAGGCGTAGAAATCATTTTGGACGCACTCGAGGGGACTCCTAGGTGACGAGGCTCAAGTGGAAGCTCGGTTCGGTCCGTTTGGGGATAGTGCTTCTCTTGATGCAAGATTGGTGCTTGGTTTGCACCAAATGTAGCGTAGGCATAGAAATCATTTTGGACGCACTCGAGGGGACTCCTAGGTGACGAGGATCAAGTGGAAGCTCGATTCGGTACGTTTGGAGATAGTGCTACTCTTGATGCAAGATTGGTGCTCGGTTTGCGTCGAATGTGCCGTAGGCTCGCAAATAGTATTAGAGGCACCCGATGGAACTCCTAGGAGACGTGGGTCATGAGGAATCTCGTTTTGATCTATTTTGGGACAGTGTTAGCATCGGTGCAAGATAGGTGCATGGTTTGCACTGAACGTACCATAGGCATAGCAAATCGTTTTGGACACACTCGATGGGACTCCTAGGTGACGAGGCTCAAGTGGAAGCTCGGTACGGTCCATTTGGAGATAGTGCTACTCTTGATGCATAATTGGTGTACGGTTTGCATCGAACATACCATAGGCTCGGAAATAGTATTGGAGGCACCCGAAGGAACTCCTAGGTTACGTGGGTCATGTGGAATCTTGTTTCGATCTGTTTTGAAATAGTGTTAGCGTCGGTGCAAGATAGGTGCTTGCTTTGCGTCAAACGCACCATAGGTCCATAAATCGTTTTAGAAGCACCCGCGGTACTCCTAGGTGATGAGGGTCTGGTGGAGATCTGTCTGGTCCGTTTGGAGATAGTGCTGCAGAAGATAGGTGCACGATTTGCATTGAATGTACCGTAGGTCATAAATAGATTTGGATGCACCCGATGGAACTCGTAAGTGACGTGGGTCGTGTGGAAACTTGTTTTAGTCCATTTGGAGATAGTGTTAGTGTCAGTGCAAGGTTCGAGCACGGTTTGCACCGAACATACCATAGGCATAGAAATCATTTTGGACGATCTCAATCAGACTCCTAGGTGACAAGGCTCAAGTGGAAGCTCGGTTCGGTCCGTTTGGGGATAGTGCTTCTCTTGATGCAAGATTGGTGCTTGGTTTGCACCAAATGTAGCATAGGCATAGAAATCATTTTGGACGCACTCGAGGGGACTCCTAGGTGACGAGGATCAAGTGGAAGCTCAATTCGGTACGTTTGGAGATAGTGCTACTCTTGATGCAAGATTGGTGCTCGGTTTGCGTCGAATGTGCCGTAGGCTCGCAAATAGTATTGGAGGCACCCGATGGAACTCCTAGGTGACGTGGGTCATGTGGAATCTCGTTTTGATCTATTTTGGGATAGTGTTAGCATCGGTGCAAGATAGGTGCATGGTTTGCACTGAACGTACCATAGGCATAGCAAATCGTTTTGGACACACTCGATGGGACTCCTAGGTGACGAGGCTCAAGTGGAAGCTCGGTACATTCCATTTGGAGATAGTGCTACTCTTGATGCATGATTGGTGCACGGTTTTCGTCGAACGTACCGTAGGCTCAGAAATAGTATTGGAGGCACCCGAAGGAACTCCTAGGTTACGTGGGTCATGTGGAATCTTGTTTCGATCTGTTTTGAAACAGTGTTAGCGTCGGTGCAAGATAGGTGCTCGGTTTGTGTCAAATGCACCATAGGATCATAAATCATTTTAGAAGCACCCGCGGTACTCCTAGGTGATGAGGGTCTGGTGGAGATCTGTTTGGTCCGTTTGGAGATAGTGCTGCAAAAGATAGGTGCACGGTTTGCATTGAACGTACCATAGGTCATAAATAGTTTTGGACGCACCCGATGGAACTCGTAAGTGACGTGGGTCGTGTGGAATCTTGTTTTAGTCCATTTGGAGATAGTGTTAGTGTCAGTGCAAGGTTCGAGCACTTTTTGCACCGAACATACCATAGGCATAGAAATCATTTTGGCCGAACTCGATCAGACTCCTAGGTGACGAGGCTCAAGTGGAAGCTCGGTTCGGTCCATTTGGGGATAGTGCTTCTCTTGATGCAAGATTGGTGCTTGGTTTGCACCAAATGTTGCGTAGGCATAGAAATCATTTTGGACGCACTCGAGGGGACTCCTAGGTGACGAGGCTCAAGTGGAAGCTCGGTTCGGTCCGTTTGGGGATAGTGCTTCTCTTGATGCAAGATTGGTGCTTGGTTTGCACCAAATGTAGCGTAGGCATAGAAATCATTTTGGACGCACTCGAGGGGACTCCTAGGTGACGAGGATCAAGTGGAAGCTTGATTCGGTACGTTTGGAGATAGTGCTACTCTTGATGCAAGATTGGTGCTCGGTTTGCGTCGAATGTGCCGTAGGCTCACAAATAGTATTAGAGGCACCCGATGGAACTCCTAGGAGACGTGGGTCATGTGGAATCTCGTTTTGATCTATTTTGGGACAGTGTTAGCATCGGTGCAAGATAGGTGCATGGTTTGCACTGAACGTACCATAGGCATAGCAAATCGTTTTGGACACACTCGATGGGACTCCTAGGTGACGAGGCTCAAGTGGAAGCTCGGTACGGTCCATTTGGAGATAGTGCTACTCTTGATGCATAATTGGTGTACGGTTTGCGTCGAACATACCGTAGGCTCGGAAATAGTATTGGAGGCACCCGAAGGAACTCCTAGGTTACGTGGGTCATGTGGAATCTTGTTTCGATCTGTTTTGAAAGAGTGTTAGCGTCGGTGCAAGATAGGTGCTTGCTTTGCGTCAAACGCACCATAGGTCCATAAATCGTTTTAGAAGCACCTGCGGTACTCCTAGGTGATGAGGGTCTGGTGGAGATCTGTCTGGTCCGTTTGGAGATAGTGCTGCAGAAGATAGGTGCACGATTTGCATTGAATGTACCGTAGGTCATAAATAGATTTGGACGCACCCGATGGAACTCGTAAGTGACGTGGGTCGTGTGGAATCTTGTTTTAGTCCATTTGGAGATAGTGTTAGTGTCAGTGCAAGGTTCGAGCACGGTTTGCACCGAACATACCATAGGCATAGAAATCATTTTGGACGAACTCAATCAGACTCCTAGGTGACAAGGCTCAAGTGGAAGCTCGGTTCGGTCCGTTTGGGGATAGTGCTTCTCTTGATGCAAGATTGGTGCTTGGTTTGCACCAAATGTAGCGTAGGCATAGAAATCATTTTGGACGCACTCGAGGGGACTCCTAGGTGACGAGGATCAAGTGGAAGCTCGATTCGGTACGTTTGGAGATAGTGCTACTCTTGATGCAAGATTGGTGCTCAGTTTGCGTCGAATGTGCCGTAGGCTCGCAAATAGTATTAGAGGCACCCGATGGAACTCCTAGGTGACGTGGGTCATGTGGAATCTTGTTTTGATCTATTTTGAGACAGTGTTAGCATCGGTGCAAGATAGGTGCATGGTTTGCACTAAACGTACTCCTAGGTGATGAGGGTCTGGTGGAGATCTGTTTGGTCCGTTTGGAGATAATGCTGCAGAAGATAGGTGCACGGTTTGCATTGAACGTACCATAGGTCATAAATAGTTTTGGACGCACCCGATGGAACTCGTAAGTGACGTGGGTCGTGTGGAATCTTGTTTTAGTCCATTTAGAGATAGTGTTAGTGTCAGTGCAAGGTTCGAGCACTTTTTGCACGGAACATACCATAGGCATAGAAGTCATTTTGGCCGAACTCGATCAGACTCCTAGGTGACGAGGCTCAAGTGGAAGCTCGGTTCGGTCCGTTTGGGGATAGTGCTTCTCTTGATGCAAGATTGGTGCTTGGTTTGCACCAAATGTAGCGTAGGCATAGAAATCATTTTGGACGCACTCGAGGGGACTCCTAGGTGACGAGGCTCAAGTGGAAGCTCGGTTCGGTCCGTTTGGGGATAGTGCTTCTCTTAATGCAAGATTGGTGCTTGGTTTGCACCAAATGTAGCGTAGGCATAGAAATCATTTTGGACGCACTCGAGGGGACTCCTAGGTGACGAGGATCAAGTGGATGCTCGATTCGGTACGTTTGGAGATAGTGCTACTCTTGATGCAAGATTGGTGCTCGGTTTGCGTCGAATGTGCCGTAGGCTCGCAAATAGTATTAGAGGCACCCAATGGAACTCCTAGGAGACGTGGGTCATGTGGAATCTCGTTTTGATCTATTTTGAGACAGTGTTAGCATCGGTGCAAGATAGGTGCATGGTTTGCACTGAACGTACCATAGGCATAGCAAATCGTTTTGGACACACTCGATGGGACTCCTAGGTGACGAGGCTCAAGTGGAAGCTCGGTACGGTCCATTTGGAGATAGTGCTACTCTTGATGCATGATTGGTGCACGGTTTGCGTCGAACGTACCGTAGGCTCGGAAATAGTATTGGAGGCACCCGAAGGAACTCCTAGGTTACGTGGGTCATGTGGAATCTTGTTTCGATCTGTTTTGAAACAGTGTTAGCATCGGTGCAAGATAGGTGCTCGGTTTGCGTCAAACGCACCATAGGTTCATAAATCATTTTAGAAGCACCCGCGGTACTCCTAGGTGATGAGGGTCTGGTGGAGATCTGTTTGGTCCGTTTGGAGATAGTGCTGCAGAAGATAGGTGCACGGTTTGCATTGAACGTACCATAGGTCATAAATAGTTTTGGACGCACCCGATGGAACTCGTAAGTGACGTGGGTCGTGTGGAATCTTGTTTTAGTCCATTTGGAGATAGTGTTAGTGTCAGTGCAAGGTTCGATCATGGTTTGCACCGAACATACCATAGGCATAGAAATCATTTTGGACGAACTTGATCAGACTCCTAGGTGACAAGGCTCAAGTGGAAGCTCGGTTCGGTCCGTTTGGGGATAGTGCTTCTCTTGATGCAAGATTGGTGCTTGGTTTGCACCAAATGTTGCGTAGGCATAGAAATCATTTTGGACGCACTCGAGGGGACTCCTAGGTGACGAGGCTCAAGTGGAAGCTCGGTTCGGTCCGTTTGGGGATAGTGCTTCTCTTGATGCAAGATTGGTGCTTGGTTTGCACCAAATGTAGCGTAGGCATAGAAATCATTTTGGACGCACTCGAGGGGACTCCTAGGTGACGAGGATCAAGTGGAAGCTCGATTCGGTACGTTTGGAGATAGTGCTACTCTTGATGCAAGATTGGTGCTCGGTTTGCGTTGAATGTGCCGTAGGCTCGCAAATAGTATTAGAGGCACCCGATGGAACTCCTAGGTGACGTGGGTCATGTGGAATCTCGTTTTGATCTATTTTGAGACAGTGTTAGCATCATTGCAAGATAGGTGCATTGTTTGCACTGAACGTACCATAGGCATAGCAAATCGTTTTGGACACACTCGATGGGACTCCTAGGTGACGAGGCTCAAGTGGAAGCTCGGTACGGTCCATTTGGAGATAGTGCCACTCTTGATGCATGATTGGTGCACGGTTTGCGTCGAACGTACCGTAGGCTCGGAAATAGTATTGGAGGCACCCGAAGGAACTCCTACGTTACATGGGTCATGTGGAATCTTGTTTCGATCTGTTTTGAAACATTGTTAGCGTCGGTGCAAGATAGGTGCTCGGTTTGCGTCAAATGCACCATAGGTTCATAAATCATTTTAGAAGCACCCGCGGTACTCCTAGGTGATGAGGGTCTGGTGGAGATCTGTTTGGTCCGTTTGGAGATAGTGCTGCAGAAGGTACGTGCACGGTTTGCATTGAACGTACCATAGGTCATAAATAGTTTTGGACGCACCCGATGGAACTCGTAAGTGACGTGGGTCGTGTGGAATCTTGTTTTAGTCCATTTGGAGATAGTGTTAGTGTCAGTGCAAGGTTCGATCACGGTTTGCACCGAACATACCATAGGCATAGAAATCATTTTGGATGAACTTGATCAGACTCCTAGGTGACAAGGCTCTAGTGGAAGCTCGGTTCGGTCCGTTTGGGGATAGTGCTTCTCTTGATGCAAGATTGGTGCTTGGTTTGCACCAAATGTTGCGTAGGCATAGAAATCATTTTGGACGCACTCGAGGGGACTCCTAGGTGACGAGGCTAAAGTGGAAGCTCGGTTCGGTCCGTTTGGGGATAGTGCTTCTCTTGACGCAAGATTGGTGCTTGGTTTGCACCAAATGTAGCGTAGGCATAGAAATCACTTTGGACGCACTCGAGGGGACTCCTAGGTGACGGGGATCAAGTGGAAGCTCGATTCGGTACGATTGGAGATAGTGCTACTCTTGATGCAAGATTGGTGCTCGGTTTGCGTTGAATGTGCCGTAGGCTCGCAAATAGTATTAGAGGCACCTGATGGAACTCCTAGGTGACGTGGGTCATGTGGAATCTCGTTTTGATCTATTTTGAGACAGTGTTAGCATCGTTGCAAGATAGGTGCATTGTTTGCACTGAACGTACCATAGGCATAGCAAATCGTTTTGGACACACTCGATGGGACTCCTAGGTGACGAGGCTCAAGTGGAAGCTCGGTACGGTCCATTTGGAGATAGTGCTACTCTTGATGCATGATTGGTGCACGGTTTGCGTCGAACGTACCGTAGGCTCGGAAATAGTATTGGAGGCACCCGAAGGAACTCCTAGGTTACGTGGGTCATGTGGAATCTTGTTTTGATCTATTTTGAAACATTGTTAGCGTCGGTATAAGATAGGTTCTCGGTTTGCGTCAAACGCACCATAGGTTCATAAATCATTTTAGAAGCACCCGCGGTACTCCTAGGTGATGAGGGTCTGGTGGAGATCTGTTTGGTCCGTTTGGAGATAGTGCTGCAGAATATAGGTGCATGGTTTGCATTGAACATACCATAGGTCATAAATAGTTTTGGACGCACCCGATGGAACTCGTAAGTGACGTGGGTCGTGTGGAATCTTGTTTTAGTCCATTTGGAGATAGTGTTAGTGTCAGTGCAAGGTTCGATCACGGTTTGCATCGAACATACATAGGCATAGAAATCATTTTGGACGAACTTGATCAGACTCCTAGGTGACAAGGCTCAAGTGGAAGCTCGGTTCGGTCCGTTTGGGGATAGTGCTTCTCTTGATGCAAGATTGGTGCTTGGTTTGCACCAAATGTTGCGTAGGCATAGAAATCATTTTGGACGCACTCGAGGGGACTCCTAGGTGACGAGGATCAAGTGGAAGCTCGATTCGGTACGTTTGGAGATGGTGCTACTCTTGATACAAGATTGGTGCTCGGTTTGCGTTGAATGTGCCGTAGGCTCGCAAATAGTATTAGAGGCACCCGATGGAACTCCTAGGTGACGTGGGTCATGTGGAATCTCGTTTTGATCTATTTTGAGACAGTGTTAGCATCGTTGCAAGATAGGTGCATTGTTTGCACTGAACGTACCATAGGCACAGCAAATCGTTTTGGACACACTCGATGGGACTCCTAGGTGACGAGGCTCAAGTGGAAGCTCGGTACGGTCCATTTGGAGATAGTGCTACTCTTGATGCATGATTGGTGCACGGTTTGCGTCGAACGTACCGTAGGCTTGGAAATAGTATTGGAGGCACCCGAAGGAACTCCTAGGTTACGTGGGTCATGTGGAATCTTGTTTCGATCTGTTTTGAAACATTGTTATCGTCGGTGCAAGATAGGTGCTCGGTTTGCGTCAAACGCACCATAGGTTCATAAATCATTTTAGAAGCACCCGCGGTACTCCTAGGTGATGAGGGTCTGGTGGAGATCTGTTTGGTCCATTTGGAGATAGTGCTGCAGAAGATAGGTGCACGGTTTGCATTGAACGTACCATAGGTCATAAATAGTTTTGGACGCACCCGATGGAACTCGTAAGTGACGTGGGTCGTGTGGAATCTTGTTTTAGTCCATTTGGAGATAGTGTTAGTGTCAGTGCAAGGTTCGATCACGGTTTGCACCGAACATACCATAGCCATAGAAATCATTTTGGACGAACTTGATCAGACTCCTAGGTGACAAGGCTCAAGTGGAAGCTCGGTTCGGTCCGTTTGGGGATAGTGCTTCTCTTGATGCAAGATTGGTGCTTGGTTTGCACCAAATGTTGCGTAGGCATAGAAATCATTTTGGACGCACTCGAGGGGACTCCTAGGTGACGAGGCTCAAGTGGAAGCTCGGTTCGGTCCGTTTGGGGATAGTGCTTCTCTTGATGCAAGATTGGTGCTTGGTTTGCACCAAATGTAGCGTAGGCATAGAAATCATTTTGGACGCACTCGAGGGGACTCCTAGGTGACGGGGATCAAGTGGAAGCTCGATTCGGTATGTTTGGAGATAGTGCTACTCTTGATGCAAGATTGGTGCTCGGTTTGCGTTGAATGTGCCGTAGGCTCGCAAATAGTATTAGAGGCACCCGATGGAACTCCTAGGTGACGTGGGTCATGTGGAATCTCGTTTTGATCTATTTTGAGACAGTGTTAGCATCGTTGCAAGATAGGTGCATTGTTTGCACTGAACATACCATAGGCATAGCAAATCGTTTTGGACACACTCGATGGGACTCCTAGGTGACGAGGCTCAAGTGGAGGCTCGGTACGGTCCATTTGGAGATAGTGCTACTCTTGATGCATGATTGGTGCACGGTTTGCGTCAAACGTACCGTAGGCTCGGAAATAGTATTGGAGGCACCCGAAGGAACTCCTAGGTTACGTGGGTCATGTGGAACCTTGTTTTGATCTATTTTGAAACATTGTTAGCGTCGGTGCAAGATAGGTGCTCGGTTTGCGTCAAACGCACCATAGGTTCATAAAATCATTTTAGAAGCTCCCGCGGTACTCCTAGGTGATGAGGGTCTGGTGGAGATCTGTTTGGTCCGTTTGGAGATAGTGCTGCAGAAGATAGGTGCATGGTTTGCATTGAACGTACCATAGGTCATAAATAGTTTTGGACGCACCCGATGGAACTCGTAAGTGACGTGGGTCGTGTGGAATCTTTGTTTTAGTCCTTTTGGAGATAGTGTTAGTGTCAGTGCAAGGTTCGAGCACGGTTTGCACCGAACATACCATAGGCATAGAAATCATTTTGGACGAACTCGATCAGACTCCTAGGTGACGAGGCTCAAGTGGAAGCTCGGTTCGGTCCGTTTGGGGATAGTGCTTCTCTTGATGCAAGATTGGTGCTTGGTTTGCACCAAATGTAGCGTAGGCATAGAAATCATTTTGGACGCACTCGAGGGGACTCCTAGGTGACGAGGCTCAAGTGGAAGCTCGATTCGGTACGTTTGGAGATAGTGCTACTCTTGATTCAAGATTGGTGCTCGGTTTGCGTCGAATGTGCCATAGGCTGTCAAATAGTATTAGAGGCACCCGATGGAACTCCTAGGTGACGTGGGTCATGTGGAATCTCGTTTTGATCTATTTTGAGATAGTGTTAGCGTCGGTGCAAGATAGGTGCATGGTTTAAACCGAACGTACCATAGGCAGAGAAATCATTTTGGACACACTCGATGGGACTCCTAGGTGACGAGGCTCAAGTGGAAGCTCGGTACGGTCCATTTGGAGATAGTGCTACTCTTGATCCATGATTGGTGCACAGTTTGCGTCGAACGTACCGTAGGCTCGGAAATAGTATTGGAGGCACCCGAAGGAACTCCTAGGTTACGTGGGTCATGTGGAGTCTTGTTTCGATCTGTTTTGAAACAGTGTTAGCGTCGGTGCAAGATAGGTGCTCGGTTTGCGTCAAATGCACCATAGGTTCATAAATCGTTTTAGAAGCACCCGCGGTACTCCTACGTGATGGGGGTCTGGTGGAGATGTGTTTGGTCCCTTTGGAGATAGTGCTGCAGAAGATAGGTGCATGGTTTGCATTGAACGCACCATAGGTCATAAATAGTTTTGGACGCACCCGATGGAGCTCGTAAGTGACGTGGGTCGTGTGGAATCTTGTTTTAGTCCATTTGGAGATAGTGTTAGTGTTAGTGCAAGGTTCGAGCACGGTTTGCACCGAACATACCATAGGCATAGAAATTATTTTGGACGAACTCGATCAGACTCCTAGGTGACGAGGCTCAAGTGGAAGCTCGATTCGGTCCGTTTGGGGATAGTGCTTCTCTTGATGCAAGATTGGTGCTTGGTTTGCACCAAATGTAGCATAGGCATAGAAATCATTTTGGACGCACTCGAGGGGACTCCTAGGGGACGAGGCTCAAGTGGAAGCTCGATTCGGTACGTTTGGAGATAGTGCTACTCTTGATGCAAGATTGGTGCTCGGTTTGCGTCGAATGTGCCGTAGGCTCGGAAATAGTATTGGAGGCACCTGATGGAACTCCTAGGTGACGTGGGTCATGCGGAATCTCATTTTGATCTATTTTGAGATAGTGTTATCGTCGGTGCAAGATAGGTGCACGGTTTGCACTGAAGATACCATAGGCATAGAAATCATTTTGGACGAACTCGATCAGACTCGTAGGTGACAAGGCTCAAGTGGAAGCTCGGTTCGGTCCGTTTGGGGATAGTGCTTCTCTTGATGCAAGATTGGTGCTTGGTTTTCACCAAATGTAGGATAGGCATAGAAATCGTTTTGGATGAACTTGAGGGGACTCCTAGGTGACTAGGCTCAAGTGGAAGCTCAATTCGGTATGTTTGGAGATAGTGCTACTCTTTATGAAAGATTGGTGCTCGGTTTGCGTCGAATGTGTTGTTGGCTCAGAAATAGTATTAGAGGCACCCGATGGAACTCCTAGGTGACGTGGGTCATGTGGAATCTCGTTTTGATCTATTTTGAGACAGTGTTAGCGTCGGTGCAAGATAGGTGCACGGTTTGCATTAAACGTACCATAGGCATAGAAATCATTTTGGACACACTCGATGGAACTCCTAGGTGACGAGGCTCAAGTGGAAGCTCGGTACGGTCCATTTGGAGATAGTGCTACTCTTGATATATGATTGGTGCACGGTTTGCGTCGAACGTACCGTAGGCTCGGAAATAGTATTGGAGGCACCCGAAGGAACTCCTAGGTTACGTGGGTCATGTGGAATCTTGTTTCGGTCTGTTTTGAAACAGTGTTAGCGTCGGTGCAAGATAGGTGCTCGGTTTGCGTCAAACGCAACATAGGTTCATAAATCGTTTTAGAAGCACCCGCGGTACTCCTAGGTGATGAGGGTCTGGTGGAGACCTGTTTGGTCCGTTTGGAGATAGTCCTGCAGAAGATAGGTGCACGGTTCGCATTGAACGTACCATAGGTCATAAATAGTTTTGGACGCACCCGATGGAACTCGTAAGTGACGTGGGTCGTGTGGAATCTTGTTTTAGTCCATTTGGAGATAGTGTTAGTGTCAGTGCAAGGTTCGAGCATGGTTTGTGAGCTCGGTTTACATCGAATGTGCCGTTGGCTTGGAAATAGTATTAGAGGCACTCGATGGAACTCCTAGGTGACGTGGGTCATGTGGAATCTCGTTTTGATCTATTTTGAGACAGTGTTAGCGTCGGTGCAAGATAGGTGCATGGTTTACACTGAAGATACCATAGGCATAGAAATAATTTTGGACGAACTCGATCAGACTCCTAGGTGACGAGGCTCAAGTGGTAGCTCGGTACGGTCCATTTGGAGATAGTGCTACTCTTGATGCATGATTGGTGCACGGTTTGCGTCAAACGTACCGTTGGCTTGGAAATAGTATTGGAGGCACCCGAAGGAACTCCTTGGTTACGTGGGTCATGTGGAATCTTGTTTCGATCTATTTTGAAACAGTGTTAGCGTCGGTGCAAGATAGGTGCTCGGTTTGCGTCAAACGCACCATAGGTTCATAAATCATTTTAGAAGCACCCGCGGTACTCCTAGGTGATGAGGGTCTGGTGGAGATCTGTTTGGTCCATTTGGAGATAGTGCTGCAGAAGATAGGTGCACGGTTTGCATTGAACGTACCATAGGTCATAAATAGTTTTGGACGCACCCGATGGAACTCGTAAGTGACGTGGGTCGTGTGGAATCTTGTTTTAGTCTATTTGGAGATAGTGTTAGTGTTAGTGCAAGGTTCGAGCACGGTTTGCACCGAACATACCATAGGCATAGAAATCATTTTGGACGAACTCGATCAAACTCTTAGGTGACGAGGCTCAAGTGGAAGCTTTGTTCGGTCCGTTTGGGGATAGTGCTTCTCTTGATGCAAGATTGGTGCTTGGTTTGCACCAAATGTAGCGTAGGCATAGAAATCATTTTGGACGCACTCGAGGGGACTCCTAGGTGACGAGGCTCAAGTGGAAGCTCGATTCGGTACGTTTGGAGATAGTGCTACTCTTGATGCAAGATTGGTGCTCGGTTTGCGTCGAATGTGTCGTAGGCTCGCAAATAGTACTAGAGGCACCCGATGGAACTCCTAGGTGATGTGGGTCTTGTGGAATCTCATTTTGATCTATTTTGAGACAGTATTAGCGTCAGTGCAAGATAGGTGCATGGTTTGCACTGAACGTACCATAGGCATAGAAATCATTTTGGACACACTCGATGGGACTCCTAGGTGACGAGGCTCAAGTGGAAGCTCGGTACGGTCCATTTGGAGATAATGCTACTCTTGATGCATGGTTGGTGCACGGTTTGCGTCGAACGTACCGTAGGCTTGGAAATAGTATTGGAGGCACCCGAAGGTACTCCTAGGTTATGTGGGTCATGTGGAATGTTGTTTTGATCTGTTTTGAAACAGTGTTAGCCTCGGTGCAAGATAGGTGCTCGGTTTGCGTAAAACGCACCACAGGTTCATAAATCGTTTTAGAAGCACCCGCGGTACTCCTAGGTGATGAGGGTCTGGTGGAGATCTGTTTGGTCCCTTTGGAGATAGTGCTGCAGAAGATAGGTGCACGGTTTGCATTAAACGTACCATAGGTCATAAATAGTTTTGGACGCACCCGATGGAACTCGTAAGTGACGTGGGTCGTGTGGAATCTTGTTTTAGTCCATTTGGAGATAGTGTTAGTGTCAGTGCAAGGTTCGAGCACGGTTTGCACCGAACATACCATAGGCATAGAAATCATTTTGGATGAACTCGATCAGACTCCTAGGTGACGAGGCTCAAGTGGAAGCTCGGTTCGGTCCGTTTGGGGATAGTGCTTCTCTTGATGCAAGATTGGTGCTTGGTTTGCACCAAATGTAGCATAGGCATAGAAATCATTTAGGACGCACTCGAGGGGACTCCTAGGGGACGAGGCTCAAGTGGAAGCTCGGTACGGTCCATTTGGAGATAGTGCTTCTCTTGATGCAAGATTGGTGCTGGGTTTTTACCAAATGTAGGATAGGCATAGAAATCATTTTGGACGCACTCGAGGGGACTCCTAGGTGACTAGGCTCAAGTGGAAGCTCAATTCGGTATGTTTGGAGATAGTGCTACTCTTGATGATAGATTGGTGCTCGGTTTGCGTCGAATGTGCCGTTGGCTCGGAAATAGTATTAGAGGCACCCGATGGAACTCCTAGGTGACGTGGGTCATGTGGAATCTCGTTTTGATCTATTTTGAGACAGTGTTAGCGTCGGTGCAAGATAGGTGCACAGTTTGGACTGAACGTACCATAGGCATAGAAATCATTTTGGACGAACTCGATCAGACTCCTAGGTGACGAGGCTCAAGTGGAAGCTCGGTTCGGTCCGTTTGGGGATAGTGCTTCTCTTGATGCAAGATTGGTGCTTGGTTTGCACCAAATGTAGCCTAGGCATAGAAATCATTTAGGACGCACTCGAGGGGACTCCTAGGGGACGAGGCTCAAGTGGAAGCTCGATTCGGTACGTTTGGAGATAGTGCTACTCTTGATGCAAGATTGGTGCTCGGTTTGCGTCGAATGTGCCGTAGGCTCGGAAATAGTATTGGAGGCACCCGATGGAACTCCTAGGTGACGTGGGTCATGTGGAATCTCGTTTTGATCAATTTTGAGACAGTGTTAGCGTCGGTGCAAGATTGGTGCACGGTTTGCACTGAAGATACCATAGGCATAGAAATCATTTTGGACGAACTCGATCAGACTCCTAGGTGACGAGGCTCAAGTGGAAGCTCGGTTCGGTCCTTTTGGGAATAGTGCTTCTCTTGATGCAAGATTGGTGCTTGGTTTTCACCAAATGTAGGATAGGCATAGAAATCATTTTGGACGCACTCGAAGGGACTCCTAGGTGACTAGGCTCAAGTGGAAGCTCGATTCGGTATGTTTGGAGATAGTGCTACTCTTGATGAAAGATTGGTGCTCAGTTTGCGTCGAATGTGCCGTTGGCTCGGAAATAGTATTAGAGGCACCCAATGGAACTCCTAGGTGATGTGGGTCTTGTGGAATCTCGTTTTCATCTATTTTGAGACAGTATTAGCGTCGGTGCAAGATAGGTGCATGGTTTGCACTGAATGTACCATAGGCATAGAAATCATTTTGGACACACTCGATGGGACTCCTAGGTGACGAGGCTCAAGTGGAAGCTCGGTACGGTCCATTTGGAGATAATGCTACTCTTGATGCATGATTGGTGCACGGTTTGCGTCGAACGTACCGTAGGCTTGGAAATAGTATTGGAGGCACCCGAAGGTACTCCTAGGTTACATGGGTCTTGTGGAATCTTGTTTTCATCTGTTTTGAAATAGGTGCTCGGTTTGCGTCAAACGCACCACATGTTCATAAATCATTTTAGAAGCACCCGCGGTACTCCTAGGTGATGAGGGTCTGGTGGAGATCTGTTTGGTCCGTTTGGAGATAGTGCTGCAGAAGATAGGTGCACGGTTTGCATTGAACGTACCATAGGTCATAAATAGTTTTGGACGCACCCGATGGAACTCGTAAGTGACGTGGGTCGTGTGGAATCTTGTTTTAGTCCATTTGGAGATAGTGTTAGTGTCAGTGCAAGGTTCGAGCACGGTTTGCACCGAACATACCATAGGCATAGAAATCATTTTGGACGAACTCGATCAGACTCCTAGGTGACGAGGCTCAAGTGGAAGCTCGGTTCGGTCCGTTTGGGGATAGTGCTTCTCTTGATGCAAGATTGGTGCTTGGTTTGCACCAAATGTAGCATAGGCATAGAAATCATTTAGGACGCACTCGAGGGGACTCCTAGGGGACGAGGCTTAAGTGGAAGCTCGATTCGGTACGTTTGGAGATAGTGCTACTCTTGATGCAAGATTGGTGCCCGGTTTGCGTCGAATGTGCTGTAGGCTCGCAAAAAGTATTAGAGGCACCCGATGGAACTCCTAGGTGACATGGGTCTTGTGGAATCTCATTTTGATCTATTTTGAGACAGTATTAGCGTCGGTGCAAGATAGGTGCATGGTTTGCACTGAACGTACCATAGGCATAGAAATCATTTTGCACACACTCGATGGGACTTCTAGGTGACGAGGCTCAAGTGGAAGCTCGGTACGGTCCATTTGGAGATAATGCTACTCTTGATGCATGATTGGTGCACGGTTTGCGTAGAACGTACCGTAGGCTTGGAAATAGTATTGGAGGCACCCGAAGGTACTCCTAGGTTACGTGGGTCTTGTGGAATCTTGTTTTGATCTATTTTGAAATAGTGTTAGCGTCGGTGCAAGATAGGTGCTCGGTTTGCGTCAAACGCACCACAGGTTCATAAATAGTTTTAGAAGCACCCGCGGTACTCCTAGGTGATGAGGGTCTGGTGGAGATCTGTTTGGTCCGTTTGGAGATAGTGCTGCAGAAGATAGGTGCACGGTTTGCATTGAACGTACCATAGGTCATAAATAGTTTTGGACGCACCCAATGGAACTCGTAAGGGACGTGGGTCGGGTGGAATCTTGTTTTAGTCCATTTGGACATAGTGTTAGTGTCAGTGCAAGGTTTGAGCACGGTTTGCACCGATCATACCATAGGCATAGAAATCATTTTGGACGAACTCGATCAGACTCCTAGGTGACGAGGCTCAAGTGGAAGCTCGGTTCGGTCCGTTTGGGGATAGTGCTTCTCTTGATGCAAGATTGGTGCTTGGTTTGCACCAAATGTAGCAAAGGCATAGAAATCATTTAGGACCCACTCGAGGGGACTCCTAGGGGACGAGGCTTAAGTGGAAGCTCGATTCGGTACGTTTGGAGATAGTGCTACTCTTGATGCAAGATTGGTGCTCGGTTTGCGTCGAATGTGCCGTAGGCTCACAAATAGTATTAGAGGCACCCAATGGAACTCCTAGGTGACGTGGGTCTTGTGGAATCTCGTTTTGATCTATTTTGAGATAGTATTAGCGTTGGTGCAAGATAGGTGCATGGTTTGCACTGAACGTACCATAGGCATAGAAATCATTTTGTACACACTCGATGGGACTCCTAGGTGACGAGGCTCAAGTGGAAGCTCGGTACAGTCCTTTTCGAGATAAAGCTACTCTTGATGCATGATTGGTGCACGGTTTGCGTCGAACGTACCGTAGGCTTGGAAATAGTATTGGAGGCACCCGAAGGTACGCCTAGGTTATGTGGGTCATGTGGAATCTTGTTTTGATCTGTTTTGAAACAGTGTTAGCGTCGGTGCAAGATAGGTGCTCGGTTTGCGTCAAACGCACCACAGGTTCATAAATCGTTTTAGAAGCACCCGCGGTACTCCTTGGTGATGAGGGTTTGGTGGAGATCTGTTTGGTCCCTTTGGAGATAGTGCTGCAGAAGATAGGTGCACGGTTTGCATTGAACATACCATAGGTCATAAATAGTTTTGGACGAACCCGATGGAACTCGTAAGTGACGTGGGTCGTGTGGAATCTTGTTTTAGTCCATTTGGAGATAGTGTTAGTGTCAGTGCAAGGTTCGAGCACGGTTTGCACCGAACATACCATAGGCATAGAAATCATTTTGGACGAACTCGATCAGACTCCTAGGTGACGAGGCTCAAGTGGAAGCTCGGTTCGGTCCATTTGGGGATAGTGCTTCTCTTGATGCAAGATTGGTGCTTGGTTTGCACCAACTGTAGCATAGGCATAGAAATCATTTTGGACGCACTCGATGGGACTCCTAGGTGACTAGACTCAAGTGGAAGCTCGATTCGGTCGGTTTGGAGATAGTGCTACTCTTGATGGAACTCGTAAATAGTTTTGGAATCTTGTTTCGGTACTCCTTGGTTTGCATTGAACGTACCATAGGTCATAAATAGTTTTAGACGCACCCGATGGAACTCCTAGGTGACGTGGGTCATGTGGAATCTCGTTTTGATCTATTTTGAGACAGTGTTAACGTCGGTGCAAGATAGGTGCACGGTTTGCACTGAAGATACCATAGGCATAGAAATCATTTTGGACGAACTCGATAAGACTCCTAGGTGACGAGGCTCAAGTGGAAGCTCGGTTCAGTCCGTTTGGGAATAGTGCTTCTCTTGATGCAAGATTGGTGCTTGGTTTTCACCAAATGTAGGATAGGCATAGAAATCATTTTGGACGCACTCGAGGGGACTCCTAGGTGACTAGGCTCAAGTGGAAGCTCGATTCGGTATGTTTGGAGATAGTGCTACTCTTGATGAAAGATTGGTGCTCGGTTTGCGTCGAATGTGCCGTTGGCTCGAAAATAGTATTAGAGGCACCCGATGGAACTCCTAGGTGACGTGGGTCATGTGGAATCTCGTTTTGATCTATTTTGAGACAGTGTTAGCGTCGGTGCAAGATAGGTGCACGGTTTGCACTGAACGTACCATAGGCATAGAAATCATTTTGGACACACTCGATGGGACTCCTAGCTGACGAGTGTCAAGTGGAATCTCGGTACGGTCCATTTGGAGATAGTGCTACTCTTGATGCATGATTGGTGCACGGTTTGCGTCGAACGTACCATAGGCTCGGAAATAGTATTGGAGGCACCCGAAGGAACTCCTAGGTTACGTGGGTCATGTGGAATCTTGTTTCGATCTGTTTTGAAACAGTGTTAGCGTCGGTGCAAGATATGTGCTTGATTTGCGTCAAACGCACCATAGGTTCATAAACCGTTTTAGATGCACCCGCGGTACTCCTAGTTGATGAGGGTCTTGTGGAGATCTCTTTGGTCCCTTTGGATATAGTGCTGTAGAAAATAGGTGCACGGTTTGCATTGAATGCACCATTGGTCATAAATAGTTTTGGACGCACCCGATGGAACTCGTAAGTGACGTGGGTCGTGTGGAATCTTGTTTTAGTCCATTTGGAGATAGTGTTAGTGTCAGTGCAAGGTTCGAGCCCGGTTTGCACCGAACATACCATAGGCATAGAAATTATTTTGGACGAACTCGATCAGACTCCTAGGTGACGAGTTTCAAGTGGAAGCTCTGTTCGGTCCATTCGGGGATAGTGCTTCTCTTGATGCAAGATTGGCGCTTGGTTTGCACCAAATGTAGCATAGGCATAGAAATCATTTTGGACGCACTCGAGGGGACTCCTAGGGGACGAGGCTCAAGTGGAAGCTCGATTCGGTATGTTTGGAGATAGTGCTACTCTTGATGCAAGATTGGTGCTCGGTTTGCGTCGAATGTGCCGTAGGCTCAGAAATAGTATTGGAGGCACCCGATGGAACTCCTAGGTGACGTCGGTCATATGGAATCTCGTTTTGATCTATTTTGAGACAGTGTTAGCGTTGGTGCAAGATAGGTGCACCGTTTGCACTGAAGATACCATAGGCATAGAAATCATTTTGGACGAACTCGATTAGACTCCTAGGTGACGAGGCTCAAGTGGAAGCTTGGTTCGGTCCGTTTGGGGATAGTGCTTCTCTTGATGCAAGATTGGTGCTTGGTTTTCACCAAATGTAGGATAGGCATAGAAATCATTTTGGACGCACTCGTGGGGACTCCTAGGTGACTAGGCTCAAGTGGAAGCTCGATTCGATATGTTTTGAGATAGTGCTACTCTTGATGAAAGATTGGTGCTCGGTTTGCGTCGAATGTGCCGTTGGCTCGAAAATAGTATTAGAGGCACCCGATGGAACTCCTAGGTGACGTGGGTCATGTGGAATCTCGTTTTGATCTATTTTGAGACAGTGTTAGCGTCGGTGCAAGATAGGTGCACGGTTTGCACTGAACGTACCATAGGCATAGAAATCGTTTTGGACACACTCGATGGAACTCCTAGCTGACGAGTGTCAAGTGGAAGCTCGGTACGGTCCATTTGGAGATAGTGCTACTCTTGATGCTTGATTGGTGCACGGTTTGCGTCGAACGTACCGTAGGCTCGGAAATAGTATTGGAGGCACCCGAAGGAACTCCTAGGTTACGTGGGTCATGTGAAATCTTGTTTCGATCTGTTTTGAAACAGTGTTAGCGTCGGTGCAAGATAGGTGCTCGATTTGCGTCAAACGCACCATAGGTTCATAAACCATTTTAGATGCACCCGCGGTACTCCTAGTTGATGAGGGTCTTGTGGAGATCTGTTTGGTCCCTTTGGATATAGTGCTGTAGAAGATAGGTGCTCGGTTTGCGTCAAACGCACCCTAGCTTCATAAATCGTTTTAGAAGCTCCCGCGATACTCCTAGGTGATGAGGGTCTGGTGGAGATCTGTTTGGTCCGTTTGTAGACAGTGCTGCAGAAGATAGGTGCACAGTTTGCATTGAATGTACCATAGGTCATAAATAGTTTTGGATGCGCCCGATGGAACTCGTAAGTGACGTGGGTCGTGTGGAATCTTGTTTTAGTCCATTTGGAGATAGTGTTAGTGTCAGTGCAAGGTTCGAGCCCGGTTTGCACCGAACATACCATAGGCATAGAAATTATTTTGGACGAACTCGATCAGACTCCTAGGTGACGAGTTTCAAGTGGAAGCTCGGTTCGGTCCATTCGGGGATAGTGCTTCTCTTGATGCAAGATTGGCGCTTGGTTTGCACCAAATGTAGCATAGGCATAGAAATCATTTTGGACGCACTCGAGGGGACTCCTAGGGGACGAGGCTCAAGTGGAAGCTCGATTCGGTACGTTTGGAGATAGTGCTACTCTTGATGCATGATTGGTGCTCGGTTTGCGTCGAATGTGCCGTAGGCTCAGAAATAGTATTGGAGGCACCCGATGGAACTCCTAGGTGACGTGGGTCATGTGGAATCTCGTTTTGATCTATTTTGAGACAGTGTTAGCGTTGGTGCAAGATAGGTGCACCGTTTGCACTGAAGATACCATAGGCATAGAAATCATTTTGGACGAACTCGATTAGACTCCTAGGTGACGAGGCTCAAGTGGAAGCTTGGTTCGGTCCGTTTGGGGATAGTGCTTCTCTTGATGCAAGATTGGTGCTTGGTTTTCACCAAATGTAGGATAGGCATAGAAATCATTTTGGACGCACTCGAGGGGACTCGTAGGTGACTAGGCTCAAGTGGAAGCTCGATTCGATATGTTTTGAGATAGTGCTACTCTTGATGAAAGATTGGTGCTCGGTTTGCGTCGAATGTGCCGTTGGCTCGAAAATAGTATTAGAGGCACCCGATGGAACTCCTAGGTGACGTGGGTCATGTGGAATCTCGTTTTGATCTATTTTGAGACAGTGTTAGCGTCGGTGCAAGATAGGTGCACGGTTTGCACTGAACGTACCATAGGCATAGAAATCATTTTGGACACACTCGATGGGACTCCTAGCTGACGAGTGTCAAGTGGAATCTCGGTACGGTCCATTTGGAGATAGTGCTACTCTTGATGCATGATTGGTGCACGGTTTGCGTCGAACGTACCATAGGCTCGGAAATAGTATTGGAGGCACCCGAAGGAACTCCTAGGTTACGTGGGTCATGTGGAATCTTGTTTCGATCTGTTTTGAAACAGTGTTAGCGTCGGTGCAAGATATGTGCTCGATTTGCGTCAAACGCACCATAGGTTCATAAACCGTTTTAGATGCACCCGCGGTACTCCTAGTTGATGAGGGTCTTGTGGAGATCTCTTTGGTCCCTTTGGATATAGTGCTGTAGAAGATAGGTGCACGGTTTGCATTGAATGCACCATTGGTCATAAATAGTTTTGGACGCACCCGATGGAACTCGTAAGTGACGTGGGTCGTGTGGAATCTTGGTTTAGTCCATTTGGAGATAGTGTTAGTGTCAGTGCAAGGTTCGAGCCCGGTTTGCACCGAACATACCATAGGCATAGAAATTATTTTGGACGAACTCGATCAGACTCCTAGGTGACGAGTTTCAAGTGGAAGCTCGGTTCGGTCCATTCGGGGATAGTGCTTCTCTTGATGCAAGATTGGCGCTTGGTTTGCACCAAATGTAGCATAGGCATAGAAATCATTTTGGACGCACTCGAGGGGACTCCTAGGGGACGAGGCTCAAGTGGAAGCTCGATTCGGTATGTTTGGAGATAGTGCTACTCTTGATGCAAGATTGGTGCTCGGTTTGCGTCGAATGTGCCGTAGGCTCAGAAATAGTATTGGAGGCACCCGATGGAACTCCTAGGTGACGTCGGTCATATGGAATCTCGTTTTGATCTATTTTGAGACAGTGTTAGCGTTGGTGCAAGATAGGTGCATGGTTTGCACTGAACGTACCATAGGCATAGAAATCATTTTGCACACACTCGATGGGACTCCTAGGTGACGAGGCTCAAGTGGAAGCTCGGTACGGTCCATTTGGAGATAATGCTACTCTTGATGCATGATTGGTGCACGGTTTGCGTTGAACGTACCGTAGGCTTGGAAATAGTATTGGAGGCACCCGAAGGTACTCCTAGGTTACGTGGGTCTTGTGGAATCTTGTTTTGATCTGTTTTGAAATAGTGTTAGCGTCGGTGCAAGCTAGGTGCTCGGTTTGCGTCAAACGCACCACATGTTCATAAATCGTTTTAGAAGCACCCGCGGTACTCCTAGGTGATGAGGGTCTGGTGGAGATCTGTTTGGTCCCTTTGGAGATAGTGCTGCAGAAGATAGGTGCACGGTTTGCATTAAACGTACCATAGGTCATAAATAGTTTTGGACGCACCCGATGGAACTCGTAAGTGACGTGGGTCGTGTGGAATCTTGTTTTAGTCCATTTGGAGATAGTGTTAGTGTCAGTGCAAGGTTCGAGCACGGTTTGCACCGAACATACCATAGGCATAGAAATCATTTTGGATGAACTCGATCAGACTCCTAGGTGACGAGGCTCAAGTGGAAGCTCGGTTCGGTCCGTTTGGGGATAGTGCTTCTCTTGATGCAAGATTGGTGCTTGGTTTGCACCAAATGTAGCATAGGCATAGAAATCATTTAGGACGCACTCGAGGGGACTCCTAGGGGACGAGGCTCAAGTGGAAGCTCGGTACGGTCCATTTGGAGATAGTGCTTCTCTTGATGCAAGATTGGTGCTGGGTTTTTACCAAATGTAGGATAGGCATAGAAATCATTTTGGACGCACTCGAGGGGACTCCTAGGTGACTAGGCTCAAGTGGAAGCTCAATTCGGTATGTTTGGAGATAGTGCTACTCTTGATGATAGATTGGTGCTCGGTTTGCGTCGAATGTGCCGTTGGCTCGGAAATAGTATTAGAGGCACCCGATGGAACTCCTAGGTGACGTGGGTCATGTGGAATCTCGTTTTGATCTATTTTGAGACAGTGTTAGCGTCGGTGCAAGATAGGTGCACAGTTTGCACTGAACGTACCATAGGCATAGAAATCATTTTGGACGAACTCGATCAGACTCCTAGGTGACGAGGCTCAAGTGGAAGCTCGGTTCGGTCCGTTTGGGGATAGTGCTTCTCTTGATGCAAGATTGGTGCTTGGTTTGCACCAAATGTAGCCTAGGCATAGAAATCATTTAGGACGCACTCGAGGGGACTCCTAGGGGACGAGGCTCAAGTGGAAGCTCGATTCGGTACGTTTGGAGATAGTGCTACTCTTGATGCAAGATTGGTGCTCGGTTTGCGTCGAATGTGCCGTAGGCTCGGAAATAGTATTGGAGGCACCCGATGGAACTCCTAGGTGACGTGGGTCATGTGGAATCTCGTTTTGATCAATTTTGAGACAGTGTTAGCGTCGGTGCAAGATTGGTGCACGGTTTGCACTGAAGATACCATAGGCATAGAAATCATTTTGGACGAACTCGATCAGACTCCTAGGTGACGAGGCTCAAGTGGAAGCTCGGTTCGGTCCTTTTGGGAATAGTGCTTCTCTTGATGCAAGATTGGTGCTTGGTTTTCACCAAATGTAGGATAGGCATAGAAATCATTTTGGACGCACTCGAAGGGACTCCTAGGTGACTAGGCTCAAGTGGAAGCTCGATTCGGTATGTTTGGAGATAGTGCTACTCTTGATGAAAGATTGGTGCTCAGTTTACGTCGAATGTGCCGTTGGCTCGGAAATAGTATTAGAGGCACCCAATGGAACTCCTAGGTGATGTGGGTCTTGTGGAATCTCGTTTTCATCTATTTTGAGACAGTATTAGCGTCGGTGCAAGATAGGTGCATGGTTTGCACTGAATGTACCATAGGCATAGAAATCATTTTGGACACACTCGATGGGACTCCTAGGTGACGAGGCTCAAGTGGAAGCTCGGTACGGTCCATTTGGAGATAATGCTACTCTTGATGCATGATTGGTGCACGGTTTGCGTCAAACGTACCGTAGGCTTGGAAATAGTATTGGAGGCACCCGAAGGTACTCCTAGGTTACATGGGTCTTGTGGAATCTTGTTTTCATCTGTTTTGAAATAGGTGCTCGGTTTGCGTCAAACGCACCACATGTTCATAAATCATTTTAGAAGCACCCGCGGTACTCCTAGGTGATGAGGGTCTGGTGGAGATCTGTTTGGTCCGTTTGGAGATAGTGCTGCAGAAGATAGGTGCACGGTTTGCATTGAACGTACCATAGGTCATAAATAGTTTTGGACGCACCCTATGGAACTCGTAAGTGACGTGGGTCGTGTGGAATCTTGTTTTAGTCCATTTGGAGATAGTGTTAGTGTCAGTGCAAGGTTCGAGCACGGTTTGCACCGAACATACCATAGGCATAGAAATCATTTTGGACGAACTCGATCAGACTCCTAGGTGACGAGGCTCAAGTGGAAGCTCGGTTCGGTCCGTTTGGGGATAGTGCATCTCTTGATGCAAGATTGGTGCTTGGTTTGCACCAAATGTAGCATAGGCATAGAAATCATTTAGGACGCACTCGAGGGGACTCGTAGGGGACGAGGCTTAAGTGGAAGCTCGATTCGGTACGTTTGGAGATAGTGCTACTCTTGATGCAAGATTGGTGCTCGGTTTGCGTCGAATGTGCCGTAGGCTCGCAAAAAGTATTAGAGGCACCCGATGGAACTCCTAGGTGACGTGGGTCTTGTGGAATCTCGTTTTGATCTATTTTGAGACAGTATTAGCGTCGGTGCAAGATAGGTGCATGGTTTGCACTGAACGTACCATAGGCATAGAAATCATTTTGCACACACTCGATGGGACTCCTAGGTGACGAGGCTCAAGTGGAAGCTCGGTACGGTCCATTTGGAGATAATGCTACTCTTGATGCATGATTGGTGCACGGTTTGCGTTGAACGTACCGTAGGCTTGGAAATAGTATTGGAGGCACCCGAAGGTACTCCTAGGTTACGTGGGTCTTGTGGAATCTTGTTTTGATCTGTTTTGAAATAGTGTTAGCGTCGGTGCAAGCTAGGTGCTCGGTTTGCGTCAAACGCACCACATGTTCATAAATCGTTTTAGAAGCACCCGCGGTACTCCTAGGTGATGAGGGTCTGGTGGAGATCTGTTTGGTCCGTTTGGAGATAGTGCTGCAGAAGATAGGTGCACGGTTTGCATTGAACGTACCATAGGTCATAAATAGTTTTGGACGCACCCGATGGAACTCGTAAGTGACGTGGGTCGTGTGGAATCTTGTTTTAGTCCATTTGGAGATAGTGTTAGTGTCAGTGCAAGGTTCGAGCACGGTTTGCACCGAACATACCATAGGCATAGAAATCATTTTGGACGAACTCGATCAGACTCCTAGGTGACGAGGCTCAAGTGGAAGCTCGGTTCGGTCCGTTTGGGGATAGTGCTTCTCTTGATGCAAGATTGGTGCTTGGTTTGCACCAAATGTAGCATAGGCATAGAAATCATTTAGGACGCACTCGAGGGGACTCCTAGGGGACGAGGCTTAAGTGGAAGCTCGATTCGGTACGTTTGGAGATAGTGCTACTCTTGATGCAAGATTGGTGCCCGGTTTGCGTCGAATGTGCTGTAGGCTCGCAAAAAGTATTAGAGGCACCCGATGGAACTCCTAGGTGACATGGGTCTTGTGGAATCTCATTTTGATCTATTTTGAGACAGTATTAGCGTCGGTGCAAGATAGGTGCATGGTTTGCACTGAACGTACCATAGGCATAGAAATCATTTTGCACACACTCGATGGGACTTCTAGGTGACGAGGCTCAAGTGGAAGCTCGGTACGGTCCATTTGGAGATAATGCAACTCTTGATGCATGATTGGTGCACGGTTTGCGTAGAACGTACCGTAGGCTTGGAAATAGTATTGGAGGCACCCGAAGGTACTCCTAGGTTACGTGGGTCTTGTGGAATCTTGTTTTGATCTATTTTGAAATAGTGTTAGCGTCGGTGCAAGATAGGTGCTCGGTTTGCGTCAAACGCACCACAGGTTCATAAATAGTTTTAGAAGCACCCGCGGTACTCCTAGGTGATGAGGGTCTGGTGGAGATCTGTTTGGTCCGTTTGGAGATAGTGCTGCAGAAGATAGGTGCACGGTTTGCATTGAACGTACCATAGGTCATAAATAGTTTTGGACGCACCCAATGGAACTCGTAAGGGACGTGGGTCGGGTGGAATCTTGTTTTAGTCCATTTGGACATAGTGTTAGTGTCAGTGCAAGGTTTGAGCACGGTTTGCACCGATCATACCATAGGCATAGAAATCATTTTGGACGAACTCGATCAGACTCCTAGGTGACGAGGCTCAAGTGGAAGCTCGGTTCGGTCCGTTTGGGGATAGTGCTTCTCTTGATGCAAGATTGGTGCTTGGTTTGCACCAAATGTAGCAAAGGCATAGAAATCATTTAGGACCCACTCGAGGGGACTCCTAGGGGACGAGGCTTAAGTGGAAGCTCGATTCGGTACGTTTGGAGATAGTGCTACTCTTGATGCAAGATTGGTGCTCGGTTTGCGTCGAATGTGCCGTAGGCTCACAAATAGTATTAGAGGCACCCAATGGAACTCCTAGGTGACGTGGGTCTTGTGGAATCTCGTTTTGATCTATTTTGAGATAGTATTAGCGTTGGTGCAAGATAGGTGCATGGTTTGCACTGAACGTACCATAGGCATAGAAATCATTTTGTACACACTCGATGGGACTCCTAGGTGACGAGGCTCAAGTGGAAGCTCGGTACAGTCCTTTTCGAGATAAAGCTACTCTTGATGCATGATTGGTGCACGGTTTGCGTCGAACGTACCGTAGGCTTGGAAATAGTATTGGAGGCACCCGAAGGTACGCCTAGGTTATGTGGGTCATGTGGAATCTTGTTTTGATCTGTTTTGAAACAGTGTTAGCGTCGGTGCAAGATAGGTGCTCGGTTTGCGTCAAACGCACCACAGGTTCATAAATCGTTTTAGAAGCACCCGCGGTACTCCTTGGTGATGAGGGTTTGGTGGAGATCTGTTTGGTCCCTTTGGAGATAGTGCTGCAGAAGATAGGTGCACGGTTTGCATTGAACATACCATAGGTCATAAATAGTTTTGGACGAACCCGATGGAACTCGTAAGTGACGTGGGTCGTGTGGAATCTTGTTTTAGTCCATTTGGAGATAGTGTTAGTGTCAGTGCAAGGTTCGAGCACGGTTTGCACCGAACATACCATAGGCATAGAAATCATTTTGGACGAACTCGATCAGACTCCTAGGTGACGAGGCTCAAGTGGAAGCTCGGTTCGGTCCATTTGGGGATAGTGCTTCTCTTGATGCAACATTGGTGCTTGGTTTGCACCAAATGTAGCATAGGCATAGAAATCATTTAGGACCCACTCGAGGGGACTCCTAGGGGATGAGGCTCAAGTGGAAGCTCGATTCGGTACGTTTGGGGATAGTGCTACTCTTGATGAAAGATTGGTGCTCGGTTTGCGTCGAATGTGCCGAAGGCTCGGAAATAGTATTGGAGGCACCCGATGGAACTCCTAGGTGACGTGGGTCATGTGGAATCTCGTTTTAATCTATTTTGAGACAGTGTTAGCGTCGGTGCAAGATAGGTGCACGGTTTCCACTGAAGATACCATAGGCATAGAAATCATTTTGGACGAACTCGATCAGACTCCTAGGTGACGAGGCTCAAGTGGAAGCTCAGTTCGGTCCGTTTGGGGATAGTGCTTCTCTTGATGCAAGATTGGTGCTTGGTTTGCACCAACTGTAGCATAGGCATAGAAATCATTTTGGACGCACTCGATGGGACTCCTAGGTGACTAGACTCAAGTGGAAGCTCGATTCGGTCGGTTTGGAGATAGTGCTACTCTTGATGGAACTCGTAAATAGTTTTGGAATCTTGTTTCGGTACTCCTTGGTTTGCATTGAACGTACCATAGGTCATAAATAGTTTTAGACGCACCCGATGGAACTCCTAGGTGACGTGGGTCATGTGGAATCTCGTTTTGATCTATTTTGAGACAGTGTTAACGTCGGTGCAAGATAGGTGCACGGTTTGCACTGAAGATACCATAGGCATAGAAATCATTTTGGACGAACTCGATAAGACTCCTAGGTGACGAGGCTCAAGTGGAAGCTCGGTTCAGTCCGTTTGGGAATAGTGCTTCTCTTGATGCAAGATTGGTGCTTGGTTTTCACCAAATGTAGGATAGGCATAGAAATCATTTTGGACGCACTCGAGGGGACTCCTAGGTGACTAGGCTCAAGTGGAAGCTCGATTCGGTATGTTTGGAGATAGTGCTACTCTTGATGAAAGATTGGTGCTCGGTTTGCGTCGAATGTGCCGTTGGCTCGAAAATAGTATTAGAGGCACCCGATGGAACTCCTAGGTGACGTGGGTCATGTGGAATCTCGTTTTGATCTATTTTGAGACAGTGTTAGCGTCGGTGCAAGATAGGTGCACGGTTTGCACTGAACGTACCATAGGCATAGAAATCATTTTGGACACACTCGATGGGACTCCTAGCTGACGAGTGTCAAGTGGAATCTCGGTACGGTCCATTTGGAGATAGTGCTACTCTTGATGCATGATTGGTGCACGGTTTGCGTCGAACGTACCATAGGCTCGGAAATAGTATTGGAGGCACCCGAAGGAACTCCTAGGTTACGTGGGTCATGTGGAATCTTGTTTCGATCTGTTTTGAAACAGTGTTAGCGTCGGTGCAAGATATGTGCTTGATTTGCGTCAAACGCACCATAGGTTCATAAACCGTTTTAGATGCACCCGCGGTACTCCTAGTTGATGAGGGTCTTGTGGAGATCTCTTTGGTCCCTTTGGATATAGTGCTGTAGAAAATAGGTGCACGGTTTGCATTGAATGCACCATTGGTCATAAATAGTTTTGGACGCACCCGATGGAACTCGTAAGTGACGTGGGTCGTGTGGAATCTTGTTTTAGTCCATTTGGAGATAGTGTTAGTGTCAGTGCAAGGTTCGAGCCCGGTTTGCACCGAACATACCATAGGCATAGAAATTATTTTGGACGAACTCGATCAGACTCCTAGGTGATGAGTTTCAAGTGGAAGCTCGGTTCGGTCCATTCGGGGATAGTGCTTCTCTTGATGCAAGATTGGCGCTTGGTTTGCACCAAATGTAGCATAGGCATAGAAATCATTTTGGACGCACTCGAGGGGACTCCTAGGGGACGAGGCTCAAGTGGAAGCTCGATTCGGTATGTTTGGAGATAGTGCTACTCTTGATGCAAGATTGGTGCTCGGTTTGCGTCGAATGTGCCGTAGGCTCAGAAATAGTATTGGAGGCACCCGATGGAACTCCTAGGTGACGTCGGTCATATGGAATCTCGTTTTGATCTATTTTGAGACAGTGTTAGCGTTGGTGCAAGATAGGTGCACCGTTTGCACTGAAGATACCATAGGCATAGAAATCATTTTGGACGAACTCGATTAGACTCCTAGGTGACGAGGCTCAAGTGGAAGCTTGGTTCGGTCCGTTTGGGGATAGTGCTTCTCTTGATGCAAGATTGGTGCTTGGTTTTCACCAAATGTAGGATAGGCATAGAAATCATTTTGGACGCACTCGAGGGGACTCCTAGGTGACTAGGCTCAAGTGGAAGCTCGATTCGATATGTTTTGAGATAGTGCTACTCTTGATGAAAGATTGGTGCTCGGTTTGCGTCGAATGTGCCGTTGGCTCGAAAATAGTATTAGAGGCACCCGATGGAACTCCTAGGTGACGTGGGTCATGTGGAATCTCGTTTTGATCTATTTTGAGACAGTGTTAGCGTCGGTGCAAGATAGGTGCACGGTTTGCACTGAACGTACCATAGGCATAGAAATCGTTTTGGACACACTCGATGGAACTCCTAGCTGACGAGTGTCAAGTGGAAGCTCGGTACGGTCCATTTGGAGATAGTGCTACTCTTGATGCTTGATTGGTGCACGGTTTGCGTCGAACGTACCGTAGGCTCGGAAATAGTATTGGAGGCACCCGAAGGAACTCCTAGGTTACGTGGGTCATGTGAAATCTTGTTTCGATCTGTTTTGAAACAGTGTTAGCGTCGGTGCAAGATAGGTGCTCGATTTGCGTCAAACGCACCATAGGTTCATAAACCATTTTAGATGCACCCGCGGTACTCCTAGTTGATGAGGGTCTTGTTGAGATCTGTTTGGTCCCTTTGGATATAGTGCTGTAGAAGATAGGTGCTCGGTTTGCGTCAAACGCACCCTAGCTTCATAAATCGTTTTAGAAGCTCCCGCGATACTCCTAGGTGATGAGGGTCTGGTGGAGATCTGTTTGGTCCGTTTGTAGACAGTGCTGCAGAAGATAGGTGCACAGTTTGCATTGAATGTACCATAGGTCATAAATAGTTTTGGACGCGCCCGATGGAACTCGTAAGTGACGTGGGTCGTGTGGAATCTTGTTTTAGTCCATTTGGAGATAGTGTTAGTGTCAGTGCAAGGTTCGAGCCCGGTTTGCACCGAACATACCATAGGCATAGAAATTATTTTGGACGAACTCGATCAGACTCCTAGGTGACGAGTTTCAAGTGGAAGCTCGGTTCGGTCCATTCGGGGATAGTGCTTCTCTTGATGCAAGATTGGCGCTTGGTTTGCACCAAATGTAGCATAGGCATAGAAATCATTTTGGACGCACTCGAGGGGACTCCTAGGGGACGAGGCTCAAGTGGAAGCTCGATTCGGTACGTTTGGAGATAGTGCTACTCTTGATGCATGATTGGTGCTCGGTTTGCGTCGAATGTGCCGTAGGCTCAGAAATAGTATTGGAGGCACCCGATGGAACTCCTAGGTGACGTGGGTCATGTGGAATCTCGTTTTGATCTATTTTGAGACAGTGTTAGCGTTGGTGCAAGATAGGTGCACCGTTTGCACTGAAGATACCATAGGCATAGAAATCATTTTGGACGAACTCGATTAGACTCCTAGGTGACGAGGCTCAAGTGGAAGCTTGGTTCGGTCCGTTTGGGGATAGTGCTTCTCTTGATGCAAGATTGGTGCTTGGTTTTCACCAAATGTAGGATAGGCATAGAAATCATTTTGGACGCACTCGAGGGGACTCGTAGGTGACTAGGCTCAAGTGGAAGCTCGATTCGATATGTTTTGAGATAGTGCTACTCTTGATGAAAGATTGGTGCTCGGTTTGCGTCGAATGTGCCGTTGGCTCGAAAATAGTATTAGAGGCACCCGATGGAACTCCTAGGTGACGTGGGTCATGTGGAATCTCGTTTTGATCTATTTTGAGACAGTGTTAGCGTCGGTGCAAGATAGGTGCACGGTTTGCACTGAACGTACCATAGGCATAGAAATCATTTTGGACACACTCGATGGGACTCCTAGCTGACGAGTGTCAAGTGGAATCTCGGTACGGTCCATTTGGAGATAGTGCTACTCTTGATGCATGATTGGTGCACGGTTTGCGTCGAACGTACCATAGGCTCGGAAATAGTATTGGAGGCACCCGAAGGAACTCCTAGGTTACGTGGGTCATGTGGAATCTTGTTTCGATCTGTTTTGAAACAGTGTTAGCGTCGGTGCAAGATATGTGCTCGATTTGCGTCAAACGCACCATAGGTTCATAAACCGTTTTAGATGCACCCGCGGTACTCCTAGTTGATGAGGGTCTTGTGGAGATCTCTTTGGTCCCTTTGGATATAGTGCTGTAGAAGATAGGTGCACGGTTTGCATTGAATGCACCATTGGTCATAAATAGTTTTGGACGCACCCGATGGAACTCGTAAGTGACGTGGGTCGTGTGGAATCTTGTTTTAGTCCATTTGGAGATAGTGTTAGTGTCAGTGCAAGGTTCGAGCCCGGTTTGCACCGAACATACCATAGGCATAGAAATTATTTTGGACGAACTCGATCAGACTCCTAGGTGACGAGTTTCAAGTGGAAGCTCGGTTCGGTCCATTCGGGGATAGTGCTTCTCTTGATGCAAGATTGGCGCTTGGTTTGCACCAAATGTAGCATAGGCATAGAAATCATTTTGGACGCACTCGAGGGGACTCCTAGGGGACGAGGCTCAAGTGGAAGCTCGATTCGGTATGTTTGGAGATAGTGCTACTCTTGATGCAAGATTGGTGCTCGGTTTGCGTCGAATGTGCCGTAGGCTCAGAAATAGTATTGGAGGCACCCGATGGAACTCCTAGGTGACGTCGGTCATATGGAATCTCGTTTTGATCTATTTTGAGACAGTGTTAGCGTTGGTGCAAGATAGGTGCACCGTTTGCACTGAAGATACCATAGGCATAGAAATCATTTTGGACGAACTCGATTAGACTCCTAGGTGACGAGGCTCAAGTGGAAGCTTGGTTCGGTCCGTTTGGGGATAGTGCTTCTCTTGATGCAAGATTGGTGCTTGGTTTTCACCAAATGTAGGATAGGCATAGAAATCATTTTGGACGCACTCGAGGGGACTCCTAGGTGACTAGGCTCAAGTGGAAGCTCGATTCGATATGTTTTGAGATAGTGCTACTCTTGATGAAAGATTGGTGCTCGGTTTGCGTCGAATGTGCCGTTGGCTCGAAAATAGTATTAGAGGCACCCGATGGAACTCCTAGGTGACGTGGGTCATGTGGAATCTCGTTTTGATCTATTTTGAGACAGTGTTAGCGTCGGTGCAAGATAGGTGCACGGTTTGCACTGAACGTACCATAGGCATAGAAATCGTTTTGGACACACTCGATGGAACTCCTAGCTGACGAGTGTCAAGTGGAAGCTCGGTACGGTCCATTTGGAGATAGTGCTACTCTTGATGCTTGATTGGTGCACGGTTTGCGTCGAACGTACCGTAGGCTCGGAAATAGTATTGGAGGCACCCGAAGGAACTCCTAGGTTACGTGGGTCATGTGAAATCTTGTTTCGATCTGTTTTGAAACAGTGTTAGCGTCGGTGCAAGATAGGTGCTCGATTTGCGTCAAACGCACCATAGGTTCATAAACCATTTTAGATGCACCCGCGGTACTCCTAGTTGATGAGGGTCTTGTGGAGATCTGTTTGGTCCCTTTGGATATAGTGCTGTAGAAGATAGGTGCTCGGTTTGCGTCAAACGCACCCTAGCTTCATAAATCGTTTTAGAAGCTCCCGCGATACTCCTAGGTGATGAGGGTCTGGTGGAGATCTGTTTGGTCCGTTTGTAGACAGTGCTGCAGAAGATAGGTGCACAGTTTGCATTGAATGTACCATAGGTCATAAATAGTTTTGGACGCGCCCGATGGAACTCGTAAGTGACGTGGGTCGTGTGGAATCTTGTTTTAGTCCATTTGGAGATAGTGTTAGTGTCAGTGCAAGGTTCGAGCCCGGTTTGCACCGAACATACCATAGGCATAGAAATTATTTTGGACGAACTCGATCAGACTCCTAGGTGACGAGTTTCAAGTGGAAGCTCGGTTCGGTCCATTCGGGGATAGTGCTTCTCTTGATGCAAGATTGGCGCTTGGTTTGCACCAAATGTAGCATAGGCATAGAAATCATTTTGGACGCACTCGAGGGGACTCCTAGGGGACGAGGCTCAAGTGGAAGCTCGATTCGGTACGTTTGGAGATAGTGCTACTCTTGATGCATGATTGGTGCTCGGTTTGCGTCGAATGTGCCGTAGGCTCAGAAATAGTATTGGAGGCACCCGATGGAACTCCTAGGTGACGTGGGTCATGTGGAATCTCGTTTTGATCTATTTTGAGACAGTGTTAGCGTTGGTGCAAGATAGGTGCACCGTTTGCACTGAAGATACCATAGGCATAGAAATCATTTTGGACGAACTCGATTAGACTCCTAGGTGACGAGGCTCAAGTGGAAGCTTGGTTCGGTCCGTTTGGGGATAGTGCTTCTCTTGATGCAAGATTGGTGCTTGGTTTTCACCAAATGTAGGATAGGCATAGAAATCATTTTGGACGCACTCGAGGGGACTCGTAGGTGACTAGGCTCAAGTGGAAGCTCGATTCGATATGTTTTGAGATAGTGCTACTCTTGATGAAAGATTGGTGCTCGGTTTGCGTCGAATGTGCCGTTGGCTCGAAAATAGTATTAGAGGCACCCGATGGAACTCCTAGGTGACGTGGGTCATGTGGAATCTCGTTTTGATCTATTTTGAGACAGTGTTAGCGTCGGTGCAAGATAGGTGCACGGTTTGCACTGAACGTACCATAGGCATAGAAATCATTTTGGACACACTCGATGGGACTCCTAGCTGACGAGTGTCAAGTGGAATCTCGGTACGGTCCATTTGGAGATAGTGCTACTCTTGATGCATGATTGGTGCACGGTTTGCGTCGAACGTACCATAGGCTCGGAAATAGTATTGGAGGCACCCGAAGGAACTCCTAGGTTACGTGGGTCATGTGGAATCTTGTTTCGATCTGTTTTGAAACAGTGTTAGCGTCGGTGCAAGATATGTGCTCGATTTGCGTCAAACGCACCATAGGTTCATAAACCGTTTTAGATGCACCCGCGGTACTCCTAGTTGATGAGGGTCTTGTGGAGATCTCTTTGGTCCCTTTGGATATAGTGCTGTAGAAGATAGGTGCACGGTTTGCATTGAATGCACCATTGGTCATAAATAGTTTTGGACGCACCCGATGGAACTCGTAAGTGACGTGGGTCGTGTGGAATCTTGTTTTAGTCCATTTGGAGATAGTGTTAGTGTCAGTGCAAGGTTCGAGCCCGGTTTGCACCGAACATACCATAGGCATAGAAATTATTTTGGACGAACTCGATCAGACTCCTAGGTGACGAGTTTCAAGTGGAAGCTCGGTTCGGTCCATTCGGGGATAGTGCTTCTCTTGATGCAAGATTGGCGCTTGGTTTGCACCAAATGTAGCATAGGCATAGAAATCATTTTGGACGCACTCGAGGGGACTCCTAGGGGACGAGGCTCAAGTGGAAGCTCGATTCGGTATGTTTGGAGATAGTGCTACTCTTGATGCAAGATTGGTGCTCGGTTTGCGTCGAATGTGCCGTAGGCTCAGAAATAGTATTGGAGGCACCCGATGGAACTCCTAGGTGACGTCGGTCATATGGAATCTCGTTTTGATCTATTTTGAGACAGTGTTAGCGTTGGTGCAAGATAGGTGCACCGTTTGCATTGAAGATACCATAGGCATAGAAATCATTTTGGACGAACTCGATTAGACTCCTAGGTGACGAGGCTCAAGTGGAAGCTTGGTTCGGTCCGTTTGGGGATAGTGCTTCTCTTGATGCAAGATTGGTGCTTGGTTTTCACCAAATGTAGGATAGGCATAGAAATCATTTTGGACGCACTCGAGGGGACTCCTAGGTGACTAGGCTCAAGTGGAAGCTCGATTCGATATGTTTTGAGATAGTGCTACTCTTGATGAAAGATTGGTGCTCGGTTTGCGTCGAATGTGCCGTTGGCTCGAAAATAGTATTAGAGGCACCCGATGGAACTCCTAGGTGACGTGGGTCATGTGGAATCTCGTTTTGATCTATTTTGAGACAGTGTTAGCGTCGGTGCAAGATAGGTGCACGGTTTGCACTGAACGTACCATAGGCATAGAAATCGTTTTGGACACACTCGATGGAACTCCTAGCTGACGAGTGTCAAGTGGAAGCTCGGTACGGTCCATTTGGAGATAGTGCTACTCTTGATGCTTGATTGGTGCACAGTTTGCGTCGAACGTACCGTAGGCTCGGAAATAGTATTGGAGGCACCCGAAGGAACTCCTAGGTTACGTGGGTCATGTGAAATCTTGTTTCGATCTGTTTTGAAACAGTGTTAGCGTCGGTGCAAGATAGGTGCTCGATTTGCGTCAAACGCACCATAGGTTCATAAACCATTTTAGATGCACCCGCGGTACTCCTAGTTGATGAGGGTCTTGTGGAGATCTGTTTGGTCCCTTTGGATATAGTGCTGTAGAAGATAGGTGCTCGGTTTGCGTCAAACGCACCCTAGCTTCATAAATCGTTTTAGAAGCTCCCGCGATACTCCTAGGTGATGAGGGTCTGGTGGAGATCTGTTTGGTCCGTTTGTAGACAGTGCTGCAGAAGATAGGTGCACAGTTTGCATTGAATGTACCATAGGTCATAAATAGTTTTGGACGCGCCCGATGGAACTCGTAAGTGACGTGGGTCGTGTGGAATCTTGTTTTAGTCCATTTGGAGATAGTGTTAGTGTCAGTGCAAGGTTCGAGCCCGGTTTGCACCGAACATACCATAGGCATAGAAATTATTTTGGACGAACTCGATCAGACTCCTAGGTGACGAGTTTCAAGTGGAAGCTCGGTTCGGTCCATTCGGGGATAGTGCTTCTCTTGATGCAAGATTGGCGCTTGGTTTGCACCAAATGTAGCATAGGCATAGAAATCATTTTGGACGCACTCGAGGGGACTCCTAGGGGACGAGGCTCAAGTGGAAGCTCGATTCGGTACGTTTGGAGATAGTGCTACTCTTGATGCATGATTGGTGCTCGGTTTGCGTCGAATGTGCCGTAGGCTCAGAAATAGTATTGGAGGCACCCGATGGAACTCCTAGGTGACGTGGGTCATGTGGAATCTCGTTTTGATCTATTTTGAGACAGTGTTAGCGTTGGTGCAAGATAGGTGCACCGTTTGCACTGAAGATACCATAGGCATAGAAATCATTTTGGACGAACTCGATTAGACTCCTAGGTGACGAGGCTCAAGTGGAAGCTTGGTTCGGTCCGTTTGGGGATAGTGCTTCTCTTGATGCAAGATTGGTGCTTGGTTTTCACCAAATGTAGGATAGGCATAGAAATCATTTTGGACGCACTCGAGGGGACTCGTAGGTGACTAGGCTCAAGTGGAAGCTCGATTCGATATGTTTTGAGATAGTGCTACTCTTGATGAAAGATTGGTGCTCGGTTTGCGTCGAATGTGCCGTTGGCTCGAAAATAGTATTAGAGGCACCCGATGGAACTCCTAGGTGACGTGGGTCATGTGGAATCTCGTTTTGATCTATTTTGAGACAGTGTTAGCGTCGGTGCAAGATAGGTGCACGGTTTGCACTGAACGTACCATAGGCATAGAAATCATTTTGGACACACTCGATGGGACTCCTAGCTGACGAGTGTCAAGTGGAATCTCGGTACGGTCCATTTGGAGATAGTGCTACTCTTGATGCATGATTGGTGCACGGTTTGCGTCGAACGTACCATAGGCTCAGAAATAGTATTGGAGGCACCCGAAGGAACTCCTAGGTTACGTGGGTCATGTGGAATCTTGTTTCGATCTGTTTTGAAACAGTGTTAGCGTCGGTGCAAGATATGTGCTCGATTTGCGTCAAACGCACCATAGGTTCATAAACCGTTTTAGATGCACCCGCGGTACTCCTAGTTGATGAGGGTCTTGTGGAGATCTCTTTGGTCCCTTTGGATATAGTGCTGTAGAAGATAGGTGCACGGTTTGCATTGAATGCACCATTGGTCATAAATAGTTTTGGACGCACCCGATGGAACTCGTAAGTGACGTGGGTCGTGTGGAATCTTGTTTTAGTCCATTTGGAGATAGTGTTAGTGTCAGTGCAAGGTTCGAGCCCGGTTTGCACCGAACATACCATAGGCATAGAAATTATTTTGGACGAACTCGATCAGACTCCTAGGTGACGAGTTTCAAGTGGAAGCTCGGTTCGGTCCATTCGGGGATAGTGCTTCTCTTGATGCAAGATTGGCGCTTGGTTTGCACCAAATGTAGCATAGGCATAGAAATCATTTTGGACGCACTCGAGGGGACTCCTAGGGGACGAGGCTCAAGTGGAAGCTCGATTCGGTATGTTTGGAGATAGTGCTACTCTTGATGCAAGATTGGTGCTCGGTTTGCGTCGAATGTGCCGTAGGCTCAGAAATAGTATTGGAGGCACCCGATGGAACTCCTAGGTGACGTCGGTCATATGGAATCTCGTTTTGATCTATTTTGAGACAGTGTTAGCGTTGGTGCAAGATAGGTGCACCGTTTGCACTGAAGATACCATAGGCATAGAAATCATTTTGGACGAACTCGATTAGACTCCTAGGTGACGAGGCTCAAGTGGAAGCTTGGTTCGGTCCGTTTGGGGATAGTGCTTCTCTTGATGCAAGATTGGTGCTTGGTTTTCACCAAATGTAGGATAGGCATAGAAATCATTTTGGACGCACTCGAGGGGACTCCTAGGTGACTAGGCTCAAGTGGAAGCTCGATTCGATATGTTTTGAGATAGTGCTACTCTTGATGAAAGATTGGTGCTCGGTTTGCGTCGAATGTGCCGTTGGCTCGAAAATAGTATTAGAGGCACCCGATGGAACTCCTAGGTGACGTGGGTCATGTGGAATCTCGTTTTGATCTATTTTGAGACAGTGTTAGCGTCGGTGCAAGATAGGTGCACGGTTTGCACTGAACGTACCATAGGCATAGAAATCGTTTTGGACACACTCGATGGAACTCCTAGCTGACGAGTGTCAAGTGGAAGCTCGGTACGGTCCATTTGGAGATAGTGCTACTCTTGATGCTTGATTGGTGCACGGTTTGCGTCGAACGTACCGTAGGCTCGGAAATAGTATTGGAGGCACCCGAAGGAACTCCTAGGTTACGTGGGTCATGAGAAATCTTGTTTCGATCTGTTTTGAAACAGTGTTAGCGTCGGTGCAAGATAGGTGCTCGATTTGCGTCAAACGCACCATAGGTTCATAAACCATTTTAGATGCACCCGCGGTACTCCTAGTTGATGAGGGTCTTGTGGAGATCTGTTTGGTCCCTTTGGATATAGTGCTGTAGAAGATAGGTGCTCGGTTTGCGTCAAACGCACCCTAGCTTCATAAATCGTTTTAGAAGCTCCCGCGATCCTCCTAGGTGATGAGGGTCTGGTGGAGATCTGTTTGGTCCGTTTGTAGACAGTGCTGCAGAAGATAGGTGCACAGTTTGCATTGAATGTACCATAGGTCATAAATAGTTTTGGACGCGCCCGATGGAACTCGTAAGTGACGTGGGTCGTGTGGAATCTTGTTTTAGTCCATTTGGAGATAGTGTTAGTGTCAGTGCAAGGTTCGAGCCCGGTTTGCACCGAACATACCATAGGCATAGAAATTATTTTGGACGAACTCGATCAGACTCCTAGGTGACGAGTTTCAAGTGGAAGCTCGGTTCGGTCCATTCGGGGATAGTGCTTCTCTTGATGCAAGATTGGCGCTTGGTTTGCACCAAATGTAGCATAGGCATAGAAATCATTTTGGACGCACTCGAGGGGACTCCTAGGGGACGAGGCTCAAGTGGAAGCTCGATTCGGTACGTTTGGAGATAGTGCTACTCTTGATGCAAGATTGGTGCTCGGTTTGCGTCGAATGTGCCGTAGGCTCAGAAATAGTATTGGAGGCACCCGATGGAACTCCTAGGTGACGTGGGTCATGTGGAATCTCGTTTTGATCTATTTTGAGACAGTGTTAGCGTTGGTGCAAGATAGGTGCACCGTTTGCACTGAAGATACCATAGGCATAGAAATCATTTTGGACGAACTCGATTAGACTCCTAGGTGACGAGGCTCAAGTGGAAGCTTGGTTCGGTCCGTTTGGGGATAGTGCTTCTCTTGATGCAAGATTGGTGCTTGGTTTTCACCAAATGTAGGATAGGCATAGAAATCATTTTGGACGCACTCGAGGGGACTCGTAGGTGACTAGGCTCAAGTGGAAGCTCGATTCGATATGTTTTGAGATAGTGCTACTCTTGATGAAAGATTGGTGCTCGGTTTGCGTCGAATGTGCCGTTGGCTCGAAAATAGTATTAGAGGCACCCGATGGAACTCCTAGGTGACGTGGGTCATGTGGAATCTCGTTTTGATCTATTTTGAGACAGTGTTAGCGTCGGTGCAAGATAGGTGCACGGTTTGCACTGAACGTACCATAGGCATAGAAATCATTTTGGACACACTCGATGGGACTCCTAGCTGACGAGTGTCAAGTGGAATCTCGGTACGGTCCATTTGGAGATAGTGCTACTCTTGATGCATGATTGGTGCACGGTTTGCGTCGAACGTACCATAGGCTCGGAAATAGTATTGGAGGCACCCGAAGGAACTCCTAGGTTACGTGGGTCATGTGGAATCTTGTTTCGATCTGTTTTGAAACAGTGTTAGCGTCGGTGCAAGATATGTGCTCGATTTGCGTCAAACGCACCATAGGTTCATAAACCGTTTTAGATGCACCCGCGGTACTCCTAGTTGATGAGGGTCTTGTGGAGATCTCTTTGGTCCCTTTGGATATAGTGCTGTAGAAGATAGGTGCACGGTTTGCATTGAATGCACCATTGGTCATAAATAGTTTTGGACGCACCCGATGGAACTCGTAAGTGACGTGGGTCGTGTGGAATCTTGTTTTAGTCCATTTGGAGATAGTGTTAGTGTCAGTGCAAGGTTCGAGCCCGGTTTGCACCGAACATACCATAGGCATAGAAATTATTTTGGACGAACTCAATCAGACTCCTAGGTGACGAGTTTCAAGTGGAAGCTCGGTTCGGTCCATTCGGGGATAGTGCTTCTCTTGATGCAAGATTGGCGCTTGGTTTGCACCAAATGTAGCATAGGCATAGAAATCATTTTGGACGCACTCGCGGGGACTCCTAGGGGACGAGGCTCAAGTGGAAGCTCGATTCGGTATGTTTGGAGATAGTGCTACTCTTGATGCAAGATTGGTGCTCGGTTTGCGTCGAATGTGCCGTAGGCTCAGAAATAGTATTGGAGGCACCCGATGGAACTCCTAGGTGACGTCGGTCATATGGAATCTCGTTTTGATCTATTTTGAGACAGTGTTAGCGTTGGTGCAAGATAGGTGCACCGTTTGCACTGAAGATACCATAGGCATAGAAATCATTTTGGACGAACTCGATTAGACTCCTTGGTGACGAGGCTCAAGTGGAAGCTTGGTTCGGTCCGTTTGGGGATAGTGCTTCTCTTGATGCAAGATTGGTGCTTGGTTTTCACCAAATGTAGGATAGGCATAGAAATCATTTTGGACGCACTCGAGGGGACTCCTAGGTGACTAGGCTCAAGTGGAAGCTCGATTCGATATGTTTTGAGATAGTGCTACTCTTGATGAAAGATTGGTGCTCGGTTTGCGTCGAATGTGCCGTTGGCTCGAAAATAGTATTAGAGGCACCCGATGGAACTCCTAGGTGACGTGGGTCATGTGGAATCTCGTTTTGATCTATTTTGAGACAGTGTTAGCGTCGGTGCAAGATAGGTGCACGGTTTGCACTGAACGTACCATAGGCATAGAAATCATTTTGGACACACTCGATGGGACTCCTAGCTGACGAGTGTCAAGTGGAATCTCGGTACGGTCCATTTGGAGATAGTGCTACTCTTGATGCATGATTGGTGCACGGTTTGCGTCGAACGTACCATAGGCTCAGAAATAGTATTGGAGGCACCCGAAGGAACTCCTAGGTTACGTGGGTCATGTGGAATCTTGTTTCGATCTGTTTTGAAACAGTGTTAGCGTCGGTGCAAGATATGTGCTCGATTTGCGTCAAACGCACCATAGGTTCATAAACCGTTTTAGATGCACCCGCGGTACTCCTAGTTGATGAGGGTCTTGTGGAGATCTCTTTGGTCCCTTTGGATATAGTGCTGTAGAAGATAGGTGCACGGTTTGCATTGAATGCACCATTGGTCATAAATAGTTTTGGACGCACCCGATGGAACTCGTAAGTGACGTGGGTCGTGTGGAATCTTGTTTTAGTCCATTTGGAGATAGTGTTAGTGTCAGTGCAAGGTTCGAGCCCGGTTTGCACCGAACATACCATAGGCATAGAAATTATTTTGGACGAACTCGATCAGACTCCTAGGTGACGAGTTTCAAGTGGAAGCTCGGTTCGGTCCATTCGGGGATAGTGCTTCTCTTGATGCAAGATTGGCGCTTGGTTTGCACCAAATGTAGCATAGGCATAGAAATCATTTTGGACGCACTCGAGGGGACTCCTAGGGGACGAGGCTCAAGTGGAAGCTCGATTCGGTATGTTTGGAGATAGTGCTACTCTTGATGCAAGATTGGTGCTCGGTTTGCGTCGAATGTGCCGTAGGCTCAGAAATAGTATTGGAGGCACCCGATGGAACTCCTAGGTGACGTCGGTCATATGGAATCTCGTTTTGATCTATTTTGAGACAGTGTTAGCGTTGGTGCAAGATAGGTGCACCGTTTGCACTGAAGATACCATAGGCATAGAAATCATTTTGGACGAACTCGATTAGACTCCTAGGTGACGAGGCTCAAGTGGAAGCTTGGTTCGGTCCGTTTGGGGATAGTGCTTCTCTTGATGCAAGATTGGTGCTTGGTTTTCACCAAATGTAGGATAGGCATAGAAATCATTTTGGACGCACTCGAGGGGACTCCTAGGTGACTAGGCTCAAGTGGAAGCTCGATTCGATATGTTTTGAGATAGTGCTACTCTTGATGAAAGATTGGTGCTCGGTTTGCGTCGAATGTGCCGTTGGCTCGAAAATAGTATTAGAGGCACCCGATGGAACTCCTAGGTGACGTGGGTCATGTGGAATCTCGTTTTGATCTATTTTGAGACAGTGTTAGCGTCGGTGCAAGATAGGTGCACGGTTTGCACTGAACGTACCATAGGCATAGAAATCGTTTTGGACACACTCGATGGAACTCCTAGCGGACGAGTGTCAAGTGGAAGCTCGGTACGGTCCATTTGGAGATAGTGCTACTCTTGATGCTTGATTGGTGCACGGTTTGCGTCGAACGTACCGTAGGCTCGGAAATAGTATTGGAGGCACCCGAAGGAACTCCTAGGTTACGTGGGTCATGAGAAATCTTGTTTCGATCTGTTTTGAAACAGTGTTAGCGTCGGTGCAAGATAGGTGCTCGATTTGCGTCAAACGCACCATAGGTTCATAAACCATTTTAGATGCACCCGCGGTACTCCTAGTTGATGAGGGTCTTGTGGAGATCTGTTTGGTCCCTTTGGATATAGTGCTGTAGAAGGTAGGTGCTCGGTTTGCGTCAAACGCACCCTAGCTTCATAAATCGTTTTAGAAGCTCCCGCGATCCTCCTAGGTGATGAGGGTCTGGTGGAGATCTGTTTGGTCCGTTTGTAGACAGTGCTGCAGAAGATAGGTGCACAGTTTGCATTGAATGTACCATAGGTCATAAATAGTTTTGGACGCGCCCGATGGAACTCGTAAGTGACGTGGGTCGTGTGGAATCTTGTTTTAGTCCATTTGGAGATAGTGTTAGTGTCAGTGCAAGGTTCGAGCCCGGTTTGCACCGAACATACCATAGGCATAGAAATTATTTTGGACGAACTCGATCAGACTCCTAGGTGACGAGTTTCAAGTGGAAGCTCGGTTCGGTCCATTCGGGGATAGTGCTTCTCTTGATGCAAGATTGGCGCTTGGTTTGCACCAAATGTAGCATAGGCATAGAAATCATTTTGGACGCACTCGAGGGGACTCCTAGGGGACGAGGCTCAAGTGGAAGCTCGATTCGGTACGTTTGGAGATAGTGCTACTCTTGATGCAAGATTGGTGCTCGGTTTGCGTCGAATGTGCCGTAGGCTCAGAAATAGTATTGGAGGCACCCGATGGAACTCCTAGGTGACGTGGGTCATGTGGAATCTCGTTTTGATCTATTTTGAGACAGTGTTAGCGTTGGTGCAAGATAGGTGCACCGTTTGCACTGAAGATACCATAGGCATAGAAATCATTTTGGACGAACTCGATTAGACTCCTAGGTGACGAGGCTCAAGTGGAAGCTTGGTTCGGTCCGTTTGGGGATAGTGCTTCTCTTGATGCAAGATTGGTGCTTGGTTTTCACCAAATGTAGGATAGGCATAGAAATCATTTTGGACGCACTCGAGGGGACTCGTAGGTGACTAGGCTCAAGTGGAAGCTCGATTCGATATGTTTTGAGATAGTGCTACTCTTGATGAAAGATTGGTGCTCGGTTTGCGTCGAATGTGCCGTTGGCTCGAAAATAGTATTAGAGGCACCCGATGGAACTCCTAGGTGACGTGGGTCATGTGGAATCTCGTTTTGATCTATTTTGAGACAGTGTTAGCGTCGGTGCAAGATAGGTGCACGGTTTGCACTGAACGTACCATAGGCATAGAAATCATTTTGGACACACTCGATGGGACTCCTAGCTGACGAGTGTCAAGTGGAATCTCGGTACGGTCCATTTGGAGATAGTGCTACTCTTGATGCATGATTGGTGCACGGTTTGCGTCGAACGTACCATAGGCTCGGAAATAGTATTGGAGGCACCCGAAGGAACTCCTAGGTTACGTGGGTCATGTGGAATCTTGTTTCGATCTGTTTTGAAACAGTGTTAGCGTCGGTGCAAGATATGTGCTCGATTTGCGTCAAACGCACCATAGGTTCATAAACCGTTTTAGATGCACCCGCGGTACTCCTAGTTGATGAGGGTCTTGTGGAGATCTCTTTGGTCCCTTTGGATATAGTGCTGTAGAAGATAGGTGCACGGTTTGCATTGAATGCACCATTGGTCATAAATAGTTTTGGACGCACCCGATGGAACTCGTAAGTGACGTGGGTCGTGTGGAATCTTGTTTTAGTCCATTTGGAGATAGTGTTAGTGTCAGTGCAAGGTTCGAGCCCGGTTTGCACCGAACATACCATAGGCATAGAAATTATTTTGGACGAACTCAATCAGACTCCTAGGTGACGAGTTTCAAGTGGAAGCTCGGTTCGGTCCATTCGGGGATAGTGCTTCTCTTGATGCAAGATTGGCGCTTGGTTTGCACCAAATGTAGCATAGGCATAGAAATCATTTTGGACGCACTCGCGGGGACTCCTAGGGGACGAGGCTCAAGTGGAAGCTCGATTCGGTATGTTTGGAGATAGTGCTACTCTTGATGCAAGATTGGTGCTCGGTTTGCGTCGAATGTGCCGTAGGCTCAGAAATAGTATTGGAGGCACCCGATGGAACTCCTAGGTGACGTCGGTCATATGGAATCTCGTTTTGATCTATTTTGAGACAGTGTTAGCGTTGGTGCAAGATAGGTGCACCGTTTGCACTGAAGATACCATAGGCATAGAAATCATTTTGGACGAACTCGATTAGACTCCTTGGTGACGAGGCTCAAGTGGAAGCTTGGTTCGGTCCGTTTGGGGATAGTGCTTCTCTTGATGCAAGATTGGTGCTTGGTTTTCACCAAATGTAGGATAGGCATAGAAATCATTTTGGACGCACTCGAGGGGACTCCTAGGTGACTAGGCTCAAGTGGAAGCTCGATTCGATATGTTTTGAGATAGTGCTACTCTTGATGAAAGATTGGTGCTCGGTTTGCGTCGAATGTGCCGTTGGCTCGAAAATAGTATTAGAGGCACCCGATGGAACTCCTAGGTGACGTGGGTCATGTGGAATCTCGTTTTGATCTATTTTGAGACAGTGTTAGCGTCGGTGCAAGATAGGTGCACGGTTTGCACTGAACGTACCATAGGCATAGAAATCATTTTGGACACACTCGATGGGACTCCTAGCTGACGAGTGTCAAGTGGAATCTCGGTACGGTCCATTTGGAGATAGTGCTACTCTTGATGCATGATTGGTGCACGGTTTGCGTCGAACGTACCATAGGCTCAGAAATAGTATTGGAGGCACCCGAAGGAACTCCTAGGTTACGTGGGTCATGTGGAATCTTGTTTCGATCTGTTTTGAAACAGTGTTAGCGTCGGTGCAAGATATGTGCTCGATTTGCGTCAAACGCACCATAGGTTCATAAACCGTTTTAGATGCACCCGCGGTACTCCTAGTTGATGAGGGTCTTGTGGAGATCTCTTTGGTCCCTTTGGATATAGTGCTGTAGAAGATAGGTGCACGGTTTGCATTGAATGCACCATTGGTCATAAATAGTTTTGGACGCACCCGATGGAACTCGTAAGTGACGTGGGTCGTGTGGAATCTTGTTTTAGTCCATTTGGAGATAGTGTTAGTGTCAGTGCAAGGTTCGAGCCCGGTTTGCACCGAACATACCATAGGCATAGAAATTATTTTGGACGAACTCAATCAGACTCCTAGGTGACGAGTTTCAAGTGGAAGCTCGGTTCGGTCCATTCGGGGATAGTGCTTCTCTTGATGCAAGATTGGCGCTTGGTTTGCACCAAATGTAGCATAGGCATAGAAATCATTTTGGACGCACTCGCGGGGACTCCTAGGGGACGAGGCTCAAGTGGAAGCTCGATTCGGTATGTTTGGAGATAGTGCTACTCTTGATGCAAGATTGGTGCTCGGTTTGCGTCGAATGTGCCGTAGGCTCAGAAATAGTATTGGAGGCACCCGATGGAACTCCTAGGTGACGTCGGTCATATGGAATCTCGTTTTGATCTATTTTGAGACAGTGTTAGCGTTGGTGCAAGATAGGTGCACCGTTTGCACTGAAGATACCATAGGCATAGAAATCATTTTGGACGAACTCGATTAGACTCCTTGGTGACGAGGCTCAAGTGGAAGCTTGGTTCGGTCCGTTTGGGGATAGTGCTTCTCTTGATGCAAGATTGGTGCTTGGTTTTCACCAAATGTAGGATAGGCATAGAAATCATTTTGGACGCACTCGAGGGGACTCGTAGGTGACTAGGCTCAAGTGGAAGCTCGATTCGATATGTTTTGAGATAGTGCTACTCTTGATGAAAGATTGGTGCTCGGTTTGCGTCGAATGTGCCGTTGGCTCGAAAATAGTATTAGAGGCACCCGATGGAACTCCTAGGTGACGTGGGTCATGTGGAATCTTGTTTTGATCTATTTTGAGACAGTGTTAGCGTCGGTGCAAGATAGGTGCACGGTTTGCACTGAACGTACCATAGGCATAGAAATCGTTTTGGACACACTCGATGGAACTCCTAGGTGACGAGGCTCAAGTGGAAGCTCGGTACAATCCATTTGGAGATAGTGCTACTCTTGATGCATGATTGGTGCACGGTTTGCGTCGAACGTACCGTAAGCTCGGAAATAGTATTGGAGGCACCCGAAGGAACTCCTAGGTTATGTGGGTCATGTGGAATCTTGTTTCGATCTGTTTTGAAACAGTGTTAGCGTCGGTGCAAGATTGGTGCTCGGTTTGCGTCAAACGCACCCTAGCTTCATAAATCGTTTTAGAAGCTCCCGCGATACTCCTAGGTGATGAGGGTCTGGTGGAGATCTGTTTGGTCCCTTTGTAGACAGTGCTGCAGAAGATAGGTGCACAGTTTGCATTGAATGTACCATAGGTCATAAATAGTTTTGGACGCGCCCGATGGAACTCGTAAGTGACGTGGGTCGTGTGGAATCTTGTTTTAGTCCATTTGGAGATAGTGTTAGTGTCAGTGCAAGGATCGAGCACGGTTTGCACCGAACATACCATAGGCAAAGAAATCATTTTGGACGAACTCGATCAAACACCTAGGTGACGAGGCTCAAGTGGAAGCTCGGTTCGGTACGTTTGGAGATAGTGCTACTCTTGATGCAAGATTGGTGCTCGGTTTGCATCGAATGTGCCGTAGGCTCAGAAATAATATTGGAGGCACCCGATGGAACTCCTAGGTGTCGTGGGTCATGTGGAATCTCATTTTGATCTATTTTGAGACAGTGTTAGTGTCGGTGCAAGATAGGTGCATGGTTTGCACTGAACATACCATCGGCATAGAAATCATTTTGGACGAACTCGATTAGACTCTGAGGTGACGAGGCTCAAGTGGAAGCTCGGTTCGGTTCGTTTGGGGATAGTGCTTCTCTTGCTGCAAGATTGGTGCTTGGTTTTCACCAAATGTAGGATAGGCATATAAATCATTTTGGACGCACTCGAGGGGACTCCTAGGTGACTACGCTCAAGTGGAAGCTCGATTCGGTATGTTTGGAGATAGTGCTACTCTTGATGAAAGATTAGTGCTCGGTTTGCGCCGAATGTGCCGTTGGCTCAGAAATAGTGTTTGAGGCACCCGATGGAACTCCTAGGTGACGTGGGTCATGTGGAATCTCGTTTTGATCTATTTTGAGACAGTGTTAGCGTCGGTGCAAGATAGGTGCACGGTTTGCACTGAACGTACCATAGGCATAGAAATCGTTTTGGACACACTCGATGGAACTCCTAGGTGACGAGGCTCAAGTGGAAGCTCGGTACAGTCCATTTGGAGATAGTGCTACTCTTGATGCATGATTGGTGCACGGTTTGCGTCGAACGTACCGTAGGCTCGGAAATAGTATTGGAGGCACCCGAAGGAACTCCTAGGTTATGTGGGTCATGTGGAATCTTGTTTCGATCTGTTTTGAAACAGTGTTAGCGTCGGTGCAAGATAGGTGCTCGGTTTGCGTCAAACGCACCCTAGCTTCATAAATCGTTTTAGAAGCTCCCGCGATACTCCTAGGTGATGAGGGTCTGGTGGAGATCTGTTTGGTCCGTTTGTAGACAGTGCTGCAGAAGATAGGTGCACAGTTTGCATTGAATGTACCATAGGTCATAAATAGTTTTGGACGCGCCCGATGGAACTCGTAAGTGACGTGGGTCGTGTGGAATCTTGTTTTAGTCCATTTGGAGATAGTGTTAGTGTCAGTGCAAGGATCGAGCACGGTTTGCACCGAACATACCATAGGCAAAGAAATCATTTTGGACGAACTCGATCAAACACCTAGGTGATGAGGCTCAAGTGGAAGCTCGGTTCGGTACGTTTGGAGATAGTGCTACTCTTGATGCAAGATTGGTGCTCGGTTTGCATCGAATGTGCCGTAGGCTCAGAAATAATATTGGAGGCACCCGATGGAACTCCTAGGTGTCGTGGGTCATGTGGAATCTCATTTTGATCTATTTTGAGACAGTGTTAGTGTCGGTGCAAGATAGGTGCATGGTTTGCACTGAACATACCATCGGCATAGAAATCATTTTGGACGAACTCGATTAGACTCCGAGGTGACGAGGCTCAAGTGGAAGCTCGGTTCGGTTCGTTTGGGGATAGTGCTTCTCTTGCTGCAAGATTGGTGCTTGGTTTTCACCAAATGTAGGATAGGCATAGAAATCATTTTGGACGCACTCGAGGGGACTCCTAGGTGACTACGCTCAAGTGGAAGCTCGATTCGGTATGTTTGGAGATAGTGCTACTCTTGATGAAAGATTAGTGCTCGGTTTGCGCCGAATGTGCCATTGGCTCAGAAATAGTATTTGAGGCACCCGATGGAACTCCTAGGTGACGTGGGTCATGTGGAATCTCGTTTTGATCTATTTTGAGACAGTGTTAGCGTCGGTGCAAGATAGGTGCACGGTTTGCACTGAACGTACCATAGGCATAGAAATCGTTTTGGACACACTCGATGGAACTCCTAGGTGACGAGGCTCAAGTGGAAGCTCGGTACGGTCCATTTGGAGATAGTGCTACTCTTGATGCATGATTGGTGCACGGTTTGCGTCGAACGTACTGTAGGCTCGGAAATAGTATTGGAGGCACCCGAAGGAACTCCTTGGTTACGTGGGTCATATGGAATCTTGTTTCGATCTGTTTTGAAACAATGTTAGCGTCGGTGCAAGATAGGTGCTCGGTTTGCGTCAAACGCACCATGGGTTCATAAATCGTTTTAGAAGCACCCGTGGTACTCCTAGGTGATGAGGGTCTGGTGGAGATCTGTTTGTTCCGTTTGGAGATAGTGCTGCAGAAGATAGGTGCACGGTTTGCATTGAACGTACCATAGGTCATAAATAGTTTTGGACGCACCCGATGGAACTCGTAAGTGACGTGGGTCGTGTGGAATCTTGTTTTAGTCCATTTGGAGATAGTGTTAGTGTCAGTGCAAGGTTCGAGCACGGTTTGCACCGAACATACCATAGGCAAAGAAATCATTTTGGACGAACTCGATCAGACTCCTAGGTGACGAGGCTCAAGTGGAAGCTCGGTTCGGTACGTTTGGAGATAGTGCTACTCTTGATGCAAGATTGGTGCTCGGTTTGCATCGAATGTGCCGTAGGCTCAGAAATAATATTGGAGGCACCCGATGGAACTCCTAGGTGACGTGGGTCATGTGGAATCTCATTTTGATCTATTTTGAGACAGTGTTAGTGTCGGTGCAAGATAGGTGCATGGTTTGTACTGAACATACCATCGACATAGAAATCATTTTGGACGAACTCGATTAGACTCCTAGGTGACGAGGCTCAAGTGGAAGCTCGGTTCGGTCCATTTGGGGATAGTGCTTCTCTAGATGCAAGATTGGTGCTCGGTTTGCGTTGAATGTGCCGTAGCCTCGGAAATAGTATTGGAGGCACCCGATGGAACTCCTAGGTGACATGGGTCATGTGGAATCTCGTTTTGATCTTTTTTTTAGACAGTGTTGGTGTCGGTGCAAGATAGTTGCACGGTTTGCACTGAAGATACCATAGGCATAGAAATCATTTTGGACGAACTCGATCAGACTCCTAGGTGACGAGGCTCAAGTGTTAGCTCGGTTCGGTCCGTTTGGGGATAGTGCTTCTCTTGATGCAAGATTGGTGCTTGGTTTTCACCAAATGTAGGATAGGCATAGAAATCATTTTGGACGCACTCGAGGGGACTCCTAGGTGACTACGCTCAAGTGGAAGCTCGATTCGGTATGTTTGGAGATAGTGCTACTCTTGATGCAAGATTGGTGCTCGGTTTGCGCCGAGTGTGCCGTTGGCTCAGAAATAGTATTTGAGGCACCCGATGGAACTCCTAGGTGACGTGGGTCATGTGGACTCTCGTTTTGATCTATTTTGAGACAGTGTTAGCGTCGGTGCAAGATAGGTGCACGGTTTGCACTGAACGTACCATAGGCATAGAAATCGTTTTGGACACACTCGATGGAACTCCTAGGTGACGAGGCTCAAGTGGAAGCTCGGTACGGTCCATTTGGAGATAGTGCTACTCTTGATGCATGATTGGTGCACGGTTTGCGTCGAACGTACCGTAGGCTCGGAAATAGTATTGGAGGCACCCGAAGGAACTCCTAGGTTTCGTGGGTCATATGGAATCTTGTTTCGATCTGTTTTGAAACAATGTTAGCGTCGGTGCAAGATAGGTGCTCGGTTTGCGTCAAACGCACCATACGTTCATAAATCGTTTTAGAAGCACCCGCGATACTCCCAGGTGATGAGGGTCTGGTGGAGATCTGTTTGGTCCGTTTGGAGATAGTGCTGCAGAAGATAGGTGCACGGTTTGCATTGAACGTACCATAGGTCATAAATAGTTTTGGACGCACCCGACGGAACTTGTAATTGACGTGGGTCTGTGGAATCTTGTTTTAGTCCATTTGGAGATAGTGTTAGTGTCAGTGCAAGGTTCGAGCACGGTTTGCACCGAACATACCATAGGCATAGAAATCATTTTGGACGAACTCGATCAGACTCCTAGGTGACGAGGCTCAAGTGGAAGCTCGGTTCGGTCCGTTTGGGGATAGTGCTTCTCTTGATGCAAGATTGGTGCTTGGTTTGCACCAAATGTAGCATAGGCATAGAAATCATTTTGGACGCACTCGAGGGGACTCCTAGGGCTCAAGTGGAAGCTCGATTCGGTACGTTTGGAGATAGTGCTACTCTTGATGCAAGATTGGTGCTCGGTTTGCGTCGAATGTGCCATAGGCTCGAAAATAGTATTGGAGGCACCCGATGGAACTCCTAGGTGACGTGGGTCATGTGGAATCTCGTTTTGATCTATTTTGAGACAGTGTTAGTGTCGGTGCAAGATAGGTGCACGGTTGGCACTGAACGTACCATAGGCATAGAAATTGTTTTGGACACACTCGATGGGACTCCTAGGTGACGAGGCTCAAGTGGAAGCTCGGTACGGTCCATTTGGAGATAGTGCTACTCTTGATGCATGATTGGTGCACGGTTTGCGTCGAACGTACCGTAGGCTCGGAAATAGTATTGGAGGCACCCGAAGGAACTCCTAGGTTACGTGGGTCATGTGGAATCTTGTTTCGATCTATTTTGAAACAGTGTTAGGGTCGGTGCAAGATAGGTGCTCAGTTTTTGTCAAACGCACCATTGGTTCATAAATCGTTTTAGAAGCACCCGTGGTACACCTAGGTGATGAGGGCCTGGTGGAGATCTGTTTGGTCCGTTTGGAGATAGTGCTACAGAAGATAGGTCCACGGTTTGCATTGAACGTACCATAGGTCATAAATAGTTTTGGACGCACCCGATGGAACTTGTAAGTGACGTGGGTCATGTGGAATCTTGTTTTAGTCCATTTGGAGATAGTGTTAGTGTCAGTGCAAGGTTCGAGCACGGTTTGCACCGAACATACCATAGGCATAGAAATCATTTTGGACGAACTCGATCAGACTCCTAGGTGACGAGGCTCAAGTGGAAGCTCGGTTCGGTCCGTTTGGGGATAGTGCTTCTCTTAATGCAAGATTGGTGCTTGGTTTGCACCAAATGTAGCATAGGCATAGAAATCATTTTGGACGCACTCGAGGGGACTCCTAGGGGACAAGTGGAAGCTCGATTCGGTACGTTTGGAGATAGTGCTACTCTTGATGCAAGATTGGTGCTCGGTTTGCGTCGAATGTGCCGTAGGCTCGAAAATAGTATTGGAGGCACCCGATGGAACTCCTAGGTGACGTGGGTCATGTGGAATCTCGTTTTGATCTATTTTGAGACAGTGTTAGTGTCGGTGCAATATAGGTGCACGGTTTGCACTGAATATACCATAGGCATAGAAATCATTTTGGACGAACTCGATCAGACTCCTAGGTGACGAGGCTCAAGTGGAAGCTCGGTTCGGTCCATTTGGGGATAGTGCTTCTCTTGATGCAAGATTGGTGCTTGGTTTTCACCAAATGTAGGATAGGCATAGAAATAGTTTTGGACGCACTCGAGGGGACTCCTAGGTGACTAGGCTCAAGTGGAAGCTCGATTAGGTATGTTTGGAGATAGTGCTACTCTTGATGGAAGATTGTTGGTCGGTTCGCGTCGAATGTGCCGTTGGCTCGGAAATAGTATTAGAGGCACCCGATGGAACTCCTAGGAGACGTGGGTCATGTAGAATCTCGTTTTGATCTATTTTGAGACAGTGTTAGCGTTGGTGCAAGATAGGTGCACGGTTTACATTGAAATCGTTTTGGACACACTCGATGGAAATCCTAGGTGACGAGGCTCATGTGGAAGCTCGGTACGGTCCATTTGGAGATAGTGCTACTCTTGATGCATGATTGGTGCACGGTATGCGTCGAACGTACCGTAGGCTTAGAAATAGTATTAGAGCCACCCGAAGGAACTCCTAGGTTACGTGGGTCATATGGAATCTTGTTTCGATCTGTTTTGAAACAATGTTAGCGTCGGTGCAAGATAGGTGCTCGGTCTGCGTCAAACGCACCATAGGTTCATAAATCATTTTAGAAGCACCCACCGTACTCCTAGGTGATGAGGGTCTGGTGGAGATCTGTTTGGTCCGTTTGGAGATAGTGCTGCAGAAGATAGGTGCACGGTTTGCATTGAACATACCATAGGTCATAAATAGTTTTGGACGCACCCGATGGAACTCGTAAGTGACGTGGGTCGTGTGGAATCTTGTTTTAGTCCATTTGGAGATAGTGTTAGTGTCAGTGCAAGGTTCGAGCACGGTTTGCACCGAACATACCATAGGCATAGAAATCATTTTGGACGAACTCGATCTGACTCCTAGGTGACGAGGCTCAAGTGGAAGCTCGGTTCGGTCCGTTTGGGGATAGTGCTACTCTTGATGCAAGATTGGTGCTCGGTTTGCGTGGAATGTGCCGTAGCCTCGGAAATAGTATTGGAGACACCCGATGGAACTCCTAGGTGACGTGGGTCATGTGGAATCTCGTTTTGATCTATTTTGAGACAGTGTTAGCGTCGGTGGAAGATAGGTGCACGGTTTGCACTGAACGTACCATAGGCATAGAAATTGTTTTGGACACACTCGATGGGACTCCTAGGTGACGAGGCTCAAGTTGAAGCTCGGTACGGTCCATTTGGAGATAGTGCTACTCTTGATGCATGATTGGTGCACGGTTTGCGACGAACGTACCGTAGGCTCAGAAATAGTATTGGAGGCACCCGAAGGAACTCCTAGGTTACGTGGGTCATGTGGAATCTTGTTTCGATCTGTTTTGAAACAGTGTTAGGGTCGGTGCAAGATAGGTGCTCGGTTCTCGTCAAACGCACCATAGGTTCATAAATCGTTTTAGAAGCACCCGTGGTACTCCTAGGTGATGAGGGCCTGGTGGAGATCTGTTTGGTCCGTTTGGAGATAGTGCTATAGAAGATAGGTCCACGGCTTGCATTGAACGGTATAGGTCATAAATAGTTTTGGACGCACCCGATGGAACTCGTAAGTGACGTGGGTCGTGTGGAATCTTGTTTTAGTCCATTTGGAGATAGTGTTAGTGTCAGTGCAAGGTTCGAGCACGGTTTGCACCGAACATACCATAGGCATAGAAATCATTTTGGACGAACTCGATCAGACTCCTAGGTGACGAGGCTCAAGTGGAAGCTCGGTTCGGTCCGTTTGGGGATAGTGCTTCTCTTGATGCAAGATTGGTGCTTGGTTTGCAAAAAATGTAGCATAGGCATAGAAATCATTTTGGACGCACTCGAGCGGACTCCTAGGGGACGAGGCTCAAGTGGAAGCTCGATTCGGTACGTTTGGAGATAGTGCTACTCTTGATGCAAGATTGGTGCTCGGTTTGCGTCGAATGTGCCATAGGCTCGGAAATAGTATTGGAGGCACCCGATGGAACTCCTAGGTGACGTGGGTCATGTGGAATCTCGTTTTGATCTATTTTGAGACAGTGTTAGTGTCGGTGCAAGATAGGTGCACGGTTTGCACTGAACATACCATAGGAATAGAAATCATTTTGGACGAACTCGATCAGACTCCTAGGTGACGAGGCTCAAGTGGAAGCTCGGTTCGGTCCATTTGGGGATAGTGCATCTCTTGATGCAAGATTGGTGCTTGGTTTTCACCAAATGTTGGATAGGCATAGAAATAGTTTTGGACGCACTCGAGGGGACTCCTAGGTGACTAGGCTCAAGTGGAAGCTCGATTCAGTATGTTTCTGGATAGTGCTACTCTTGATGAAAGATTGGTGCTCGGTTTGCGTCGAATGTGCCGTTGGCTCAGAAATAGTATTAGAGGCACCTGATGGAACTCCTAGGTGACGTGGGTCATGTGGAATCTCGTTTTGATCTATTTTGAGATAGTGTTAGCGTTGGTGCAAGATAGGTGCACGGTTTGCACTGAACGTACCATAGGCATTGAAATCATTTTGGACACACTCGATGGAACAGCTAGGTAACGAGGCTCATGTGGAAGCTCGGTACGGTCCATTTGGAGATAGTGCTACGCTTGATGCATGATTGGTGCACGGTTTGCGTCGAACGTACCGTAGGCTCAGAAATAGTATTGGAGGCACCCGAAGGAACTCTTAGGTTACGTGGGTCATATGGAATCTTGTTTCGATCTATTTTGAAACAATGTTAGCGTCGGTGCAAGATAGGTGCTCGGTCTTCGTCAAACGCACCATAGGTTCATAAATCGTTTTAGAAGCACCCGCGGTACTCCTAGGTGATGAGGGTCTGGTGGTGATCTGTTTGGTCCGTTTGGAGATAGTGCTGCAGAAGATAGGTGCACGGTTTGCATTGAACGTACCATAGGTCATAAATAGTTTTGGACGCACCGGATGGAACTCGTAAGTGACGTGGGTCGTGTGGAATCTTGTTTTAGTCCATTTGGAGATAGTGTTAGTGTCAGTGCAAGGTTCGAGCACGGTTTGCACCGAACATACCATAGGCATAGAAATCATTTTGGACGAACTCGATCAGACTCCTAGGTGACGAGGCTCAAGTGGAAGCTCGGTTCGGTCCGTTTGGGGATAGTGCTTCTCTTGATGCAAGATTGGTGCTTGGTTTGCACCAAATGTAGCATAGGCATAGGAATCATTTTGGACGCACTCGAGGCGACTCCTTGGTGACGAGGCTCAAGTGGAAGCTCGATTCGGTACATTTGGAGATAGTGCTACTCTTGATGCAAGATTGGTGCTCGGTTTGCGTGGAATGTGCCGTAGCCTCAGAAATAGTATTGGAGACACCCGATGGAACTCCTAGGTGACGTGGGTAATGTGGAATCTCGTTTTGATCTATTTTGAGACAGTGTTAGCGTCGGTGCAAGATAGGTGCACGGTTGGCACTGAACGTACCATAGGCATAGAAATTGTTTTGGACACACTCGATGGGACTCCTAGGTGACGAGGCTCAAGTGGAAGCTCGGTACGGTCCATTTGGAGATAGTGCTACTCTTGATGCATGATTGGTGCACGGTTTGCGTCGAACGTACCGTAGGCTCAGAAATAGTATTGGAGGCACCCGAAGGAACTCCTAGGTTACGTGGGTCATGTGGAATCTTGTTTCGATCTATTTTGAAACAGTGTTAGGGTCGGTGCAAGATAGGTGCTCAGTTTTCGTCAAACGCACCATTGGTTCATAAATCGTTTTAGAAGCACCCGTGGTACTCCTAGGTGATGAGGGCCTGGTGGAGATCTGTTTGGTCCGTTTGGAGATAGTGCTACAGAAGATAGGTCCACGGTTTGCATTGAACGTACCATAGGTCATAAATAGTTTTGGACGCACCCGATGGAACTCGTAAGTGACGAGGGTCGTGTGGAATCTTGTTTTAGTCCATTTGGAGATAGTGTTAGTGTCAGTGCAAGGTTCGAGCATGGTTTGCACCGAACATACCATAGGCATAGAAATCATTTTGGACGAACTCGATCAGACTCCTAGGTGACGAGGCTCAAGTGGAAGCTCGGTTCGGTCCGTTTGGGGATAGTGCTTCTCTTGATGCAAGATTGGTGCTTGGTTTGCACCAAATGTTACATAGGCATAGGAATCATTTTGGACACACTCGAGGCGACTCGTTGGTGACGAGGCTCAAGTGGAAGCTCGATTCGGTACGTTTGGAGATAGTGCTACTCTTGATGCAAGATTGGTGCTCGGTTTGCGTGGAATGTGCCGTAGCCTCAGAAATAGTTTTGGAGACACCCGATGGAACTCCTAGGAGATGTGGGTCATGTGGAATCTTGTTTTGATCTATTTTGAGACAGTGTTAGCGTCGGTGCAAGATAGGTGCACGGTTTGCACTGAATGTACCATAGGCATAGAAATCGTTTTGGACACACTCGATGGGACTCCTAGGTGTCGAGGCTCAAGTGGAAGCTCGGTACGGTCCATTTGGAGATAGTGCAACTCTTGATGCATGATTGGTGCACGGTTTGCGTCGAACGTACCGTAGGCTCAAAAATAGTATTGGAGGCACCCGAAGGAACTCCTAGGTCACGTGGGTCATGTGGAATCTTGTTTCGATCTGTTTTGAAACAGTGTTAGCGTCGGTGCAAGATAGGTGCTCGGTTTGCGTCAAACTCACCATAGGTTCATAAATCATTTTAGAAGCACCCGCGGTACTCCTAGGTGATGAGGGTCTGGTGGAGGTCTGTTTGGTCCGTTTGGAGATAGTGCTGTAGAAGATAGGTGCACGGTTTGCATTGAACGTACCATAGGTCATAAATAGTTTTGGACACACCCGATGGAACTCGTAAGTGACGTGGGTCTTGTGGAATCTTGTATTAGTCCATTTGGAGATAGTGTTAGTGTCAGTGCAAGGTTCGAGCATGGTTTGCACCGAACATACCATAGGCATAGAAATCATTTTGGATGAACTCGATCAGACTCCTAGGTGACGAGGCTCAAGTGGAAGCTCGGTTCGGTCCGTTTGGGGATAGTGCTTCTCTTGATGCAAGATTGGTGCTTGGTTTGCACCAAATGTAGCATAGGCATAGAAATCATTTTGGACGCACTCGAGGGGACTCCTAGGGCACGAGGCTCAAGTGGAAGCTCGATTCGGTATGTTTGGAGATAGTGCTACTCTTGATGCAAGATTGGTGCTCGGTTTGCGTCGAATGTGCCGTAGGCTCGGAAATAGTATTGGAGGCACCCGATAGAACTCCTAGATGACGTGGGTCATGTGGAATCTCGTTTTGATTTATTTTGAGACAGTGTTAGTGTCGGTGCAAGATAGGTGCACGGTTTGCACTAACATACCATAGGCATAGAAATCATTTTGGATGAACTCGATCAGACTCCTAGGTGACGAGGCTCAAGTGGAAGCTCGGTTCGGTCCATTTGGGGATAGTCTTCTCTTGATGCAAGATTGGTGCTTGGTTTTCACCAAATGTCGGATAGACATAGAAATAGTTTTGGACGCACTCGAGGGGACTCCTAGGTGACTAGGCTCAAGTGGAAGCTCGATTCGGTATGTTTGGAGATAGTGCTACTCTTGATGAAAGATTGGTGCTCGGTTTGCGTCGAATGTGCCGTTGGCTCAGAAATAGTATTAGAGGCACCCGATGGAACTCCTAGGTGACGTGGGTCATGTGGAATCTCGTTTTGATCTATTTTGAGACAGTGTTAGCGTTGGTGCAAGATAGGTGAACGGTTTGCATTGAACGTACCATAGGCATTGAAATCGTTTTGGACACACTCGATGGAACTCCTAGGTGACGAGGCTCATGTGGAAGCTCGGTACGGTCCATTTGGAGATAGTGCTACTCTTGATGCATGATTGGTGCACGGTTTGCGTCGAACGTACCGTAGGCTCAGAAATACTATTGGAGGCACCCGAAGGAACTCCTAGGTTACGTGGGTCATATGGAATCTTGTTTCGATTTGTTTTGAAACAATGTTAGCGTCAGTGCAAGATAGGTGCTCGGTCTGCGTCAAACGCACCTTAGGTTCATAAATCGTTTTAGAAGCACCCGTGGTACTCCTAGGTGATGAGGGTCTGGTGGTGATCTGTTTGGTCCGTTTGGAGATAGTGCTGTAGAAGATAGGTGCACGGTTTGCATTGAATGTACCATAGGTCATAAATAGTTTTGGACGCACCCGATGGAACTCGTAAGTGACGTGGGTCGTGTGGAATCTTGTTTTAGTCCATTTGGAGATAGTTTTAGTGTTAGTGCAAGGTTCGAGCACGGTTTGCACCGAACATACCATAGGCATAGAAATCATTTTGGACGAACTCGATCAGACTCCTAGGTGACGAGGCTCAAGTGGAAGCTCGGTTCGGTCCGTTTGGGGATAGTGCTTCTCTTAATGCAAGATTGGTGCTTGGTTTGCACCAAATGTAGCATAGGCATAGGAATCATTTTGGACGCACTCGAGGCGACTCCTTGGTGACAAGGCTCAAGTGGAAGCTCGATTCGGTACGTTTGGAGATAGTGCTACTCTTGATGCAAGATTGGTGCTCGGTTTGCATGGAATGTGCCGTAGCCTCGGAAATAGTATTGGAGACACCCGATGGAACTCCTAGGTGACGTGGGTCATGTGGAATCTCGTTTTGATCTATTTTGAGACAGTGTTAGCGTCGGTGCAAGATAGGTGCACGGTTTGCACTGAACGTACCATAGGCATAGAAATCATTTTGGACGAACTCAATCAGACACCTAGGTGACGAGGCTCAAGTGGAAGCTCGGTACGGTCCTTTTGGAAATAGTGCTACTCTTGATGCATGATTGGTGCACGGTTTGCGTCGAACGTACCGTAGGCTCAGAAATAGTATTGGAGGCACCCGAAGGAACTCCTAGGTTACGTGGGTCATGTGGAATCTTGTTTCGATTTGTTTTGAAACAGTGTTAGGGTCGGTGCAAGATAGGTGCTCGGTTTTCGTCAAACGCACCATAGGTTCATAAATCGTTTTAGAAGCACCCGCGGTACTCCTAGGTGATGAGGGTCTAGTGGAGATCTGTTTGGTCCGTTTGGAGATAGTGCTACAGAAGATAGGTCTATGGTTTGCATTGAATGTACCGTAGGTCATAAATAGTTTTGGACGCACCCGATGGAACTCGTAAGTGACGTGGGTCGTGTGGAATCTTGTTTTAGTCCATTTGGAGATAGTGTTAGTGTCAGTGCAAGGTTCGAGCATGGTTTGCACCGAACATACCATAGGCATAGAAATCATTTTGGACAAACTCAATCAGACTCCTAGGTGACGAGGCTCAAGTGGAAGCTCGGTTCGGTCTGTTTGGGGATAGTGCTTCTCTTGATGCAAGATTGGTGCTTGGTTTGCACCAAATGTAGCATAGGCATAGGAATCATTTTGGACGCACTCAAGGCGACTCCTTGGTGACGAGGCTCAAGTGGAAGCTCGATTCGGTACGTTTGTAGATAGTGCTACTCTTGATGCAAGATTGGTGCTCGGTTTGCGTTCAATGTGCCGTAGCCTCGGAAATAGTATTGGAGACACCCGATGGAACTCCTAGGTGACGTGGGTCATGTGGAATCTCGTTTTGATCTATTTTGAGACAGTGTTAGCGTTGGTGCAAGATAGGTGCACGGTTTGCACTAAACGTACCATAGACATTGAAATCGTTTTGGACACACTCGATGGAACTCCTAGGTGATGAGGCTCATGTGGAAGCTCGGTACGGTCCTTTTGGAGATAGTGCTACTCTTGATGCATGATTGGTGCACGGTTTGCGTCGAACGTACCGTAGGCTCAGAAATAGTATTGGAGGCACCCGAAGGAACTCCTAGGTTATGTGGGTCATGTGGAATCTTGTTTCGATTTGTTTTGAAACAGTGTTAGGGTCGGTGCAAGATAGGTGCTCGGTTTTTGTCAAACGCACCATAGGTTCATAAATCGTTTTAGAAGCACCCGCGGTACTCCTAGGTGATGAGGGTCTAGTGGAGATCTGTTTGGTCCGTTTGGAGATAGTGCTACAGAAGATAGGTCTATGGTTTGCATTGAATGTACCGTAGGTCATAAATAGTTTTGGACGCACCCGATGGAACTCGTAAGTGACGTGGGTCGTGTGGAATCTTGTTTTAGTCCATTTGGAGATAGTGTTAGTGTCAGTGCAAGGTTCGAGCACGGTTTGCACCGAACATACCATAGGCAAAGAAATCATTTTGGACGAACTCGATCAGATTCCTAGGTGACGAGGCTCAAGTGGAAGCTCGGTTCGGTACGTTTGGAGATAGTGCTACTCTTGATGCAAGATTGGTGCTCGGTTTGCATCGAATGTGCCGTAGGCTCAGAAATAATATTGGAGGCACCCGATGGAACTCCTAGGTGACGTGGGTCATGTGGAATCTCATTTTGATCTATTTTGAGACAGTGTTAGTGTCGGTGCAAGATAGGTGCATGGTTTGTACTGAACATACCATCGACATAGAAATCATTTTGGACGAACTCGATTAGACTCCTAGGTGACGAGGCTCAAGTGGAAGCTCGGTTCGGTCCATTTGGGGATAGTGCTTCTCTAGATGCAAGATTGGTGCTCGGTTTGCGTTGAATGTGCCGTAGCCTCGGAAATAGTATTGGAGGCACCCGATGGAACTCCTAGGTGACATGGGTCATGTGGAATCTCGTTTTGATCTTTTTTTTAGACAGTGTTGGTGTCGGTGCAAGATAGTTGCACGGTTTGCACTGAAGATACCATAGGCATAGAAATCATTTTGGACGAACTCGATCAGACTCCTAGGTGACGAGGCTCAAGTGTTAGCTCGGTTCGGTCCGTTTGGGGATAGTGCTTCTCTTGATGCAAGATTGGTGCTTGGTTTTCACCAAATGTAGGATAGGCATAGAAATCATTTTGGACGCACTCGAGGGGACTCCTAGGTGACTACGCTCAAGTGGAAGCTCGATTCGGTATGTTTGGAGATAGTGCTACTCTTGATGCAAGATTGGTGCTCGGTTTGCGCCGAGTGTGCCGTTGGCTCAGAAATAGTATTTGAGGCACCCGATGGAACTCCTAGGTGACGTGGGTCATGTGGACTCTCGTTTTGATCTATTTTGAGACAGTGTTAGCGTCGGTGCAAGATAGGTGCACGGTTTGCACTGAACGTACCATAGGCATAGAAATCGTTTTGGACACACTCGATGGAACTCCTAGGTGACGAGGCTCAAGTGGAAGCTCGGTACGGTCCATTTGGAGATAGTGCTACTCTTGATGCATGATTGGTGCACGGTTTGCGTCGAACGTACCGTAGGCTCGGAAATAGTATTGGAGGCACCCGAAGGAACTCCTAGGTTTCGTGGGTCATATGGAATCTTGTTTCGATCTGTTTTGAAACAATGTTAGCGTCGGTGCAAGATAGGTGCTCGGTTTGCGTCAAACGCACCATACGTTCATAAATCGTTTTAGAAGCACCCGCGATACTCCCAGGTGATGAGGGTCTGGTGGAGATCTGTTTGGTCCGTTTGGAGATAGTGCTGCAGAAGATAGGTGCACGGTTTGCATTGAACGTACCATAGGTCATAAATAGTTTTGGACGCACCCGACGGAACTTGTAATTGACGTGGGTCTGTGGAATCTTGTTTTAGTCCATTTGGAGATAGTGTTAGTGTCAGTGCAAGGTTCGAGCACGGTTTGCACCGAACATACCATAGGCATAGAAATCATTTTGGACGAACTCGATCAGACTCCTAGGTGACGAGGCTCAAGTGGAAGCTCGGTTCGGTCCGTTTGGGGATAGTGCTTCTCTTGATGCAAGATTGGTGCTTGGTTTGCACCAAATGTAGCATAGGCATAGAAATCATTTTGGACGCACTCGAGGGGACTCCTAGGGCTCAAGTGGAAGCTCGATTCGGTACGTTTGGAGATAGTGCTACTCTTGATGCAAGATTGGTGCTCGGTTTGCGTCGAATGTGCCATAGGCTCGAAAATAGTATTGGAGGCACCCGATGGAACTCCTAGGTGACGTGGGTCATGTGGAATCTCGTTTTGATCTATTTTGAGACAGTGTTAGTGTCGGTGCAAGATAGGTGCACGGTTGGCACTGAACGTACCATAGGCATAGAAATTGTTTTGGACACACTCGATGGGACTCCTAGGTGACGAGGCTCAAGTGGAAGCTCGGTACGGTCCATTTGGAGATAGTGCTACTCTTGATGCATGATTGGTGCACGGTTTGCGTCGAACGTACCGTAGGCTCGGAAATAGTATTGGAGGCACCCGAAGGAACTCCTAGGTTACGTGGGTCATGTGGAATCTTGTTTCGATCTATTTTGAAACAGTGTTAGGGTCGGTGCAAGATAGGTGCTCAGTTTTTGTCAAACGCACCATTGGTTCATAAATCGTTTTAGAAGCACCCGTGGTACACCTAGGTGATGAGGGCCTGGTGGAGATCTGTTTGGTCCGTTTGGAGATAGTGCTACAGAAGATAGGTCCACGGTTTGCATTGAACGTACCATAGGTCATAAATAGTTTTGGACGCACCCGATGGAACTTGTAAGTGACGTGGGTCGTGTGGAATCTTGTTTTAGTCCATTTGGAGATAGTGTTAGTGTCAGTGCAAGGTTCGAGCACGGTTTGCACCGAACATACCATAGGCATAGAAATCATTTTGGACGAACTCGATCAGACTCCTAGGTGACGAGGCTCAAGTGGAAGCTCGGTTCGGTCCGTTTGGGGATAGTGCTTCTCTTAATGCAAGATTGGTGCTTGGTTTGCACCAAATGTAGCATAGGCATAGAAATCATTTTGGACGCACTCGAGGGGACTCCTAGGGGACAAGTGGAAGCTCGATTCGGTACGTTTGGAGATAGTGCTACTCTTGATGCAAGATTGGTGCTCGGTTTGCGTCGAATGTGCCGTAGGCTCGAAAATAGTATTGGAGGCACCCGATGGAACTCCTAGGTGACGTGGGTCATGTGGAATCTCGTTTTGATCTATTTTGAGACAGTGTTAGTGTCGGTGCAATATAGGTGCACGGTTTGCACTGAATATACCATAGGCATAGAAATCATTTTGGACGAACTCGATCAGACTCCTAGGTGACGAGGCTCAAGTGGAAGCTCGGTTCGGTCCATTTGGGGATAGTGCTTCTCTTGATGCAAGATTGGTGCTTGGTTTTCACCAAATGTAGGATAGGCATAGAAATAGTTTTGGACGCACTCGAGGGGACTCCTAGGTGACTAGGCTCAAGTGGAAGCTCGATTAGGTATGTTTGGAGATAGTGCTACTCTTGATGGAAGATTGTTGGTCGGTTCGCGTCGAATGTGCCGTTGGCTCGGAAATAGTATTAGAGGCACCCGATGGAACTCCTAGGAGACGTGGGTCATGTAGAATCTCGTTTTGATCTATTTTGAGACAGTGTTAGCGTTGGTGCAAGATAGGTGCACGGTTTACATTGAAATCGTTTTGGACACACTCGATGGAAATCCTAGGTGACGAGGCTCATGTGGAAGCTCGGTACGGTCCATTTGGAGATAGTGCTACTCTTGATGCATGATTGGTGCACGGTATGCGTCGAACGTACCGTAGGCTTAGAAATAGTATTAGAGCCACCCGAAGGAACTCCTAGGTTACGTGGGTCATATGGAATCTTGTTTCGATCTGTTTTGAAACAATGTTAGCGTCGGTGCAAGATAGGTGCTCGGTCTGCGTCAAACGCACCATAGGTTCATAAATCATTTTAGAAGCACCCACCGTACTCCTAGGTGATGAGGGTCTGGTGGAGATCTGTTTGGTCCGTTTGGAGATAGTGCTGCAGAAGATAGGTGCACGGTTTGCATTGAACATACCATAGGTCATAAATAGTTTTGGACGCACCCGATGGAACTCGTAAGTGACGTGGGTCGTGTGGAATCTTGTTTTAGTCCATTTGGAGATAGTGTTAGTGTCAGTGCAAGGTTCGAGCACGGTTTGCACCGAACATACCATAGGCATAGAAATCATTTTGGACGAACTCGATCTGACTCCTAGGTGACGAGGCTCAAGTGGAAGCTCGGTTCGGTCCGTTTGGGGATAGTGCTACTCTTGATGCAAGATTGGTGCTCGGTTTGCGTGGAATGTGCCGTAGCCTCGGAAATAGTATTGGAGACACCCGATGGAACTCCTAGGTGACGTGGGTCATGTGGAATCTCGTTTTGATCTATTTTGAGACAGTGTTAGCGTCGGTGGAAGATAGGTGCACGGTTTGCACTGAACGTACCATAGGCATAGAAATTGTTTTGGACACACTCGATGGGACTCCTAGGTGACGAGGCTCAAGTTGAAGCTCGGTACGGTCCATTTGGAGATAGTGCTACTCTTGATGCATGATTGGTGCACGGTTTGCGACGAACGTACCGTAGGCTCAGAAATAGTATTGGAGGCACCCGAAGGAACTCCTAGGTTACGTGGGTCATGTGGAATCTTGTTTCGATCTGTTTTGAAACAGTGTTAGGGTCGGTGCAAGATAGGTGCTCGGTTCTCGTCAAACGCACCATAGGTTCATAAATCGTTTTAGAAGCACCCGTGGTACTCCTAGGTGATGAGGGCCTGGTGGAGATCTGTTTGGTCCGTTTGGAGATAGTGCTATAGAAGATAGGTCCACGGCTTGCATTGAACGGTATAGGTCATAAATAGTTTTGGACGCACCCGATGGAACTCGTAAGTGACGTGGGTCGTGTGGAATCTTGTTTTAGTCCATTTGGAGATAGTGTTAGTGTCAGTGCAAGGTTCGAGCACGGTTTGCACCGAACATACCATAGGCATAGAAATCATTTTGGACGAACTCGATCAGACTCCTAGGTGACGAGGCTCAAGTGGAAGCTCGGTTCGGTCCGTTTGGGGATAGTGCTTCTCTTGATGCAAGATTGGTGCTTGGTTTGCAAAAAATGTAGCATAGGCATAGAAATCATTTTGGACGCACTCGAGCGGACTCCTAGGGGACGAGGCTCAAGTGGAAGCTCGATTCGGTACGTTTGGAGATAGTGCTACTCTTGATGCAAGATTGGTGCTCGGTTTGCGTCGAATGTGCCATAGGCTCGGAAATAGTATTGGAGGCACCCGATGGAACTCCTAGGTGACGTGGGTCATGTGGAATCTCGTTTTGATCTATTTTGAGACAGTGTTAGTGTCGGTGCAAGATAGGTGCACGGTTTGCACTGAACATACCATAGGAATAGAAATCATTTTGGACGAACTCGATCAGACTCCTAGGTGACGAGGCTCAAGTGGAAGCTCGGTTCGGTCCATTTGGGGATAGTGCATCTCTTGATGCAAGATTGGTGCTTGGTTTTCACCAAATGTTGGATAGGCATAGAAATAGTTTTGGACGCACTCGAGGGGACTCCTAGGTGACTAGGCTCAAGTGGAAGCTCGATTCAGTATGTTTCTGGATAGTGCTACTCTTGATGAAAGATTGGTGCTCGGTTTGCGTCGAATGTGCCGTTGGCTCAGAAATAGTATTAGAGGCACCTGATGGAACTCCTAGGTGACGTGGGTCATGTGGAATCTCGTTTTGATCTATTTTGAGATAGTGTTAGCGTTGGTGCAAGATAGGTGCACGGTTTGCACTGAACGTACCATAGGCATTGAAATCATTTTGGACACACTCGATGGAACAGCTAGGTAACGAGGCTCATGTGGAAGCTCGGTACGGTCCATTTGGAGATAGTGCTACGCTTGATGCATGATTGGTGCACGGTTTGCGTCGAACGTACCGTAGGCTCAGAAATAGTATTGGAGGCACCCGAAGGAACTCCTAGGTTACGTGGGTCATATGGAATCTTGTTTCGATCTATTTTGAAACAATGTTAGCGTCGGTGCAAGATAGGTGCTCGGTCTTCGTCAAACGCACCATAGGTTCATAAATCGTTTTAGAAGCACCCGCGGTACTCCTAGGTGATGAGGGTCTGGTGGTGATCTGTTTGGTCCGTTTGGAGATAGTGCTGCAGAAGATAGGTGCACGGTTTGCATTGAACGTACCATAGGTCATAAATAGTTTTGGACGCACCGGATGGAACTCGTAAGTGACGTGGGTCGTGTGGAATCTTGTTTTAGTCCATTTGGAGATAGTGTTAGTGTCAGTGCAAGGTTCGAGCACGGTTTGCACCGAACATACCATAGGCATAGAAATCATTTTGGACGAACTCGATCAGACTCCTAGGTGACGAGGCTCAAGTGGAAGCTCGGTTCGGTCCGTTTGGGGATAGTGCTTCTCTTGATGCAAGATTGGTGCTTGGTTTGCACCAAATGTAGCATAGGCATAGGAATCATTTTGGACGCACTCGAGGCGACTCCTTGGTGACGAGGCTCAAGTGGAAGCTCGATTCGGTACATTTGGAGATAGTGCTACTCTTGATGCAAGATTGGTGCTCGGTTTGCGTGGAATGTGCCGTAGCCTCAGAAATAGTGTTGGAGACACCCGATGGAACTCCTAGGTGACGTGGGTAATGTGGAATCTCGTTTTGATCTATTTTGAGACAGTGTTAGCGTCGGTGCAAGATAGGTGCACGGTTGGCACTGAACGTACCATAGGCATAGAAATTGTTTTGGACACACTCGATGGGACTCCTAGGTGACGAGGCTCAAGTGGAAGCTCGGTACGGTCCATTTGGAGATAGTGCTACTCTTGATGCATGATTGGTGCACGGTTTGCGTCGAACGTACCGTAGGCTCAGAAATAGTATTGGAGGCACCCGAAGGAACTCCTAGGTTACGTGGGTCATGTGGAATCTTGTTTCGATCTATTTTGAAACAGTGTTAGGGTCGGTGCAAGATAGGTGCTCAGTTTTCGTCAAACGCACCATTGGTTCATAAATCGTTTTAGAAGCACCCGTGGTACTCCTAGGTGATGAGGGCCTGGTGGAGATCTGTTTGGTCCGTTTGGAGATAGTGCTACAGAAGATAGGTCCACGGTTTGCATTGAACGTACCATAGGTCATAAATAGTTTTGGACGCACCCGATGGAACTCGTAAGTGACGAGGGTCGTGTGGAATCTTGTTTTAGTCCATTTGGAGATAGTGTTAGTGTCAGTGCAAGGTTCGAGCATGGTTTGCACCGAACATACCATAGGCATAGAAATCATTTTGGACGAACTCGATCAGACTCCTAGGTGACGAGGCTCAAGTGGAAGCTCGGTTCGGTCCGTTTGGGGATAGTGCTTCTCTTGATGCAAGATTGGTGCTTGGTTTGCACCAAATGTTGCATAGGCATAGGAATCATTTTGGACACACTCGAGGCGACTCGTTGGTGACGAGGCTCAAGTGGAAGCTCGATTCGGTACGTTTGGAGATAGTGCTACTCTTGATGCAAGATTGGTGCTCGGTTTGCGTGGAATGTGCCGTAGCCTCAGAAATAGTTTTGGAGACACCCGATGGAACTCCTAGGAGATGTGGGTCATGTGGAATCTTGTTTTGATCTATTTTGAGACAGTGTTAGCGTCGGTGCAAGATAGGTGCACGGTTTGCACTGAATGTACCATAGGCATAGAAATCGTTTTGGACACACTCGATGGGACTCCTAGGTGTCGAGGCTCAAGTGGAAGCTCGGTACGGTCCATTTGGAGATAGTGCAACTCTTGATGCATGATTGGTGCACGGTTTGCGTCGAACGTACCGTAGGCTCAAAAATAGTATTGGAGGCACCCGAAGGAACTCCTAGGTCACGTGGGTCATGTGGAATCTTGTTTCGATCTGTTTTGAAACAGTGTTAGCGTCGGTGCAAGATAGGTGCTCGGTTTGCGTCAAACTCACCATAGGTTCATAAATCATTTTAGAAGCACCCGCGGTACTCCTAGGTGATGAGGGTCTGGTGGAGGTCTGTTTGGTCCGTTTGGAGATAGTGCTGTAGAAGATAGGTGCACGGTTTGCATTGAACGTACCATAGGTCATAAATAGTTTTGGACACACCCGATGGAACTCGTAAGTGACGTGGGTCTTGTGGAATCTTGTATTAGTCCATTTGGAGATAGTGTTAGTGTCAGTGCAAGGTTCGAGCATGGTTTGCACCGAACATACCATAGGCATAGAAATCATTTTGGATGAACTCGATCAGACTCCTAGGTGACGAGGCTCAAGTGGAAGCTCGGTTCGGTCCGTTTGGGGATAGTGCTTCTCTTGATGCAAGATTGGTGCTTGGTTTGCACCAAATGTAGCATAGGCATAGAAATCATTTTGGACGCACTCGAGGGGACTCCTAGGGGACGAGGCTCAAGTGGAAGCTCGATTCGGTATGTTTGGAGATAGTGCTACTCTTGATGCAAGATTGGTGCTCGGTTTGCGTCGAATGTGCCGTAGGCTCGGAAATAGTATTGGAGGCACCCGATAGAACTCCTAGATGACGTGGGTCATGTGGAATCTCGTTTTGATTTATTTTGAGACAGTGTTAGTGTCGGTGCAAGATAGGTGCACGGTTTGCACTAACATACCATAGGCATAGAAATCATTTTGGATGAACTCGATCAGACTCCTAGGTGACGAGGCTCAAGTGGAAGCTCGGTTCGGTCCATTTGGGGATAGTCTTCTCTTGATGCAAGATTGGTGCTTGGTTTTCACCAAATGTCGGATAGACATAGAAATAGTTTTGGACGCACTCGAGGGGACTCCTAGGTGACTAGGCTCAAGTGGAAGCTCGATTCGGTATGTTTGGAGATAGTGCTACTCTTGATGAAAGATTGGTGCTCGGTTTGCGTCGAATGTGCCGTTGGCTCAGAAATAGTATTAGAGGCACCCGATGGAACTCCTAGGTGACGTGGGTCATGTGGAATCTCGTTTTGATCTATTTTGAGACAGTGTTAGCGTTGGTGCAAGATAGGTGAACGGTTTGCATTGAACGTACCATAGGCATTGAAATCGTTTTGGACACACTCGATGGAACTCCTAGGTGACGAGGCTCATGTGGAAGCTCGGTACGGTCCATTTGGAGATAGTGCTACTCTTGATGCATGATTGGTGCACGGTTTGCGTCGAACGTACCGTAGGCTCAGAAATACTATTGGAGGCACCCGAAGGAACTCCTAGGTTACGTGGGTCATATGGAATCTTGTTTCGATTTGTTTTGAAACAATGTTAGCGTCAGTGCAAGATAGGTGCTCGGTCTGCGTCAAACGCACCTTAGGTTCATAAATCGTTTTAGAAGCACCCGTGGTACTCCTAGGTGATGAGGGTCTGGTGGTGATCTGTTTGGTCCGTTTGGAGATAGTGCTGTAGAAGATAGGTGCACGGTTTGCATTGAATGTACCATAGGTCATAAATAGTTTTGGACGCACCCGATGGAACTCGTAAGTGACGTGGGTCGTGTGGAATCTTGTTTTAGTCCATTTGGAGATAGTTTTAGTGTTAGTGCAAGGTTCGAGCACGGTTTGCACCGAACATACCATAGGCATAGAAATCATTTTGGACGAACTCGATCAGACTCCTAGGTGACGAGGCTCAAGTGGAAGCTCGGTTCGGTCCGTTTGGGGATAGTGCTTCTCTTAATGCAAGATTGGTGCTTGGTTTGCACCAAATGTAGCATAGGCATAGGAATCATTTTGGACGCACTCGAGGCGACTCCTTGGTGACAAGGCTCAAGTGGAAGCTCGATTCGGTACGTTTGGAGATAGTGCTACTCTTGATGCAAGATTGGTGCTCGGTTTGCATGGAATGTGCCGTAGCCTCGGAAATAGTATTGGAGACACCCGATGGAACTCCTAGGTGACGTGGGTCATGTGGAATCTCGTTTTGATCTATTTTGAGACAGTGTTAGCGTCGGTGCAAGATAGGTGCACGGTTTGCACTGAACGTACCATAGGCATAGAAATCATTTTGGACGAACTCAATCAGACACCTAGGTGACGAGGCTCAAGTGGAAGCTCGGTACGGTCCTTTTGGAAATAGTGCTACTCTTGATGCATGATTGGTGCACGGTTTGCGTCGAACGTACCGTAGGCTCAGAAATAGTATTGGAGGCACCCGAAGGAACTCCTAGGTTACGTGGGTCATGTGGAATCTTGTTTCGATTTGTTTTGAAACAGTGTTAGGGTCGGTGCAAGATAGGTGCTCGGTTTTCGTCAAACGCACCATAGGTTCATAAATCGTTTTAGAAGCACCCGCGGTACTCCTAGGTGATGAGGGTCTAGTGGAGATCTGTTTGGTCCGTTTGGAGATAGTGCTACAGAAGATAGGTCTATGGTTTGCATTGAATGTACCGTAGGTCATAAATAGTTTTGGACGCACCCGATGGAACTCGTAAGTGACGTGGGTCGTGTGGAATCTTGTTTTAGTCCATTTGGAGATAGTGTTAGTGTCAGTGCAAGGTTCGAGCACGGTTTGCACCGAACATACCATAGGCATAGAAATCATTTTGGACAAACTCAATCAGACTCCTAGGTGACGAGGCTCAAGTGGAAGCTCGGTTCGGTCTGTTTGGGGATAGTGCTTCTCTTGATGCAAGATTGGTGCTTGGTTTGCACCAAATGTAGCATAGGCATAGGAATCATTTTGGACGCACTCAAGGCGACTCCTTGGTGACGAGGCTCAAGTGGAAGCTCGATTCGGTACGTTTGTAGATAGTGCTACTCTTGATGCAAGATTGGTGCTCGGTTTGCGTTCAATGTGCCGTAGCCTCGGAAATAGTATTGGAGACACCCGATGGAACTCCTAGGTGACGTGGGTCATGTGGAATCTCGTTTTGATCTATTTTGAGACAGTGTTAGCGTTGGTGCAAGATAGGTGCACGGTTTGCACTAAACGTACCATAGACATTGAAATCGTTTTGGACACACTCGATGGAACTCCTAGGTGATGAGGCTCATGTGGAAGCTCGGTACGGTCCTTTTGGAGATAGTGCTACTCTTGATGCATGATTGGTGCACGGTTTGCGTCGAACGTACCGTAGGCTCAGAAATAGTATTGGAGGCACCCGAAGGAACTCCTAGGTTATGTGGGTCATGTGGAATCTTGTTTCGATTTGTTTTGAAACAGTGTTAGGGTCGGTGCAAGATAGGTGCTCGGTTTTTGTCAAACGCACCATAGGTTCATAAATCGTTTTAGAAGCACCCGCGGTACTCCTAGGTGATGAGGGTCTAGTGGAGATCTGTTTGGTCCGTTTGGAGATAGTGCTACAGAAGATAGGTCTATGGTTTGCATTGAATGTACCGTAGGTCATAAATAGTTTTGGACGCACCCGATGGAACTCGTAAGTGACGTGGGTCGTGTGGAATCTTGTTTTAGTCCATTTGGAGATAGTGTTAGTGTCAGTGCAAGGTTCGAGCACGGTTTGCACCGAACATACCATAGGCATAGAAATCATTTTGGACGAACTCGATCAGACTCCTAGGTGACGAGGCTCAAGTGGAAGCTCGGTTCGGTCTGTTTGGGGATAGTGCTTCTCTTGATGCAAGATTGGTGCTTGGTTTGCACCAAATGTAGCATAGGCATAGGAATCATTTTGGACGCACTCAAGGCGACTCCTTGGTGACGAGGCTCAAGTGGAAGCTCGATTCGGTACGTTTGCAGATAGTGCTACTCTTGATGCAGGATTGGTGCTCGGTTTGCGTTCAATGTGCCGTAGCCTCGGAAATAGTATTGGAGACACCCGATGGAACTCCTAGGTGACGTGGGTCATGTGGAATCTCGTTTTGATCTATTTTGAGACAGTGTTAGCGTTGGTGCAAGATAGGTGCACGGTTTGCACTAAACGTACCATAGACATTGAAATCGTTTTGGACACACTCGATGGAACTCCTAGGTGATGAGGCTCATGTGGAAGCTCGGTACGGTCCATTTGGAGATAGTGCTACTCTTGATGCATGATTGGTGCACGGTTTGTGTCGAACGTACCGTAGGCTCAGAAATAGTATTGGAGGCACCCGAAGGAACTCCTAGGTTACGTGGGTCATATGGAATCTTGTTTCGATCTGTTTTGAAACAATGTTAGCGTCGGTGCAAGATAGGTGCTCGGTCTGCGTCAAATGCACCATAGGTTCATAAATCGTTTTAGAAGCACCCACGGTACTCCTAGGTGATGAGGGTCTGGTGGAGATCTGTTTGGTCCGTGTGGAGATAGTGCTGCAGAAGATAGGTGCACGGTTTGCATTGAACGTACCATAGGTCATAAATAGTTTTGGACGCACCTGATGGAACTCGTAAGTGACGTGGGTCGTGTGGAATCTTGTTTTAGTCCATTTGGAGATAGTGTTAGTGTCAGTGCAAGGTTCAAGCACGGTTTGCACCGAACATACCATAGGCATAGAAATCATTTTGGACGAACTCGATCAGACTCCTAGGTGACGAGGCTCAAGTGGAAGCTCGGTTCGGTCCGTTTGGGGATAGTGCTTCTCTTGATGCAAGATTAGTGCTTGGTTTGCACCAAATGTAGCATAGGCATAGGAATCATTTTGGACGCACTCGAGGCGACTCCTTGGTGACGAGGCTCAAGTGGAAGCTCGATTCGGTACGTTTGGAGATAGTGCTACTCTTGATGCAAGATTGGTGCTCGGTTTGCGTTGAATGTGCCGTAGCCTCGGAAATAGTATTGGAGGCACCCGATGGAACTCCTAGGTGACGTGGGTCATGTGGAATCTCGTTTTGATCTATTTTGAGACAGTGTTAGCGTCGGTGTAAGATAGGTGCACGGTTTGCACTGAACGTACCATAGGCAAAGAAATCATTTTGGACCAACTCGATCAGAGTCCTAGGTGACGAGGCTCAAGTGGAAGCTCGGTTCGGTCCATTTGGGGATAGTGCTTCTCTTGAAGCAAGATTGGTGCTTGGTTTTCACCAAATGTAGGATAGGCATAGAAATCGTTTTGGACGCACTCGATGGGACTCCTAGGTGACTAGGCTCAAGTGGAAGCTCGATTAGGTATGTTTGGAGATAGTGCTACTCTTGATGAAAGATTGGTGGTCGGTTTGCGTCGAATGTGCCGTTGGCTCGGAAATAGTATTAGAGGCACCTGATGGAACTCCTAGGTGACGTGGTGTAACACCCCTGGGTGTTAAGCATGCATTATCATTTCAAAGCATCAGCATTCAACATCATTTCATGATTAGCATTGTTTGAATTGTAGCTCTTTCAAATTAAATTTGAAAAACAAATAAATGGGAACCCTAATTTTGATACAAGTGTTAAAAAGTTGGTGTACCTGTGAGTAGTAGCAATTTTAAATAATCTAGAATAAATCAACTTGATTATTGGAGCAAATTTTGAATTCAAGTTTTCCTCAAATTCTGTTTTAAAAATATTCTAAATAAATGAGTTTTTGATTTTTAAATTAGCTTTAAATCCCAAATTCAAAATCTATTGAGAATTTTGAAAAGTGCTCTATATGAAAGTTGTAGAGAATAAAATTTTGAACAACTTTTATTTTGGGCCAAATTTCTGAAAACCCCTTTTTCATCTCCAAATGCAATTTTGAAACAAAGAAATAATCTGAAAATATTTATTATAAAAGAAAAATCAGATTTTCGCTGAAATGGGCTTCGGCTTCCCTTTCGGCCCAGCTTCGCTGGCGGCCCGGCCCGCGCCCGCGTCGTCTCCCTCCCGCGCGCGCGCCCGCGCGTGGCGTCGTGGCGCCGCGGCAGCGTTCGGCCGCCGCGTGGCCGTACGCCGTCGAAGCCGCGCGACACGCGCCCTGTGGCCCCCGCAGCGTCCGCGCCCGCTTACCCCCTCCGCGCGCTCGTCCGCCTCGGCTGCTCCCTCCATTCTCCCCCTCGCCCGCCAGCAGCAGCAGCAGCAGAGCTCCGCCACGCCATCGTCGGCTCCCGAGCTCCGCAACCGCCTTAGCCGCCGCTCCGGCTCACCGCCTCCGCCTCCGTCTTCGCCCTCGCTGCGCCTTTCCATTGTGCATCCGGTGCTCGCCACAGCCCGCCAGGATTTGGCCTCCATCCGCGGTAATGGCTCGCCGGAGTTCCGGCCGAGCTCACCGGAGCGACCCGCTCCGTGGGCCGCACACCTCCACGCCCCTTCTCGCCCACTTCTCGAGCGCACGAGCACCGCACTTGCACCACGAATCTCGCTGACCTCACCGCGCGGCTCCTCTCGGTCGGAGTTGGCCGGCCGACGGCGTCCCGCGCCACCGAGCCGCCATGCACGCCGGCGAGCTCGATGCCGAGCTCGTCTGGCCACCCACTAGGCACCACGGGATTCGTGTCGCTGTGAGGAACACGGTGGTGCCCTCCCCGTCGTCGGAGGACTCGCCGGCGGCGAGATCCCGGCGGTCCGCACCGCCTTTGGCCGGCTACGGCTGACGGGTGGGCCCGTCTGACCCGTGGGTCCCGCCTGTCTGTCTCAGCGTTTCGGTTCCGGGTGTCACAGCGGGGTGCACGTAGCGTTTAAGGCCGGTTTTGATTTTCGGTTTTAAAGAAATTGTTTTTTTCCAGAAAATTTGAAAAGGCTTCCAAAAATTGTATCTCAAGATTTATAGCTCCAAAAATCATGAAACAAATTTTGAAATGTTCTTCTTGAATAGATCTACAGTTTAAAAATATCTCATGTTATTTTTGTAACACTTTACTGTGCAATGTTATTTAATTGTTATATATGCTGTTATCTTAGAAAAAATGTAGTAAATAAAATAATGAAGGGAAAAATGTGATTCTTGTTGCATTAGTCCTTATTAGTGATGTACTTTCTAGGAAAAATGCTAGTGAAGCATGTTCTGTGGGAAATTTTTGAAGTGTAGTTCAAATGCCTTTAATTGGTAATATTTGTTATATTTAGTAGAGGGCAAAATTTGTATACAACATACATATGATAAATTTTGTAGTATGTTAGTTTACTGTTAGTAACCTAAGAAAAATGTGAAATCTGTTGTTTGATACTTTTTCTAGTATAAAATAATTTCATGCTCACTTTTAGGCTATAATTTGTTTATTTTGTATAGGTAGTTTTACATATGCAATTCTCATGAAAATTTAGTGGTAGGTTAGTTAGGGTAATAGTACTCTACTGTAATTTTTGTAGATTTTTATCTACACCAGAGATGGGTGTTGCTGTGTAACCCTAGTTAAATAGGGAATAAATGATTATTCTTTATGAGAAATTAAGAATAATAAAATATGTTTGGTGTATCTTTGAAGCATCACTATGCCTTGCTGATGTGGTGTATGAGTTAGGTTGGTAAGATTTGGTCATCTAAGGTCACTTGCATGTGTAAGTTGTGTGCTAATTAGTATAAGAACGAGGTTTATGTTTTTAGGGTACATGTTCTTGGATGACATGGACTATCTTGTAGAAGATGTAGTTATATCCAATCTGCTCATTCCATGTGCTCATCTGCATATCATGTCATCAAAGCATTCCACCGTAAGCCGATGCATCATTCGCATGTTTGCTTATGCACTTGCATCATACAGGATCGCAGGAGGAGTCGCAGGTAGCAGTACCGGAGGAGCAGGCTTGGACGGACCAGCGGGAGCCCCAGGCACAGGAGGTGCCCGAGGAGGAAGAGCCAGGCGAGGAACTCCCAGAGTGCGTCGACCACCATCCTAGCTCGTTCAAAAGAGGCAAGCCCCGGAGCATTTTAAGTCTCCTATTTTATAAAAGCTATTTCTTTATCACCTGAATTATAGTTATATCTTGTTGCATTAGGTTATAGGAGTTGAGTGAAACCGTTGTTGTATTATTATCCTTGTCCACCGAATTACCGTTCCCTTGTTAGGTCAGGATCGAGTAAATTGCTTAGCCATGCTTAGACCGGTAGAAGTCGGGTGATTTCCTGTCGCCTGCGAGCTATAGGTGGATACCGGGTTATGGTTAGATGTATCGGTGATGATGAAAAGTAACCAAGTGTTGATGGATAAACGGAGATCGGGCGGAGTCTTATAGGGTTTTGGACTATAGTGATTCCGTCTGTGTCGATTAAGGACCGATCGTTGCTCGTCCCTCTTGTCATGTTGAACGCATGCCTCACATTTAGCTGGCCGAATAAAGTACCTTTCGACCGTGAAGCTAGTGACACTTTTCGAGCCAGGATAAACTCGGGTTGGCAGACTGGTGTTGAAGGGGGTGTACGGGGACGCGAAGAGTGAGCCCAAGGTGCGTCCTGGCAGTCGGGCGGTCCCTGGGTAGTGCGATCCATGATTGTTATCCCGCGGCTTCTTGGAAAGTGTCATTGGTGATCTACGCGACCCTGACGGGGGAAGCATGGTTTGTGTGAGGAATAAATCTCCAGCTGGATAGGAATTCGATTCGAATCGCCGTCGCTCCCGGTTAGTGAGCACTTGACTCGAGCTACGGCATCGTAGTATTAATGATGGAACATGGATGGTTATGCGGATAATGTTGGAAATGCTAAACCTGAGATGGTAACCTTTGATGTTAATGGTTAATCAAGTGATTGTTTTAGCAATAGGTGCTTACCTAGCTTGAATAGGTTATCCTAAAAATGATGCAAAAAGTACTTATTTTAGTTATTCATAATAACTTATGCTTTTCGCAAATGAGTGAAGCCAGTCCACTATATAAAGCCTTGCATGCTCCTTGGTGTCATGTTATTTCTGGTTTATGACGGGTAAGTCTAGCTGAGTACATTCTCGTACTCAGGGCGTTGTTCCCATTGTTGTTGCAGATGGTCAGATGTACTATGGGTACTGCTCCAACTGTCTGTATCCGGCGATGGGTGACAACTAGGACCTTGGGCAAAGGTCGTTCTGCTTGTCTTATCTACTGCTTTTGTGGACCATGACTATCTACTGGCACTGTAATTGAACTAAGTGTGTGTGTGTGTAAAACTATTTGCTTCCGCTACTTTATGTTGAACTATGTTGTAATAACTTTTATTCCAAACTCCGATGTAACCCACTTTTATGGTAAACTCTATGTATCGTGTGAACTGTGGCTGCTAAATCAGTACGATCTTGGTTGTATGTTGGTTGGTTTGAAATCCTTCGTGATTTCACGGAATCTCGAGTTATACGGGCTTAAGTTTGTTAAATTAACCGCCTCGGTGGAAGATTTTCTTACTTAATCTCGTATAATTACGTTGATCCGTTACAGCTGGTATCGGAGCATGGTTTAGCATGTTATTGTTCACATGAGTATTTAAAAACAAAACTGTGTTTTCAAATAAGCCTTTAAACTTAACAGTGTGCCAGTGGTCATATCCTTTATGCCCGATAAGGACTCTAGGTGGCTTATTTAAGTACTAACTTGGGGGTTTGCATCATATTTTAAATTTCGTCGCTCATACGGCGTGCTATTGTATGAGTGCCATTCACTTGAGTGGTAATGTATGGATCAATTACCTCTACGCCTTGGTAAGTGAGAGTTGTGAGTGCATGGTCGGGTACACTGCCGATCTAGGGGAGTGCTTATGGGATTCCGAAGTACTTACGTGCCATGCGCATGTTTGTATGAGGGTATCCAAATTGTGGGGAATTCCGTCATGCAGTGACGATGCCGTCAATAGGATGATGATTCGGGTAGTTGTTACCGTTATACTCGTATCTGGGGATGCGTGTAGAGCGAGTAACTTACTTTACTGCTTTCTTGCATGTTTTCATACTGTGAGGTTTGGGCTGAAGTGATTTTCTGTAGGTACATAACAGCGCTTTCGAGTAGTACGTATTAGTTACGTTACAAGAGATCGTTGTATGCCACCGTTTATCACGTTAGTAGTTATTGATTTACTAAGTTTGTGAGGACGTACGGAACGTGCATGCATCATGTTATGCATTTCATTCATGGCATTGTTCCTCCCCTTATAAGTTGCTTATCTCATTTCGATAAAAATGCCAACTTAAAAATCTGTTCTCACCACTGTAATAAAATTTTGCTACAGATGGCACGTACCAAGCAGACAGCCCGCAAGTCCACCGGCAGAGCTCCCCGTCATCAGCTTGCTCCGCGCACTCGCCAGCGCCACACTTTTCTTGGAGAGTTTGGGATGCCTACACTCTTGTGGAGAGTGCTCAGCTATGTAGGCTATCCTGATGGGATGGAGCCCCGCTACTTTTGGTCGAATGAGCGGTTGGGGGAAGGACTTTTGGTGACTGTGGAAGCAGTAGTTCGTCCCCGAGGTGATGGTTCTGAGTGGACTGGTTGGCGTTTTGAGTCAACTGGCAGGACCCCTGAAGAAGCCGCTGAGAGGGCAGCCTTTGAGATCCTGAGGGACATCATGGATCGCTTTCCTCAGGAGTTGGCAGCAGCTATAGTTGGAGTCTTTCCGAGGGGCAACCCCTCCACTGACTCATGGCAGCAGGCAAGAGGAAGATCTCTGGAGATTAGCGCAGCAGAGGCACAGAACAGTGACAACCCCGCTATGAGTGCCATGTTCGCAATGATGAGGGCCTTCGATGGAGTGGAAGGTAGTCTGAGACGTGTTTTTAGTGCTCTTGATCAGGCTCGTGATGACCGCCGTCAGCTTCAGAGAGATCACGACGCTGAGATTGAGAGGCTCACTGCAGAGATGGCTCAATTGACTCGTCAGAGAGATCAGGCTACTCAGAGGACTGTGGTTTTCAAGGGAGATGTATGTGCCCTGAGAGAGCAGCTTGGGCGACTGACCACCGCCCACAGGAATGCTGAGAGCATGTTGGCTCATGTGCTTCATCAGAGGAATGAAGCCTGGTCCACAGAGAATGTGTTGAGAGCTAGACAGTTTGAGCTCGAGCAGCGGCTGGCTGATGCAGAAGAGTACAATGATAACTTGCATGAAGAGGTCCATCGGCTGAACAATCAGCTTAACCCTTATGACCTTCCTGGTGCAGCAGAGATGGATTTGGATGAAGACGAAGATCCGGAAGAGCCCGTGGCGCCAGCTGAGGAGCACGACAACGCTGCAGTTGGCGACAACGCCAACGTCTCTGACCTAGACAGCGACCACGATGAGTAGGCTAGTAGTTGTTGCACTAGCTACTAGGTTCCGCCTGCATGATCTTTTGCGTTGTTGGTACTTTGGGCATGTAATAATGAGTAGAAAGACTAAAGCTTGATGTAGTGTTGGAAAGCTTGGATGTGTTTGTGACGATATCTGAACGTCAAAAGTCTAGTGTATGTATGCTGGCAACTTGGTTGTAATGGACGCGATGTGTGCGCTTTAAGTAATATAATTAGTGATGTTGTGCTAATTGGAATGACTTATTGTGCCCCTGTTTTATTGTATGAATTTATTCTCTCCAGTGAATTCAGTTCGGCATAATTTTTTCATTCGGTCGCAATTTCTACAACATCACCTAATAATTACTGTTGCTAAAACATGCAGATGCCGAACACTCGCCGTACCGTGTATGGTGCCGCTGAGGCTGGTGGCAGTGCAGCTGCTAATGATGACCGTGATCCACCACCGCCTCCTCCACCCTACACTGCAGAACAGTTTTTCGCACAGTTCCTAGGAAGCCAACGCAATATGGAGAGCATGCAACAGAATATGGAAGCTGCGTTGCGCAGTATCGCAGATAACACCCGTCGGGGGATAAACCCGGGTGGGCACGAAGCAAATCAGTACAGCAGTTTCAAGGACTTCATGGATACCCGTCCACCGATCTTCAAGGAAGCCGCAGAACCCTTAGATGCAGAAGAGTGGATTAATACGATGGAAGACAAGTTCCGTGTCTTGAGGATGACTAAAGTGTTGAAGACTGAGTATGCAGCTCATCAGCTTCAAGGTCCGGCAGGAATGTGGTGGAAGCATCACCGCACCACTTTTCCTCCCCACGCCCATATCTCTTGGAGGGAGTTCACTGACGCCTTCCGTGGAACATACATTCCACCTGGTCTGACCGAGATGAAGCTTGGGGAATTCCTAGCATTAAATCAAGGCACGAAGACTGTAACTCAATATCTACATGCCTTCAATAACCTGAGCCGTTACGCTTCTGACATGGTGGATACTGATGCCAAGAAGATCGCTAGTTTCAAGAGAGGTCTGAGTCCCAAGATGATGAAACATGTGGGTACAAACATGAGGACTAGTTTCAACGACTTCGTTAGTGACTGTCTGAAGCAAGAGAAGAACAACAATGTTTATGCTGCTTCCAAGATCCGTAAGAGAGCTTTCGAGTCAGGTTCGTCCCAGTCCAGAACCCCAGTGGCCAACCGCCCAGCTTATCGATCGCCTGCCCCTGGTGCAAGGTTTAGACCGCCGCAAAGGAAGAATCAGAATGCTCAGCCACCCAGAGGAACCAGAAGCCGTTCAAGATGGCATTGCCTCAAGCGAAGACAGGACAGGGCAGTTCATCTAGAACTGTGGCTCAAGTGAAGGGACCGTGCTTTAACTGCAACCAACCCGGGCACTTTGCAAAGTTTTGTCCCTACCCTAAGAAACAGCAAACGCAGTATCAAGCTCGAGTGCACCACACCACTGTGGATGACATCCCTGAAGGAGAACCGGTGACAGCTGGTATGTTTTCTATCAACAACCATCCTGTAGTAGTTTTGTTTGATTCCGGATCGTCTCATTCCTTTGTAAGTCAAGCATTTGTTAAAAGGCATGAGCAAAAGATAGTTGAATTGGAATGCGCATATAAAATCAGTTCAGCTGGGGCTGATCTGTTGACTAATCAGATAGTTCAGGGAATAATCCTAAACATATCAAACCGGCAATATAAGCTTAATCTGATAGTCATGCCAGGGTTAGTTTTGGATGTGATCATGGGTATGAACTGGATGAATCAGATGGGAGTTGTAATTGATGTTGAAGGAAGGAGTATCTCTCTTAAGGAACCCAGTGGGGAAGGCACCTTTCGGGTGGTCCTACCTCGGAGGGTAGACCTAGCTAGCACGTCTTGTGCAGTCCAAACTACTCTGCTAGCCCAGATTCCAGTGGTCTATGAGTTTCCCGATGTGTTTCCAGATGAGTTACCTGGACTTCCACCAGACCGAGATGTTGAGTTTGCCATTGAGTTAATTCCAGGAACAGCACCGATCTCGAGAAGACCTTATCAGATGCCTCCCAATGAGTTGGCAGAATTGAAGAAGCAACTTCAGGACTTGCTAAAGAAAGGTTTGATTCGTCCCAGCTCGTCTGAATGGGGATGCCCCGCTCTGTTTGTGAAAAAGAAGAAGGATAACTCCTTACGCATGTGCGTAGATTATTGGCCACTGAATGCAGTGACGATTAAAAACAAGTATCCTCTTCCTCGGATCGATATCTTGTTTGACCAATTGTCCAAAGCCAAATTGTTCTCTAAAATAGATTTGAGGTCAGGGTACCATCAGATAAAGATTAGGCCGCAGGATGTGCCTAAGACTGCGTTCTCTACTAGATATGGTTTGTACGAGTATCTTGTCATGTCTTTCGGATTGACAAATGCTCCTGCGTACTTTATGTACCTGATGAATTTGGTTTTCATGCCCGAATTGGACAAGTTTGTGATCGTGTTCATTGATGACATTCTAATATACTCAGAGAATGAAGAAGATCACGCAGAACACCTCAGGATTGTCTTGACTAGACTCAGAGAACATCGACTGTATGCTAAGTTCAGCAAGTGTGAGTTCTGGCTTAGGACAGTTCCTTTTCTCGGTCACGTGTTGTCTGAAAATGGCATATCCGTAGACCCTAGTAAGGTGCAAGAGGTTATGGACTGGAAGTCACCAACTTTAGTTCATGAAGTTCGTAGTTTTCTTGGTTTAGCCGGTTACTATCATCGCTTCATACCGGATTTCTCGAAGATTGCCAAACCAATGACAAGCCTGTTACAGAAGGATCATAAGTTTGTATGGACAGAGGAGTGCGAGGCAGCTTTCTACACCTTGCGAAAGTTATTGACCACTGCTCCTGTTCTGGCCCAACCGGATATAGAAAAGCCGTTCGATGTTTTCTGTGACGCATCCAAAAATGGGTTAGGATGTGTGCTAATGCAAAATGGAAGAGTCATTGCTTACGCCTCACGACAATTGAGGAACCATGAAGTTAACTATCCTACACATGATTTAGAGCTTGCAGCAGTGGTGCATGCTCTAAAGATTTGGAGGCACTACCTGTTGGGAAATGTGTGTAATATTTTCACAGATCATAAGAGTCTCAAATACATCTTTACCCAATATGAGTTGAACATGCGACAGAGGAGATGGTTAGAGCTGATAAAGGACTATAATCTGAACGTGCACTATCATCCTGGGAAGGCTAATGTAGTAGCAGATGCACTGAGCAGAAAATCCCATGCTATTGATGTGCAACCGTTGTTTGAAGAAGGGTTCAATTTGTTACATCCTGCTGTGTTGCATAATATTCAGATCAGTTGTACTCTGGAAAGCTAGATCATTGATGGTCAGAAAACAGATAAGGGAATCTTTCATATCAAAGAAAAGATGAAGAGAGAACCCACCAAACACTTTCGATTGGATGACCAAGGAGTGTTATGGTTTAAGGATCGCCTGGTAGTACCTAAGGATAGAGAGCTTAAGAACAAGTTGATGGATGAGGCCCATCATTCTAAGCTATCTATTCACCCCGGAAGTAGTAAGATGTACCAAGATCTACGACCCCGTTTTTGGTGGACTAAGATGAAAAAGGAGATTGCAGCATACGTTGCTCGTTGCGACATGTGTTGTCGAGTTAAAGCTCTTCACATGAGACCTGCAGGACTTCTGCAACCTTTGTCGGTACCCGATTGGAAGTGGGATGATATAAGTATGGACTTTATCACTGGTCTTCCCACCACACAGAAGGGCCACGATTCGATTTGGGTAATAGTCGATCGCCTTACCAAGTCAGCTCACTTTCTGCCAGTCAAAACAAGTTTCCGACCACCTCAATATGCAGAAAAGTACATTGCTGAGATTGTCCGATTGCACGGGATACCAAAAACGATAGTGTCCGATCGTGGTTCGCAGTTTACCTCTCACTTTTGGGAACATCTGCATCAAGGTTTGGGCACTAGTTTGATTCGTAGCACGGCTTACCACCCACAGACTGATGGGCAGACAGAAAGAGTTAATGCAGTACTGGAAGACATGCTTAGAGCTTGTGTGCTATCATCCAGAGGCTCATGGGAATCCTGGTTACCGTTGGCAGAATTTGCTTACAACAACAGTTACCAAGAGAGTATCAGATGGCACCTTTTGAAGCTTTGTATGGTAGGAAGTGCAGGACACCATTAAATTGGGTAGAGCCTGGAGAAAGAAGGTTTTACGGAATTGATTTTGTAGATGAGGCAGAGAAGAAGGTCCGTGTTATTCAACAAAACATGCAAGCAGCACAGTCTCGTCAGAAGAGTTATGCGGATAAGAGAAGAAGACCATTGGATTTCCAAGTAGGTGACTATGTTTATTTGAAGCTTACCCCAATGAAGAAGAAACGGTTTGGAATTAAGAAGAAGCTGTCTGCTAGATATATAGGGCCGTACCAGATCATAGAGAAAAAGGGTCCCGTGGCGTATAAGTTACAGTTGCCAGAAGAAATGAGTTCGATCTTTCCCGTCTTCCACGTATCCCAATTGAAGAAGTGTCTGCGTGTTCCAGAGGAGAGAATACAACCTCAGGTTATTCGGATCAAGGCAGATTTGGAATATCGTGAGCAACCAGTTCGAGTCCTGGATACTAAGGACCGAGTCACTCTAAATAAAGTGGTCACAACTTACAAGATTCAGTGGAGTCATCATGACGAGAGCGATGCTTCTTGGGAAACGGGAGAATATCTTCAAACCGCTTATAAAGATTTTTACGATAAATGGTTCGTAACTCAAAATCTCGGGACGAGATTCTTATAAGGGGGGAGGGCTGTAACACCCCTGGGTGTTAAGCATGCATTATCATTTCAAAGCATCAGCATTCAACATCATTTCATGATTAGCATTGTTTGAATTGTAGCTCTTTCAAATTAAATTTGAAAAACAAATAAATGGGAACCCTAATTTTGATACAAGTGTTAAAAAGTTGGTGTACCTGTGAGTAGTAGCAATTTTAAATAATCTAGAATAAATCAACTTGATTATTGGAGCAAATTTTGAATTCAAGTTTTCCTCAAATTCTGTTTTAAAAATATTCTAAATAAATGAGTTTTTGATTTTTAAATTAGCTTTAAATCCCAAATTCAAAATCTATTGAGAATTTTGAAAAGTGCTCTATATGAAAGTTGTAGAGAATAAAATTTTGAACAACTTTTATTTTGGGCCAAATTTCTGAAAACCCCTTTTTCATCTCCAAATGCAATTTTGAAACAAAGAAATAATCTGAAAATATTTATTATAAAAGAAAAATCAGATTTTCGCTGAAATGGGCTTCGGCTTCCCTTTCGGCCCAGCTTCGTTGGCGGCCCGGCCCACGCCCGCGTCGTCTCCCTCCCGCGCGCGCGCCCGCGCGTGGCGTCGTGGCGCCGCGGCAGCGTTCGGCCGCCGCGTGGCCGTACGCCGTCGAAGCCGCGCGACACGCGCCCTGTGGCCCCCGCAGCGTCCGCGCCCGCTTACCCCCTCCGCGCGCTCGTCCGCCTCGGCTGCTCCCTCCATTCTCCCCCTCGCCCGCCAGCAGCAGCAGCAGCAGCAGAGCTCCGCCACGCCATCGTCGGCTCCCGAGCTCCGCAACCGCCTTAGCCGCCGCTCCGGCTCACCGCCTCCGCCTCCGTCTTCGCCCTCGCTGCGCCTTTCCATTGTGCATCCGGTGCTCGCCACAGCCCGCCAGGATTCGGCCTCCATCCGCGGTAATGGCTCGCCGGAGTTCCGGCCGAGCTCAATTCCGTAAAACCTTCACGCCTCCACGCCCCTTCTCGCCCACTTCTCGAGCGCACGAGCACCGCACTTGCACCACGAATCTCGCTGACCTCACCGCGCGGCTCCTCTCGGTCGGAGTTGGCCGGCCGACGGCGTCCCGCGCCACCGAGCCGCCATGCACGCCGGCGAGCTCGATGCCGAGCTCGTCTGGCCACCCACTAGGCACCACGGGATTCACGTCGCTGTGAGGAACACGGTGGTGCCCTCCCCGTCGTCGGAGGACTCGCCGGCGGCGAGATCCCGGCGGTCCGCACCGCCTCTGGCCGGCTACGGCTGACGGGTGGGCCCGTCTGACCCGTGGGTCCCGCCTGTCTGTCTCAGCGTTTCGGTTCCGGGTGTCACAGCGGGGTGCATGTAGCGTTTAAGGCCAGTTTTGATTTTCGGTTTTAAAGAAATTGTTTTTTTCCAGAAAATTTGAAAAGGCTTCCAAAAATTGTATCTCAAGATTTATAGCTCCAAAAATCATGAAACAAATTTTGAAATGTTCTTCTTGAATAGATCTACAGTTTAAAAATATCTCATGTTATTTTTGTAACACTTTACTGTGCAATGTTATTTAATTGTTATATATGCTGTTATCTTAGAAAAAGTGTAGTAAATAAAATAATGAAGGGAAAAATGTGATTCTTGTTGCATTAGTCCTTATTAGTGATGTACTTTCTAGGAAAAATGCTAGTGAAGCATGTTCTGTGGGAAATTTTTGAAGTGTAGTTCAAATGCCTTTAATTGGTAATATTTGTTATTTTTAGTAGAGGGCAAAATTTGTATACAACATACATATGATAAATTTTGTAGTATGTTAGTTTACTGTTAGTAACCTAAGAAAAATGTGAAATCTGTTGTTTGATACTTTTTCTAGTATAAAATAATTTCATGCTCACTTTTAGGCTATAATTTGTTTATTTTGTACAGGTAGTTTTACATATGCAATTCTCATGAAAATTTAGTGGTAGGTTAGTTAGGGTAATAGTACTCTACTGTAATTTTTGTAGATTTTTATCTACACCAGAGATGGGTGTTGCTGTGTAACCCTAGTTAAATAGGGAATAAATGATTATTCTTTATGAGAAATTAAGAATAATAAAATATGTTTGGTGTATCTTTGAAGCATCACTATGCCTTGCTGATGTGGTGTATGAGTTAGGTTGGTAAGATTTGGTCATCTAAGGTCACTTGCATGTGTAAGTTGTGTGCTAATTAGTATAAGAACGAGGCTTATGTTTTTAGGGTACATGTTCTTGGATGACGTGGACTATCTTGTAGAAGATGTAGTTATATCCAATCTGCTCATTCCATGTGCTCATCTGCATATCATGTCATCAAAGCATTCCACCGTAAGCCGATGCATCATTCGCATGTTTGCTTATGCACTTGCATCATATAGGATCGCAGGAGTCGCAGGTAGCAGTACCGGAGGAGCAGGCTTGGACGGACCAGCAGGAGCCCCAGGCACAGGAGGTGCCCGAGGAGGAAGAGCCAGGCGAGGAACTCCCAGAGTGCGTCGACCACCATCCTAGCTCGTTCGAAAGAGGCAAGCCCCGGAGCATTTTAAGTCTCCTATTTTATAAAAGCTATTTCTTTATCACCTGAATTATAGTTATATCTTGTTGCATTAGGTTATAGGAGTTGAGTGAAACCGTTGTTGCATTATTATCCTTGTCCACCGAATTACCGTTCCCTTGTTAGGTCAGGATCGAGTAAATTGCTTAGCCATGCTTAGACCGGTAGAAGTCGGGTGATTTCCTGTCGCCTGTGAGCTATAGGTGGATACCGGGTTATGTTAGCTGTATCGGTGATGATGAAAAGTAACCAAGTGTTGATGGATAAACGGAGACCGGGCGGAGTCTTATAGGGTTTTGGACTATAGTGATTCCGTCTGTGTCGATTAAGGACCGATCGTTGCTCGTCCCTCTTGTCATGTTGAACGCATGCCTCACATTTAGCTGGCCGAATAAAGTACCTTTCGACCGCGAAGCTAGTGACACTTTTCGAGCCGGGATAAACTCGGGTTGGCAGACTGGTGTTGAAGGGGGTGTACGGGGACGCGAAGAGTGAGCCCAAGGTGCGTCCTGGCAGTCGGGCGGTCCCTGGGTAGTGCGATCCATGATTGTTATCCCGCGGCTTCTTGGAAAGTGTCATTGGTGATCTACGCGACCCGGACGGGGGAAGCATGGTTTGTGTGAGGAATAAATCTCCAGCTGGATAGGAATTCGATTCGAATCGCCGTCGCTCCCGGTTAGTGAGCACTTGACTCGAGCTACGGCATCGTAGTATTAATGATGGAACATGGATGGTTATGCGGATAATGTTGGAAATGCTAAACCTGAGATGGTAACCTTTGATGTTAATGGTTAATCAAGTGATTGCTTTAGTAATAGGTGCTTACCAAGCTTGAATAGGTTATCCTAAAAATGATGCAAAAAGTACTTATTTTAGTTATTCATAATAACTTATGCTTTTCGCAAATGAGTCAAGCCAGTCCACTATATAAAGCCTTGCATGCTCCTTGGTGTCATGTTATTTCTGGTTTATGACGGGTAAGTCTAGCTGAGTACATTCTCGTACTCAGGGCGTTGTTCCCATTGTTGTTGCAGATGGTCAGATGTACTATGGGTACTGCTCCAACTGTCTGTATCCGGCGATGGGTGACAACTAGGACCTTGGGCAAAGGTCGTTCTGCTTGTCTTATCTACTGCTTTTGTGGACCATGACTATCTACTGGCACTGTAATTGAACTAAGTGTGTGTGTGTAAAACTATTTGCTTCCGCTACTTTATGTTGAACTATGTTGTAATAACTTTTATTCCAAACTCCGATGTAACCCACTTTTATGGTAAACTCTATGTATCGTGTGAACTGTGGCTGCTAAATCAGTACGATCTTGGTTGTATGTTGGTTGGTTTGAAATCCTTCGTGATTTCTCAGAATCTCGAGTTATACGGGCTTAAGTTTGTTAAATTAACCGCCTCGGTGGAAGATTTTCTTACTTAATCTCGTATAATTACGTTGATCCGTTACACGTGGGTCATGTGGAATCTCATTTTGATCTATTTTGAGATAGTGTTAGCGTTGGTGCAAGATAGGTGCACGGTTTGCACTGAACGTACCATAGACATTGAAATCGTTTTGGACACACTCGATGGAACTCCTAGGTGACGAGGCTCATGTGGAAGCTCGGTACAGTCCATTTGGAGATAGTGCTACTCTTGATGCATGATTGGTGCACGGTTTGCGTCGAACGTACCATAGGCTCAGAAATAGTATTAGAGGCACCCGAAGGAACTCCTAGGTTACGTGGGTCATATGGAATCTTGTTTCGATCTGTTTTGAAACAATGTTAGCGTCGGTGCAAGATAGGTGCTCGGTCTGCGTCAAACGCACCATAGGTTCATAAATCATTTTAGAAGCACCCACCGTACTCATAGGTGATGAGGGTCTGGTGGAGATCTGTTTGGTCCGTGTGGAGATAGTGCTGCAGAAGATAGGTGCACGGTTTGCATTGAACGTACCATAGGTCATAAATAGTTTTGGACGCACCCGATGGAACTCGTAAGTGACATGGGTCGTGTGGAATCTTGTTTTAGTCCATTTAGAGATAGTGTTAGTGTCAGTGCAAGGTTCGAGCACGGTTTGCACCGAACATACCATAGGCATAGAAATCATTTTGGACGAACTCGATCAGACTCCTAGGTGACGAGGCTCAAGTGGAAGCTCGGTTCGGTCCGTTTGGGGATAGTGCTTCTCTTGATGCAAGATTGGAGCTTGGTTTGCACCAAATGTAGCATAGGCATAGGAATCATTTTGGAAGCACACGAGGCGACTCCTTGGTGACGAGGCTCAAGTGGAAGCTCGATTCGGTACGTTTGGAGATAGTGCTACTCTTGATGCAAGATTGGTGCTCGGTTTGCGTTGAATGTGCCGTAGCCTCGGAAATAGTATTGGAGACACCCGATGGAACTCCTAGGTGACGTGGGTCATGTGGAATCTCGTTTTGATCTATTTTGAGACAGTGTTAGCGTCGGTGCAAGATAGGTGCACGGTTTGCACTGAACGTACCATAGGCATAGAAATCATTTTGGACGAACTCGATCAGACTCCTAGGTGACGAGGCTCAAGTGGAAGCTCGGTTCGGTCCATTTGGGGATAGTGCTTCTCTTGAAGCAAGATTAGTGCTTGGTTTTCACCAAATGTAGGATAATCATAGAAATTGTTTTGGACGCACTCGAGGGGACTCCTAGGTGACTAGGCTCAAGTGGAAGCTCGATTAGGTATGATTGGAGATAGTGCTACTCTTGATGAAAGATTGGTGCTCGGTTTGCGTCGAATGTGCCGTTGGCTCAGAAATAGTATTAGAGGCACCCGATGGAACTCCTAGGAGACGTGGGTCATGTGGAATCTCGTTTTGATCTATTTTGAGACAGTGTTAGCGTTGGTGCAAGATAGGTGCACGGTTTACATTGAAATCATTTTGGACACACCCGAAGGAACTCCTAGGTTACGTGGGTCATATGGAATCTTGTTTCGATCTGTTTTGAAACAATGTTAGCGTCGGTGCAAAATAGGTGCTCGGTCTGCGTCAAACGCACCATAGGTTCATAAATCATTTTAGAAGCACCCACGGTACTCCTAGGTGATGAGGGTCTGGTGGAGATCTGTTTGGTCCGTGTGGAGATAGTGCTGCAGAAGATAGGTGCACAGTTTGCATTGAACGTACCATAGGTCATAAATAGTTTTGGACGCACCCGATGGAACTCGTAAGTGACGTGGGTCGTGTGGAATCTTGTTTTAGTCCATTTGGAGATAGTGTTAGTGTCAGTGCAAGGTTCGAGCACGGTTTGCACCGAACATACCATAGGCATAGAAATCATTTTGGACGAACTCGATCAGACTCCTAGGTGACGAGGCTCAAGTGGAAGCTCGGTTCGGTCCGTTTGGGGATAGTGCTTCTCTTGATGCAAGATTGGTGCTTGGTTTGCACCAAATGTAGCATAGGCATAGAAATCATTTTGGACGCACTCGAGGGGACTCCTAGGGGACGAGGCTCAAGTGGAAGCTCGATTCGGTACGTTTGGAGATAGTGATACTCTTGATGCAAGATTGGTGCTCGGTTTGCGGTGAATGTGCCGTAGGCTCGGAAATAGTATTGGAGGCACCCGATGGAACTCCTAGGTGACGTGGGTCATGTGGAATCTCGTTTTGATCTATTTTGAGATAGTGTTAGCGTCAGTGCAAGATAGGTGCACGGTTTGCACTGAACGTACCATAGGCATAGAAATCATTTTGGATGAACTCGATCAGACTCCTAGGTGACGAGGCTCAAGTGGAAGCTCGGTTCGGTCCATTTGGGGATAGTGCTTCTCTTGAAGCAAGATTGGTGCTTGGTTTTCACCAAATGTAGGATAGGCATAGAAATCGTTTTGGACGCACTCGATGGGACCCCTAGGTGACTAGGCTCAAGTGCAAGCTCGATTAGGTATGTTTGGAGATAGTGCTACTCTTGATGCAAGATTGGAGCTCGGTTTACGTCGAATGTGCCGTTGGCTCGGAAATAGTATTAGAGGCACCCGATGGAACTCCTAGGTGACGTGGGTCATGTGGAATCTTGTTTTGATCTATTTTGAGACAGTGTTAGCGTTGGTGCAAGATAGGTGCACGGTTTGCACTGAACGTACCATAGACATTGAAATCGTTTTGGACACACTCGATGGAACTCCTAGGTGACGAGGCTCATGTGGAAGCTCGGTACGGTCCATTTGGAGATAGTGCTACTCTTGATGCATGATTGGTGCACGGTTTGCGTCGAACATACCGTAGGCTCAGAAATTGTATTGGAGGCACCCGAAGGAACTCCTAGGTTACGTGGGTCATATGGAATCTTGTTTCGATCTGTTTTGAAACAATGTTAGCGTCGGTGCAAGATAGGTGCTCGGTCTGCGTCAAACGCACCATAGGTTCATAAATCGTTTTAGAAGCACCCACGGTACTCCTAGGTGATGAGGGTCTGGTGGAGATCTGTTTGGTCCGTGTGGAGATAGTGCTGCAGAAGATAGGTGCACGGTTTGCATTGAACTACCACAGGTCATAAATAGTTTTGGACGCACCCGATGGAACTCGTAAGTGACGTGGGTCGTGTGGAATCTTGTTTTAGTCCATTTGGAGATAGTGTTAGTGTCAGTGCAAGGTTTGAGCACGGTTTGCACCGAACATACCATAGGCATAGAAATCATTTTGGACGAACTCGATCAGACTCCTAGGTGACGAGGCTCAAGTGGAAGCTCGGTTCGGTCCGTTTGGGGATAGTGCTTCTCTTGATGCAAGATTGGTGCTTGGTTTGCACCAAATGTAGCATAGGCATAGGAATCATTTTGGACGCACTCGAGGCGACTCCTTGGTGACGAGGCTCAAGTGGAAGCTCGATTCGGTACGTTTGGAGATAGTGCTACTCTTGATGCAAGATTGGTGCTCGGTTTGCGTTGAATGTGCCATAGCCTCAGAAATAGTATTGGAGACACCCGATGGAACTCCTAGGTGACGTGGGTCATGTGGAATCTCGTTTTGATCTATTTTGAGACAGTGTTACCGTCGGTGCAAGATAGGTGCACGGTTTGCACTGAACGTACCATAGGCATAGAAATCATTTTGGACGAACTCGATCAGACTCCTAGGTGACGAGGCTCAAGTGGAAGCTCGGTTCGGTCCATTTGGGGATAGTGCTTCTCTTGAAGCAAGATTGGTGCTTGGTTTTCACCAAATGTAGGATAGGCATAGAAATCGTTTTGGACGCACTCGATGGGACCCCTAGGTGACTAGGCTCAAGTGGAAGCTCGATTAGGTATGTTTGGAGATAGTGCTACTCTTGATGCAAGATTGGTGCTCGGTTTACGTCGAATGTGCCGTTGGCTCGGAAATAGTATTAGAGGCACCCGATGGAACTCCTAGGTGACGTGGGTCATGTGGAATCTTGTTTTGATCTATTTTGAGACAGTGTTAGCGTTGGTGCAAGATAGGTGCACGGTTTGCACTGAACGTACCATAGACATTGAAATCGTTTTGGACACACTCGATGGAACTCCTAGGTGACGAGGCTCATGTGGAAGCTCGGTACGGTCCATTTGGAGATAGTGCTACTCTTGATGCATGATTGGTGCACGGTTTGCGTCGAACGTACCGTAGGCTCAGAAATTGTATTGGAGGCACCCGAAGGAACTCCTAGGTTACGTGGGTCATATGGAATCTTGTTTCGATCTGTTTTGAAACAATGTTAGCGTCGGTGCAAGATAGGTGCTCGGTCTGCGTCAAACGCACCATAGGTTCATAAATCGTTTTAGAAGCACCCACGGTACTCCTAGGTGATGAGGGTCTGGTGGAGATCTGTTTGGTCCGTGTGGAGATAGTGCTGCAGAAGATAGGTGCACGGTTTGCATTGAACTACCATAGGTCATAAATAGTTTTGGACGCACCCGATGGAACTCGTAAGTGACGTGGGTCGTGTGGAATCTTGTTTTAGTCCATTTGGAGATAGTGTTAGTGTCAGTGCAAGGTTCGAGCACGGTTTGCACCGAACATACCATAGGCATAGAAATCATTTTGGACGAACTCGATCAGACTCCTAGGTGACGAGGCTCAAGTGGAAGCTCGGTTCGGTCCGTTTGGGGATAGTGCTTCTCTTGATGCAAGATTGGTGCTTGGTTTGCACCAAATGTAGCATAGGCATAGGAATCATTTTGGACGCACTCGAGGCGACTCCTTGGTGACGAGGCTCAAGTGGAAGCTCGATTCGGTACGTTTGGAGATAGTGCTACTCTTGATGCAAGATTGGTGCTCGGTTTGCGTTGAATGTGCCATAGCCTCAGAAATAGTATTGGAGACACCCGATGGAACTCCTAGGTGACGTGGGTCATGTGGAATCTCGTTTTGATCTATTTTGAGACAGTGTTACCGTCGGTGCAAGATAGGTGCACGGTTTGCACTGAACGTACCATAGGCATAGAAATCATTTTGGACGAACTCGATCAGACTCCTAGGTGACGAGGCTCAAGTGGAAGCTCGGTTCGGTCCATTTGGGGATAGTGCTTCTCTTGAAGCAAGATTGGTGCTTGGTTTTCACCAAATGTAGGATAGGCATAGAAATCGTTTTGGACGCACTCGATGGGACCCCTAGGTGACTAGGCTCAAGTGGAAGCTCGATTAGGTATGTTTGGAGATAGTGCTACTCTTGATGCAAGATTGGAGCTCGGTTTACGTCGAATGTGCCGTTGGCTCGGAAATAGTATTAGAGGCACCCGATGGAACTCCTAGGTGACGTGGGTCATGTGGAATCTTGTTTTGATCTATTTTGAGACAGTGTTAGCGTTGGTGCAAGATAGGTGCACGGTTTGCACTGAACGTACCATAGACATTGAAATCGTTTTGGACACACTCGATGGAACTCCTAGGTGACGAGGCTCATGTGGAAGCTCGGTACGGTCCATTTGGAGATAGTGCTACTCTTGATGCATGATTGGTGCACGGTTTGCGTCGAACATACCGTAGGCTCAGAAATTGTATTGGAGGCACCCGAAGGAACTCCTAGGTTACGTGGGTCATATGGAATCTTGTTTCGATCTGTTTTGAAACAATGTTAGCGTCGGTGCAAGATAGGTGCTCGGTCTGCGTCAAACGCACCATAGGTTCATAAATCGTTTTAGAAGCACCCACGGTACTCCTAGGTGATGAGGGTCTGGTGGAGATCTGTTTGGTCCGTGTGGAGATAGTGCTGCAGAAGATAGGTGCACGGTTTGCATTGAACTACCACAGGTCATAAATAGTTTTGGACGCACCCGATGGAACTCGTAAGTGACGTGGGTCGTGTGGAATCTTGTTTTAGTCCATTTGGAGATAGTGTTAGTGTCAGTGCAAGGTTTGAGCACGGTTTGCACCGAACATACCATAGGCATAGAAATCATTTTGGACGAACTCGATCAGACTCCTAGGTGACGAGGCTCAAGTGGAAGCTCGGTTCGGTCCGTTTGGGGATAGTGCTTCTCTTGATGCAAGATTGGTGCTTGGTTTGCACCAAATGTAGCATAGGCATAGGAATCATTTTGGACGCACTCGAGGCGACTCCTTGGTGACGAGGCTCAAGTGGAAGCTCGATTCGGTACGTTTGGAGATAGTGCTACTCTTGATGCAAGATTGGTGCTCGGTTTGCGTTGAATGTGCCATAGCCTCAGAAATAGTATTGGAGACACCCGATGGAACTCCTAGGTGACGTGGGTCATGTGGAATCTCGTTTTGATCTATTTTGAGACAGTGTTACCGTCGGTGCAAGATAGGTGCACGGTTTGCACTGAACGTACCATAGGCATAGAAATCATTTTGGACGAACTCGATCAGACTCCTAGGTGACGAGGCTCAAGTGGAAGCTCGGTTCGGTCCATTTGGGGATAGTGCTTCTCTTGAAGCAAGATTGGTGCTTGGTTTTCACCAAATGTAGGATAGGCATAGAAATCGTTTTGGACGCACTCGATGGGACCCCTAGGTGACTAGGCTCAAGTGGAAGCTCGATTAGGTATGTTTGGAGATAGTGCTACTCTTGATGCAAGATTGGTGCTCGGTTTACGTCGAATGTGCCGTTGGCTCGGAAATAGTATTAGAGGCACCCGATGGAACTCCTAGGTGACGTGGGTCATGTGGAATCTTGTTTTGATCTATTTTGAGACAGTGTTAGCGTTGGTGCAAGATAGGTGCACGGTTTGCACTGAACGTACCATAGACATTGAAATCGTTTTGGACACACTCGATGGAACTCCTAGGTGACGAGGCTCATGTGGAAGCTCGGTACGGTCCATTTGGAGATAGTGCTACTCTTGATGCATGATTGGTGCACGGTTTGCGTCGAACGTACCGTAGGCTCAGAAATTGTATTGGAGGCACCCGAAGGAACTCCTAGGTTACGTGGGTCATATGGAATCTTGTTTCGATCTGTTTTGAAACAATGTTAGCGTCGGTGCAAGATAGGTGCTCGGTCTGCGTCAAACGCACCATAGGTTCATAAATCGTTTTAGAAGCACCCACGGTACTCCTAGGTGATGAGGGTCTGGTGGAGATCTGTTTGGTCCGTGTGGAGATAGTGCTGCAGAAGATAGGTGCACGGTTTGCATTGAACTACCATAGGTCATAAATAGTTTTGGACGCACCCGATGGAACTCGTAAGTGACGTGGGTCGTGTGGAATCTTGTTTTAGTCCATTTGGAGATAGTGTTAGTGTCAGTGCAAGGTTCGAGCACGGTTTGCACCGAACATACCATAGGCATAGAAATCATTTTGGACGAACTCGATCAGACTCCTAGGTGACGAGGCTCAAGTGGAAGCTCGGTTCGGTCCGTTTGGGGATAGTGCTTCTCTTGATGCAAGATTGGTGCTTGGTTTGCACCAAATGTAGCATAGGCATAGGAATCATTTTGGACGCACTCGAGGCGACTCCTTGGTGACGAGGCTCAAGTGGAAGCTCGATTCGGTACGTTTGGAGATAGTGCTACTCTTGATGCAAGATTGGTGCTCGGTTTGCGTTGAATGTGCCATAGCCTCAGAAATAGTATTGGAGACACCCGATGGAACTCCTAGGTGACGTGGGTCATGTGGAATCTCGTTTTGATCTATTTTGAGACAGTGTTACCGTCGGTGCAAGATAGGTGCACGGTTTGCACTGAACGTACCATAGGCATAGAAATCATTTTGGACGAACTCGATCAGACTCCTAGGTGACGAGGCTCAAGTGGAAGCTCGGTTCGGTCCATTTGGGGATAGTGCTTCTCTTGAAGCAAGATTGGTGCTTGGTTTTCACCAAATGTAGGATAGGCATAGAAATCGTTTTGGACGCACTCGATGGGACCCCTAGGTGACTAGGCTCAAGTGGAAGCTCGATTAGGTATGTTTGGAGATAGTGCTACTCTTGATGCAAGATTGGTGCTCGGTTTACGTCGAATGTGCCGTTGGCTCGGAAATAGTATTAGAGGCACCCGATGGAACTCCTAGGTGACGTGGGTCATGTGGAATCTTGTTTTGATCTATTTTGAGACAGTGTTAGCGTTGGTGCAAGATAGGTGCACGGTTTGCACTGAACGTACCATAGACATTGAAATCGTTTTGGACACACTCGATGGAACTCCTAGGTGACGAGGCTCATGTGGAAGCTCGGTACGGTCCATTTGGAGATAGTGCTACTCTTGATGCATGATTGGTGCACGGTTTGCGTCGAACGTACCGTAGGCTCAGAAATTGTATTGGAGGCACCCGAAGGAACTCCTAGGTTACGTGGGTCATTTGGAATCTTGTTTCGATCTGTTTTGAAACAATGTTAGCGTCGGTGCAAGATAGGTGCTCGGTCTGCGTCAAACGCACCATAGGTTCATAAATCGTTTTAGAAGCACCCACGGTACTCCTAGGTGATGAGGGTCTGGTGGAGATCTGTTTGGTCCGTGTGGAGATAGTGCTGCAGAAGATAGGTGCACGGTTTGCATTGAACTACCATAGGTCATAAATAGTTTTGGACGCACCCGATGGAACTCGTAAGTGACGTGGGTCGTGTGGAATCTTGTTTTAGTCCATTTGGAGATAGTGTTAGTGTCAGTGCAAGGTTCGAGCACGGTTTGCACCGAACATACCATAGGCATAGAAATCATTTTGGACGAACTCGATCAGACTCCTAGGTGACGAGGCTCAAGTGGAAGCTCGGTTCGGTCCGTTTGGGGATAGTGCTTCTCTTGATGCAAGATTGGTGCTTGGTTTGCACCAAATGTAGCATAGGCATAGGAATCATTTTGGACGCACTCGAGGCGACTCCTTGGTGACGAGGCTCAAGTGGAAGCTCGATTCGGTACGTTTGGAGATAGTGCTACTCTTGATGCAAGATTGGTGCTCGGTTTGCGTTGAATGTGCCATAGCCTCAGAAATAGTATTGGAGACACCCGATGGAACTCCTAGGTGACGTGGGTCATGTGGAATCTCGTTTTGATCTATTTTGAGACAGTGTTACCGTCGGTGCAAGATAGGTGCACGGTTTGCACTGAACGTACCATAGGCATAGAAATCATTTTGGACGAACTCGATCAGACTCCTAGGTGACGAGGCTCAAGTGGAAGCTCGGTTCGGTCCATTTGGGCATAGTGCTTCTCTTGAAGCAAGATTGGTGCTTGGTTTTCACCAAATGTAGGATAGGCATAGAAATCATTTTGGACGCACTCGAGGGGACTCCTAGGTGACTAGGCTCAAGTGGAAGCTCGATTAGGTTTGTTTGGAGATAGTGCTACTCTTGATGAAAGATTGGTGCTCGGTTTACGTCGAATGTGCCGTTGGCTCGGAAATAGTATTAGAGGCACCCGATGGAACTCCTAGGTGACGTGGGTCATGTGGAATCTCGTTTTGATCTATTTAGAGACAGTGTTAGCGTTGGTGCAAGATAGGTGTACGGTTTGCACTGAACGTACCATAGACATTGAAATCGTTTTGGACACACTCGATGGAACTCCTAGGTGACGAGGCTCATGTGGAAGCTCGGTACGGTCCATTTGGAGATAGTGCTACTCTTGATGCATGATTGGTGCACGGTTTGCGTCGAACGTACCGTAGGCTCAGAAATAGTATTGGAGGCACCCGAAGGAACTCCTAGGTTACGTGGGTCATATGGAATCTTGTTTCGATCTGTTTTGAAACAATGTTAGCGTCGGTGCAAGATAGGTGCTCGGTCTGCGTCAAACGCACCATAGGTTCATAAATCGTTTTAGAAGCACCCACGGTACTCCTAGGTGATGAGGGTCTGGTGGAGATCTGTTTGGTCCGTGTGGAGATAGTGCTGCAGAAGATAGGTGCACGGTTTGCATTGAACGTACCATAGGTCATAAATAGTTTTGGACGCACCCGATGGAACTCATAAGTGACGTGGGTCGTGTGGAATCTTGTTTTAGTCCATTTGGAGATAGTGTTAGTGTCAGTGCAAGGTTCGAGCACGGTTTGCACCGAACATACCATAGGCATAGAAATCATTTTGGATGAACTGGATCAGACTCCTAGGTGACGAGGCTCAAGTGGAAGCTCGGTTCGGTCCGTTTGGGGATAGTGCTTCTCTTGATGCAAGATTGGTGCTTGGTTTGCACCAAATGTAGCAAAGGCATAGGAATCATTTTGGACGCACTCGAGGTGACTCCTTGGTGACGAGGCTCAAGTGGAAGCTCGATTCGGTACGTTTGGAGATAGTGCTACTCTTGATGCAAGATTGGTGCTCGGTTTGCGTTGAATGTGCCGTAGCCTCAGAAATAGTATTGGAGACACCCGATGGAACTCCTAGGTGACGTGGGTCATGTGTAATCTCGTTTTGATCTATTTTGAGACAGTGTTAGTGTCGGTGCAAGATAGGTGCACGGTTTGCACTAAACGTACCATAGGCATAGAAATCATTTTGGACGAACTCGATCAGACTCCTAGGTGACGAGGCTCAAGTGGAAGCTCGGTTCGGTCCATTTGGGGATAGTGCTTCTCTTGAAGCAAGATTGGTGCTTGGTTTTCACCAAATGTAGGATAGGCATAGAAATCGTTTTGGACGCACTCGAGGGGCTCCTAGGTGACTAGGCTCAAGTGGAAGCTCGATTAGGTATGTTTGGAGATAGTGCTACTCTTGATGAAAGATTGGTGCTCGGTTTGCGTCGAATGTGCCGTTGGCTCCGAAATAGTATTAGAGGCACCCGATGGAACTCCTAGGTGACGTGGGTCATGTGGAATCTCGTTTTGATCTATTTTGAGACAGTGTTAGCATTGGTGCAAGATAGGTGCACGGTTTGCACTGAACGTACCATAGACATTGAAATCGTTTTGGACACACTCGATGGAACTCATAGGTGACGAGGCTCATGTGGAAGCTCGGTAGGTCCATTTGGAGATAGTGCTACTCTTGATGCATGATTGGTGCACGGTCTGCGTCGAACGTACCGTAGGCTCAGAAATAGAATTGGAGGCACCCGAAGGAACTCCTAGGTTACGTGGGTCATATGGAATCTTGTTTCGATCTGTTTTGAAACAATGTTAGCGTCGGTGCAAGATAGGTGCTCGGTCTGCGTCAAACGCACCATAGGTTCATAAATCGTTTTAGAAGCACCCGCGGTACTCCTAGGTGATGAGGGTCTGGTGGAGATCTGTTTGGTCTGTTTGGAGACAGTGCTGCAGAAGATAGGTGCACGGTTTTCATTGAACGTACCATAGGTCATAAATAGTTTTGGACGCACCCGATGGAACTCGTAAGTGACGTGGGACGTGTGGAATCTTGTTTTAGTCCATTTGGAGATAGTGTTAGTGTCAGTGCAAGGTTCGAGCACGGTTTGCACAGAACATACCATAGGCATAGAAATCATTTTGGACGAACTCGATCAGACTCCTAGGTGACGAGGCTCAAGTGGAAGCTCAGTTCGGTCCATTTGGGGATAGTGCTTCTCTTGATGCAAGATTGGTGCTTGGTTTGCACCAAATGTAGCATAGGCATAGGAATCATTTTGGACGCATTCAAGGCGACTCCTTGGTGACGAGGCTCAAGTGGAAGCTCGATTCGGTACGTTTGGAGATAGTGCTACTCTTGATGCAAGATTGGTGCTCGGTTTGCGTTGAATGTGCCGTAGCCTCGGAAATAGTATTGGAGACACCCGATGGAACTCCTAGGTGACGTGGGTCATGTGGAATCTCGTTTTGATCTATTTTGAGACAGTGTTAGCGTCGGTGCAAGATAGGTGCACGGTTTGCACTCAACGTACCATAGGCATAGAAATCATTTTGGACGAACTCGATCAGACTCCTAGGTGACGAGGCTCAAGTGGAAGCTCGGTACGGTCCATTTGGAGATAGTGCTACTCTTGATGCATGATTGGTGCGGTTTGCGTCGAACGTACCGTAGGCTCGGAAATAGTATTGGAGGCACCCGAAGGAAATCCTAGGTTACGTGGGTCATGTGGAATCTTGTTTCGATCTGTTTTGAAATAGTTTTCGGGTCGGTGCAAGATAGGTGCCCGGTTTGCGTCAAACGCACCATGGGTTCATAAATCGTTTTAGAAGCACCCGCGGTACTCCTAGGTGATGAGGGTCTGGTGGAGATCTGTTTGGTCCGTTTGGAGATAGTGCAACAGAAGATAGGAGCACGATTTGCATTGAACGTACCATAGGTCATAAATAGTTTTGGATGCACCCGATGGAACTCGTAAGTGACGTGGGTCATGTGGAATCTTGTTTTAGTCCATTTGGAGATAGTGTTAGTGTCAGTGCAAGGTTCGAGCACGGTTTGCACCGAACATACCATAGGCATGGAAATCATTTTGGACGAACTCGATCAGACTCCTAGGTGACGAGGATCAAGTGGAAGCCCGGTTCGGTCCGTTTGGGGATAGTGCTTCTCTTGATGCAAGATTGGTTCATGGTTTGCACCAAATGTAGCATAGGCATAGAAATCATTTTGGACGCACTCGAGGGGACTCCTAGGGGACGAGGCTCAAGTGGATGCTCGATTCGGTATGTTTGGAGATAGTGCTACTCTTGATGCAAGATTGGTGCTCGGTTTGCGTCGAATGTGCCGTAGGCTCGGAAATAGTATTGGAGGCACCCGATGGAACTCCTAGGTGACGTGGGTCATGTGGAATCTCGTTTTGATCTATTTTGAGGCAGTGTTAGCGTCGGTGCAACATAGGTGCACGGTTTGCACTGAACATACCATAGGCATACTCGATCAGACTCCTAGGTGCAGAGGCTCAAGTGGAAGCTCGGTTCGGTCCATTTGGGGATAGTGCTTCTCTTGAAGCAAGATTGGTGCTTGGTTTTCACCAAATGTAGGATAGGCATAGAAATCGTTTTGGACGCACTCGATGGGACCCCTAGGTGACTAGGCTCAAGTGGAAGCTCGATTAGGTATGTTTGGAGATAGTGCTACTCTTGATGCAAGATTGGAGCTCGGTTTACGTCGAATGTGCCGTTGGCTCGGAAATAGTATTAGAGGCACCCGATGGAACTCCTAGGTGACGTGGGTCATGTGGAATCTCGTTTTGATCTATTTTGAGACATTGTTAGCGTTGGTGCAAGGTAGGTGCACGGTTTGCACTGAACGTACCATAGACATTGAGATCATTTTGGACACACTCGATGGAACTCCTAGGTGACGAGGCTCATGTGGAAGCTCGGTACGGTCCATTTGGAGATAGTGCTACTCTTGATGCATGATTGGTGCACGGTTTGCGTCGAACGTACCGTAGGCTCAGAAATAGTATTAGAGGCACCCGAAGGAACTCCTATGTTACGTGGGTCATATGGAATCTTGTTTCGATCTGTTTTGAAACAATGTTAGCGTCGGTGCAAGATAGGTGCTCGGTCTGCGTCAAACGCACCATAGGTTCATAAATCATTTTAGAAGCACCCACGGTACTCCTAGGAGATGAGGGTCTGGTGGAGATCTGTTTGGTCCGTTTGGAGATAGTGCTGCAGAAGATAGGTGCACGGTTTGCATTGAACGTACCATAGGTCATAAATAGTTTTGGACGCACCCGATGGAACTCGTAAGTGACGTGGGTCGTGTGGAATCTTGTTTTAGTCCATTTGGAGATAGTGTTAGTGTCAGTGCAAGGTTCGAGCACGGTTTGCACCGAACATACCATAGGCATAGAAATCATTTTGGACGAAATCGATCAGACTCCTAGGTGACGAGGCTCAAGTGGAAGCTCAGTTCGGTCCGTTTGGGGATAGTGCTTCTCTTGATGCAAGATTGGTGCTTGGTTTGCACCAAATGTAGCATAGGCATAGAAATCATTTTGGACGCACTCGAGGGGACTCCTAGGGGACGAGGCTCAAGTGGAAGCTCGATTCGGTACGTTTGGAGATAGTGATACTCTTGATGCAAGATTGGTGCTCGGTTTGCCTTGAATGTGCCGTAGGCTCGGAAATAGTATTGGAGGCACCCGATGGAACTCCTAGGTGACGTGGGTCATGTGGAATCTCGTTTTGATCTATTTTGAGACAGTGTTAGCGTCGGTGCAAGATAGGTGCACGGTTTGCACTGAACGTACCATAGGCATAGAAATCATTTTGGACGAACTCGATCAGACTCCTAGGTGACGAGGTTCAAGTGGAAGCTCGGTTCGGTCCATTTGGGGATAGTGCTTCTCTTGAAGCAAGATTGGTGCTTGGTTTTCACCAAATGTAGGATACGCATAGAAATCGTTTTGGACGCACTCGATGGGACCCCTAGGTGACTAGGCTCGAGTGGAAGCTCGATTTGGTATGTTTGGAGATAGTGCTACTCTTGATGAAAGATTGGTGCTCGATTTGTGTCGAATGTGCCGTTGGCTCGGAAATAGTATTAGAGGCACCCGATGGAACTCGTAGGTGACGTGGGTCATGTGGAATCTCGTTTTGATCTATTTTGAGACAGTGTTAGCGTTGGTGCAAGATAGGTGCACGGTTTGCACTGAACGTACCATAGACATTGAAATCGTTTTGGACACACTCGATGGAACTCCTAGGTGACGAGGCTCATGTGGAAGCTCGGTACGGTCCATTTGGAGATATTGCTACTCTTGATGCATGATTGGTGCACGGTTTGCGTCGAACGTACCGTAGGCTCAGAAATAGTATTAGAGGCACCCGAAGGAACTCCTAGGTTACGTGGGTCATATGGAATCTTGTTTCGATCTGTTTTGAAACAATGTTAGCGTCGGTGCAAGATAGGTGCTCGGTCTGCGTCAAACGCACCATAGGTTCATAAATCATTTTAGAAGCACCCACGGTACTCCTAGGTGATGAGGGTCTGGTGGAGATCTGTTTGGTCCGTGTGGAGATAGTGCTGCAGAAGATAGGTGCACGGTTTGCATTGAACGTACCATAGGTCATAAATAGTTTTGGATGCACCCGATGGAAATCGTAAGTGACGTGGGTCGTGTGGAATCTTGTTTTAGTCCATTTGGAGATAGTGTTAGTGTCAGTGCAAGGTTCGAGCATGGTTTGCACCGAACATACCATAGGCATAGAAATCATTTTGGATGAACTGGATCAGACTCCTAGGTGACGAGGCTCAAGTGGAAGCTCGGTTCGGTCCGTTTGGTGATAGTGCTTCTCTTGATGCAAGATTGGTGCTTGGTTTGCACCAAATGTAGCAAAGGCATAGGAATCATTTTGGACGCACTCGAGGCGACTCCTTGGTGACGAGGCTCAAGTGGAAGCTCGATTCGGTACGTTTGGAGATAGTGCTACTCTTGATGCAAGATTGGTGCTCGGTTTGCGTTGAATGTGCCGTAGCCTCAGAAACAGTATTGGAGACACCCGATGGAACTCCTAGGTGACGTGGGTCATGTGTAATCTCGTTTTGATCTATTTTGAGACAGTGTTAGTGTCGGTGCAAGATAGGTGCACGGTTTGCACTGAACGTACCATAGGCATAGAAATCATTTTGGATGAACTCGATCAGACTCCTAGGTGACGAGGCTCAAGTGGAAGCTCGGTTCGGTCCATTTGGGGATAGTGCTTCTCTTGAAGCAAGATTGGTGCTTGGTTTTCACCAAATGTAGGATAGGCATAGAAATCGTTTTGGACGCACTCAAGGGGCTCCTAGGTGACTAGGCTCAAGTGGAAGCTCGATTAGGTATGTTTGGAGATAGTGCTACTCTTGATGAAAGATTGGTGCTCGGTTTGCGTCGAATGTGCCGTTGGCTCCGAAATAGTATTAGAGGCACCCGATGGAACTCCTCGGTGACGTGGGTCATGTGGAATCTCGTTTTGATCTATTTTGAGACAGTGTTAGCGTTGGTGCAAGATAGGTGCACGGTTTGCACTGAACGTACCATAGACATTGAAATCATTTTGGACACACTCGATGGAACTCATAGGTGACGAGGCTCATGTGGAAGCTCGGTACGGTCCATTTGGAGATAGTGCTACTCTTGATGCATGATTGATGCACGGTCTGCGTCGAACGTACCGTAGGCTCAGAAATAGTATTGGAGGCACCCGAAGGAACTCCTAGGTTACGTGGGTCATATGGAATCTTGTTTCGATCTGTTTTGAAACAATGTTAGCGTCGGTCCAAGATAGGTGCTCGGTCTGCGTCAAACGCACCATAGGTTCATAAATCGTTTTAGAAGCACCCACGGTACTCCTAGGTGATGAGGGTCTGGTGGAGATCTGTTTGGTCCGTGTGGAGATAGTGCTGCAGAAGATAGGTGCACGGTTTGCATTGAACGTACCATAGGTCATAAATAGTTTTGGACGCACCCGATGCAACTCGTAAGTGACGTGGGACGTGTGGAATCTTGTTTTAGTCCATTTGGAGATAGTGTTAGAGTCAGTGCAAGGTTCGAGCACGGTTTGCACAGAACATACCATAGGCATAGAAATCATTTTAGACGAACTCGATCAGACTCCTAGGTGACGAGGCTCAAGTGGAAGCTCAGTTTGGCCATTTGGGGATAGTGCTTCTCTTGATGCAAGATTGGTGCTTGGTTTGCACCAAATGTAGCATAGGCATAGGAATCATTTTGGACGCATTCAAGGCGACTCCTTGGTGACGAGGCTCAAGTGGAAGCTCGATTCGGTACGTTTGGAGACAGTGCTACCCTTGATGCAAGATTGGTGCTCGGTTTGCGTTGAATGTGCCGGAGCCTCGGAAATAGTATTGGAGACACCCGATGGAACTCCTAGGTGACGTGGGTCATGTGGAATCTCGTTTTGATCTATTTTGAGACAGTGTTAGCGTCCGTGCAAGATAGGTGCACGGTTTGCACTCAACGTACCATAGGCATAGAAATCATTTTGGACACACTCGATGGGACTCCTAGGTGACGAGGCTCAAGTGGAAGCTCGGTACGGTCCATTTGGAGATAGTGCTACTCTTGATGCATGATTGGTGCGGTTTGCGTCGAACGTACCGTAGGCTCGGAAATAGTATTGGAGGCACCCGAAGGAACTCCTAGGTTACGTGGGTCATGTGGAATCTTGTTTCGATCTGTTTTGAAATAGTGTTCGGGTCGGTGCAAGATAGGTGCCCGGTTTGCGTCAAACGCACCATGGGTTCATAAATCGTTTTAGAAGCACCCGCGGTACTCCTAGGTGATGAGGGTCTGGTGGAGATCTGTTTGGTCCGTTTGGAGATAGTGCAACAGAAGATAGGAGAAAGATTTGCATTGAACGTACCATAGGTCATAAATAGTTTTGGACGCACCCGATGGAACTCGTAAGTGACATGGGTCATGTGGAATCTTGTTTTAGTCCATTTGGAGATAGTGTTAGTGTCAGTGCAAGGTTCGAGCACGGTTTGCACCGAACATACCATAGGCATGGAAATCATTTTGGACGAACTCGATCAGACTCCTAGGTGACGAGGCTCAAGTGGAAGCCCGGTTCGGTCCGTTTGGGGATAGTGCTTCTCTTGATGCAAGATTGGTACTTGGTTTGCACCAAATGTAGCATAGGCATAGAAATCATTTTGGACGCACTCGAGGGGACTCCTAGGGGACGAGGCTCAAGTGGATGCTCGATTCGGTATGTTTGGAGATAGTGCTACTCTTGATGCAAGATTGGTGCTCGGTTTGCGTCGAATGTGCCGTAGGCTCGGAAATAGTATTGGAGGCACCCGATGGAACTCCTAGGTGACGTGGGTCATGTGGAATCTCGTTTTGATCTATTTTGAGACAGTGTTAGCGTCGGTGCAAGATAGGTGCACGGTTTGCACTGAACATACCATAGGCATAGAAATCAGTTTGGACGAACTCGATCAGACTCCTAGGTGACGAGGCTCAAGTGGAAGCTCGGTTCGGTCCGTTTGGGGATAGTGCTTCTCTTGATGCAAGATTGGTGCTTGGTTTGCACCAAATGTAGCATAGGCATAGGAATCATTTTGGACACAATCGAGGCGACTCCTTGGTGACGAGGCTCAAGTGGAAGCTCGATTCGGTACGTTTGGAGATAGTGCTACCCTTGATGCAAGATTGGTGCTCGGTTTGCGTTGAATGTGCCGTAGCCTCGGAAATAGTATTGGAGACACAAGATGGAACTCCTAGGTGACGTGGGTCATGTGGAATCTCGTTTTGATCTATTTTGAGACAGTGTTAGCATCGGTGCAAGATAGGTGCACGGTTTGCACTGAACGTACCATAGGCATAGAAATCATTTTGGACGAACTCGATCAGACTCCTAGGTGACGAGGCTCAAGTGGAAGCTCGGTACGGTCCATTTGGAGATAGTGCTACTCTTGATGCATGATTGGTGCACGGTCTGCGTCGAACGTACCGTAGGCTCAGAAATAGTATTGGAGGCACCCGAAGGAACTCCTAGGTTACGTGGGTCATGTGGAATCTTGTTTCGATCTGTTTTGAAACAGTGTTAGCGTCGGTGCAAGATGGGTACTCGGTTTGCGTCAAACGCACCATAGGTTCATAAATCGTTTTAGAAGCACCCGCGGTACTCCTAGGTGATGACGGTCTGGTGGAGATCTGTTTGGTCCGTTTAGAGATAGTGCTGCAGAAGATAGGTGCACAGTTTGCATTGAACGTACCATAGGTCATAAATAGTTTTGGACACACCCGTTGGAATTCGTAAGTGACGTGGGTCGTGTGGAATCTTGTTTTAGTCCATTTGGAGATAGTGTTAGTGTCAGTGCAAGGTTTGAGCTCGGTTTGCACCGAACATACCATAGGCATAGAAATCATTTTGGACGAACTCGATCAGACTCCTAGGTGACGAGGCTCAAGTGGAAGCTCGGTTTGGTCCATTTGGGGATAGTGCTTCTCTTGATGCAAGATTGGTGCTTGGTTTGCACCAAATGTAGCATAGGCATAGAAATCATTTTGGACGCACTCGAGGGGACTCCTAGGGGACGAGGCTCAAGTGGAAGCTCGATTCGGTACGTTTGGAGATAGTGCTACTCTTGATGCAAGATTGGTGCTCGGTTTGCGTCGAATGTGCTGTAGGCTCGGAAATAGTATTGGAGGCCCCCGATGGAACTCCTAGGTGACGTGGGTCATGTGGAATCTTGTTTTGATCTATTTTGAGACAGTGTTAGCGTTGGTGCAAGATAGGTGCATGGTTTGCACTGAACATACCATAGGCATAGAAATCATTTTGGATGAACTCGATCAGACTTCTAGGTGACGAGGCTCAAGTGGACGCTCGGTTCGGTCCATTTGGGGATAGTGCTTCTCTTGATGCAAGATTGGTACTTGGTTTTCACCAAATGTCGGATAGGCATAGAAATAGTTTTGGACGCACTCGAGGGGACTCCTAGGTGACTAGGCTCAAGTGGAAGCTCGATTCGGTATGTTTGGAGATAGTGCTACTCTTGATGAAAGATTGGTGCTCGGTTTGCGTCGAATGTGCCGTTGCCTTGGAAATAGTATTAGAGGCACCCGATGGAACTCCTAGGTGACGTGGGTCATTTGGAATCTCGTTTTGATCTATTTTGAGACAGTGTTAGCGTTGGTGCAAGATAGGTGCACGGTTTGCACTGAACGTACCATAGGCATTGAAATCGTTTTGGACACACTCGACGGAACTCCTAGGTGACGAGGCTCATGTGGAAGCTCGGTACGGTCCATTTGGAGATAGTGCTACTCTTGATGCATGATTGGTGCACGGTTTGCGTCGAACGTACCGTAAGCTCAGAAATAGAATTGGAGGCACCCGAAGGAACTCCTAGGTTACGTGGGTCATATGGAATCTTGTTTCGATCTGTTTTGAAACAATGTTAGCGTCGGTGCAAGATAGGTGCTCGGTCTGCGTCAAACGCACCATAGGTTCATAAATCGTTTTAGAAGCACCCGCGGTACTCCTAGGTGATGAGGGTCTGGTGGAGATCTGTTTGGTCCGTTTGGAGACAGTGCTGCAGAAGATAGGTGCACGGTTTTCATTGAACGTACCATAGGTCATAAATAGTTTTGGACGCACCCGATGGAACTCGTAAGTGACGTGGGACGTGTGGAATCTTGTTTTAGTCCATTTGGAGATAGTGTTAGTGTCAGTGCAAGGTTCGAGCACGGTTTGCACAGAACATACCATAGGCATAGAAATCATTTTAGACGAACTCGATCAGACTCCTAGGTGACGAGGCTCAAGTGGAAGCTCAGTTTGGCCATTTGGGGATAGTGCTTCTCTTGATGCAAGATTGGTGCTTGGTTTGCACCAAATGTAGCATAGGCATAGGAATCATTTTGGACGCATTCAAGGCGACTCCTTGGTGACGAGGCTCAAGTGGAAGCTCGATTCGGTACGTTTGGAGACAGTGCTACTCTTGATGCAAGATTGGTGCTCGGTTTGCGTTGAATGTGCCGGAGCCTCGGAAATAGTATTGGAGACACCCGATGGAACTCCTAGGTGACGTGGGTCATGTGGAATCTCGTTTTGATCTATTTTGAGACAGTGTTAGCGTCGGTGCAAGATAGGTGCACGGTTTGCACTCAATGTACCATAGGCATAGAAATCATTTTGGACACACTCGATGGGACTCCTAGGTGACGAGGCTCAAGTGGAAGCTCGGTACGGTCCATTTGGAGATAGTGCTACTCTTGATGCATGATTGGTGCGGTTTGCGTCGAACGTACCGTAGGCTCGGAAATAGTATTGGAGGCACCCGAAGGAAATCCTAGGTTACGTGGGTCATGTGGAATCTTGTTTCGATCTGTTTTGAAATAGTGTTCGGGTCGGTGCAAGATAGGTGCCCGGTTTGCGTCAAACGCACCATGGGTTCATAAATCGTTTTAGAAGCACCCGCGGTACTCCTAGGTGATGAGGGTCTGGTGGAGATCTGTTTGGTCCGTTTGGAGATAGTGCAACAGAAGATAGGAGAAAGATTTGCATTGAACGTACCATAGGACATAAATAGTTTTGGACGCACCCGATGGAACTCGTAAGTGACATGGGTCATGTGGAATCTTGTTTTAGTCCATTTGGAGATAGTGTTAGTGTCAGTGCAAGGTTCGAGCACGGTTTGCACCGAACATACCATAGGCATGGAAATCATTTTGGACGAACTCGATCAGACTCCTAGGTGACGAGGCTCAAGTGGAAGCCCGGTTCGGTCCGTTTGGGGATAGTGCTTCTCTTGATGCAAGATTGGTACTTGGTTTGCACCAAATGTAGCATAGGCATAGAAATCATTTTGGACGCACTCGAGGGGACTCCTAGGGGACGAGGCTCAAGTGGATGCTCGATTCGGTATGTTTGGAGATAGTGCTACTCTTGATGCAAGATTGGTGCTCGGTTTGCGTCGAATGTGCCGTAGGCTCGGAAATAGTATTGGAGGCACCCGATGGAACTCCTAGGTGACGTGGGTCATGTGGAATCTCGTTTTGATCTATTTTGAGACAGTGTTAGCGTCGGTGCAAGATAGGTGCACGGTTTGCACTGAACATACCATAGGCATAGAAATCAGTTTGGACGAACTCGATCAGACTCCTAGGTGACGAGGCTCAAGTGGAAGCTCGGTTCGGTCCATTTGGGGATAGTGCTTCTCTTGATGCAATATTGGTGCTTGGTTTTCACCAAATGTAGGATAGGCATAGAAATCGTTTTGGACGCACTCGATGGAACTCCCAGGTGACAAGGCTCAAGTGGAAGCTCGGTATGGTCCATTTGGAGATAGTGCTACTCTTGATGCATGATTGGTGCACGGTTTGCGTCGAACATACCGTAGGCTCAGAAATAGTATTGGAGGCTCCTGACGGAACTCCTAGGTTACGTGGGTCATATGGAATCTTGTTTCGATCTGTTTTGAAACAATGTTAGCGTCGGTGCAATATAGGTGCTCGGTTTGCGTTAAACGCACCATAGGTTCATAAATCATTTTAGAAGCTCCCGCGGTACTCCTAGGTGATGAGGGTCTGGTGGAGATCTGTTTGGTCCGTTTGGAGACAGTGCTGCAGAAGATCGGTGCACGGTTTTCATTGAACGTACCATAGGTCATAAATAGTTTTGGACGCACCCGATGGAACTCGTAAGTGACGTGGGTCGTGTGGAATCTTGTTTTAGTCCATTTGGAGATAGTGTTAGTGTTAGTGCAAGGTTCGAGCACGGTTTGCACAGAACATACCATAGGCATAGAAATCATTTTGGACGAACTCGATCAGACTCCTAGGTGACGAGGCTCAAGTGGAAGCTCAGTTCGGTCCATTTGGGGATAGTGCTTCTCTTGATGCAAGATTGGTGCTTGGTTTGCACCAAATGTAGCATAGGCATAGGAATCATTTTGGACGCATTCGAGGCGACTCCTTGGTGACGAGGCTCAAGTGGAAGCTCGATTCGGTACGTTTGGAGATAGTGCTACTCTTGATGCAAGATTGGTGCTCGGTTTGCGTTGAATGTGCCGTAGCCTCAGAAATAGTATTGGAGACACCCGATGGAACTCCTAGGTGACGTGGGTCATGTGGAATCTCGTTTTGATCTATTTTGAGACAGTGTTAGTGTCGGTGCAAGATAGGTGCACGGTTTGCACTCAACGTACCATAGGCATAGAAATCATTTTGGACACACTCGATGGGACTCCTAGGTGACGAGGCTCAAGTGGAAGCTCGGTACGGTCCATTTGGAGATAGTGCTACTCTTGATGCATGATTGGTGCGGTTTGCGTCGAACGTACCGTAGGCTTAGAAATAGTATTGGAGGCACCAGAAGGAACTCCTAGGTTACGTGGGTCATGTGGAATCTTGTTTCGATCTGTTTTGGAACAATGTTAGCGTCGGTGCAAGATAGGTGCTCGGTTTGCGTCAAACGCACCATAGGTTCATAAATCGTTTTAGAAGCACCCGCGGTACTCCTAGGTGATGAGGGTCTGGTGGAGATCTGTTTGGTCTGTTTGGAGATAGTGCTGCAGAAGATAGGTGCACGGTTTGCATTGAACGTACCATAGGTCATAAATAGTTTTGGACGCACCCGATGGAACTCGTAAGTGACGTGGGTCGTGTGGAATCTTGTTTTAGTCCATTTGGAGATAGTGTTAGTGTCAGTGCAAGGTTCGAGCACGATTTGCACCGAACATACCATAGGCATAGAAATCATTTTGGACGAACTCGATCAGACTCCTAGGTGACGAGGCTCAAGTGGAAGCTCGGTTCGGTCCGTTTGGGGATAGTGCTTCTCTTGATGCAAGATTGGTGCTTGGTTTGCACCAAATGTAGCATAGGCATAGAAATCATTTTGGACGCACTTGAGGGGACTCCTAGGTGACGAGGCTCAAGTGGAAGCTCGATTCGGTACGTTTGGAGATAGTGCTACTCTTGATGCAAGATTGGTGCTCGGTTTGTGTCAAATGTGCCGTAGGCTCAGAAATAGTATTGGAGGCACCCGATGGAACTCTTAGGTGACGTGGGTCATGTGGAATCTCGTTTTGATCTATTTTGAGACAGTGTTAGCGTCGGTGCAAGATAGGTGCACGGTTTGCGCTGAACGTACCATAGGCATAGAAATCATTTTGGACACACTCGATGGGACTCCTAGGTGACGAGGCTCAAGTGGAAGCTCGGTTTGGTCCATTTGGGGATAGTGCTTCTCTTGATGCAAGATTTTTGCTTGGTTTTCACCAAATGTAGGATAGGCATAGAAATCGTTTTGGACGCACTCGAGGGGACTCCTAGTTTACGTGGGTCATGTGGAATCTTGTTTCGATCTGTTTTGAAACAATGTTAGCGTCGGTGCAAGATAGGTGCTCGGTTTGCGTCAAACGCACCATAGGTTCATAAATCATTTTAGAAGCACCCGCGGTACTCCTCGGTGATGAGGGTCTGGTGGAGATCTGTTTGGTCTGTTTGGAGATAGTGCTGCAGAAGATAGGAGCATGGTTTGCATTGAACGTACCATAGGTCATAAAAAATTTTGGACGCACCCGATGGAACTCGTAAGTGACGTGGGTCATGGGAATCTTGTTTTAGTCCATTTGGAGATAGTGTTAGTGTCAGTGCAAGGTTTGATTTGGTACTCGGTTTGCGGCGAATGTGCCGTAGGCTCGGAAATAGTTTGGAGGCACCCGATGGAACTCCTAGGTGACGTGGGTCATGTGGAATCTCGTTTTGATCTATTTTGAGACAGTGTTAGCGTCGGTGCAAGATAGGTGCACGGTTTGCACTGAACGTACCATAGGCATAGAAATCGTTTTGGACACACTCGATGGGACTCCTAGGTGACGAGGCTCAAGTGGAAGCTCGGTTCGGTCCATTTGGGGATAGTGCTTCTCTTGATGCAAGATTTGTGCTTGGTTTTCACCAAATGTAGGATAGGCATAGAAATCGTTTTGGATGCACTCGAGGGGACTCCTAGGTGACTAGGCTCAAGTGGAAGCTCGATTCGGTATGTTTGGACACAGTACTACTCTTGATGAAAGATTGGTGCTTGGTTTGCGTCGAATGTGCCGTTGGCTCGGAAATAGTATTAGAGGGACCTGATGGAACTTCTAGGTGACGTGGGTCATGTGGAATTTTGTTTTGATCTATTTTGAGACAGTGTTTGCGTCGGTGCAAGATAGGTGCACGGTTTGCACTGAATGTACCATAGGCATAGAAATCATTTTGGACACACTCGATGGAACTCCTAGGTGATGAGGTTCAAGTGGAAGCTCGGTACGGTCCATTTGGAGATAGTGCTACTCTTGATGCATGCTTGGTGCACGGTTTGCGTCGAACGTACCGTTGGCTCAGAAATAGTATTGGAGGCACCCGAAGGAACTCCTAGTTTACGTGGGTCATATGGAATCTTGTTTCGATCTGTTTTGAAACAATGTTAGCGTCGGTGCAAGATAGGTGCTCGGTTTGCGTCAAACGCACCATAGGTACATATATCGTTTTGGAAGCACCTGCGGTACTCCTAGGTGATGAGGGTCTGGTGGAGATCTGTTTGGTCCGTTTGGAGACAGTGCTGCAGAAGATAGGTGCACGGTTTGCATTGAACGTACCATAGGTCATAAATAGTTTTGGACGCACCCGATGGAACTCGTAAGTGACGTGGGTCGTGTGAAATCTTGTTTTAGTCCATTTGGAGATAGTGTTAGTGTCAGTGCAAGGTTCGAGCACGATTTGCACCGAACATAGCATAGGCATAGAATTCATTTTGGACGAACTCGATCAGACTCCTAGGTGACGAGGCTCAAGTGGAAGCTCGGTTCGGTCCGTTTGGGGATAGTGCTTCTCTTGATGCAAGATTGGTGCTTGGTTTGCACCAAATGTAGCATAGGCATAGAAATCATTTTGGACGCAATCGAGGGGACTCCTAGGTGACGAGGCTCAAGTGGAAGCTCCATTCGGTACGTTTGGAGATATTGCTACTCTTGATGCAAGATTGGTGCTCGGTTTGCGTCAAATGTGCCGTAGGCTCAGAAATAGTATTGGAGGCACCCGATGGAACTCCTAGGTGACGTGGGTCATGTGGAATCTCGTTTTGATCTATTTTGAGACAGTGTTAGCATCGGTGCAAGATAGGTGCACGGTTTGCACTGAACGTACCATAGGCATAGAAATCGTTTTGGACACACTCGATGGGACTCCTAGGTGACGAGGCTCAAGTGGAAGCTCGGTTCGGTCGATTTGGGGATAGTGCTTCTCTTGATGCAAGATTTGTGCTTGGTTTTCACCAAATGTAGGATAGGCATAGAAATCGCTTTGGACGCACTCGAGGGGACTCCTAGGTGACTAGGCTCAAGTGGAGGCTCGATTCGGTATGTTTGGAGATAGTGCTACTCTTGATGAAAGATTGGTGCTCGGTTTGCGTCGAATGTGCCGTTGGCTCGGAAATAGTATTAGAGGCACCCGATGGAACTCCTAGGTGACGTGGGTCATGTGGAATCTCGTTTTGATCTATTTTGAGACAATGTTAGCGTCGGTGCAAGATAGGTGCATGGTTTGCCCTGAACGTAGCATAGGCATAGAAATCATTTTGGACACACTCGATGGGACTCCTAGGTGACGAGGCTCAGGTGGGAGCTCGGTACGGTCCATTTGTAGATAGTGCTACTCTTGATGTATGATTGGTGCACGGTTTGCGTCGAACGTACCGTAGGCTCCGAAATAGTATTGGAGGCACCCGAAGGAACTCCTTTGTTACGTGGGTCATGTGGAATCTTGTTTCGATCTGTTTTGAAACAGTGTTAGTGTCGGTGCAAGATAGGTGCACGGTTTGCACTGAACATACCGTAGGCATAGAAATCATTTTGGATGAACTCAATCAGATTCCTAGGTGACGAGGCTCAAGTGGAAGCTCGGCCCGGTCCATTTGGGGATACTGCTTCTCTTGATGCAAGATTGGTGCTTGGTTTTCACCAAATGTAGCATAGGCATAGCTATCATTTTGGACGCACTCGAGGGGACTCCTGACTAGGCTCAAGTGGAAGCTCGATTCGGTATGTTTGGAGATAGTGCTACTCTTGATGAAAGATTGGTGCTCGGTTTGCGTCGAATGTGCCGTTGGCTCAGAAATAGTATTAGAGGCACCCAATGGAACTCCTAGGTGACGTGGGTCATGTGGAATCTCGTTTTGATCTATTTTGAGACAGTGTTAGCGTCGGTGCAAGATAGGTGCACAGTTTGCACTGAACGTACCATAGGCATAGAAATCATTTTGGACACACTCGATGGAACTCCTAGGTGACGAGGCTCAAGTGGAAGCTCGGTATGGTCCATTTGGAGATAGTGCTACTTTTGATGCATGATTGGTGCACGGTTTGCGTCGAACGTACCGTAGGCTCAGAAATAGTATTGGAGGCACCCGAAGGAACTCCTAGGTTACGTGGGTCATATGGAATCTTATTTCGATCTGTTTTGAAACAATGTTAGCGTCGGTGCAAGATAGGTGCTCGGTTTGCGTCAAACGCACCATAGGTTCATAAGTCGTTTTAGAAGCACCCGCGGTACTCCTAGGTGATGAGGGTCTGGTGGAGATCTGTTTGGTCTGTTTGGAGATAGTGCTGCAGAAGATAGGTGCACGGTTTGCATTGAACGTACCATAGGTCATAAATAATTTTGGACGCACCCGATGGAACTCATAAGTGACGTGGGTCGTGTGGAATCTTGTTTTAGTCCATTTGGAGATAGTGTTAGTGTCAGTGCAAGGTTCGAGCACGGTTTGCACCGAACATACCATAGGCATAGAAATCATTTTGGACGAACTCGATCAGACTCCTAGGTGACGAGGCTCAAGTGGAAGCTCGGTTCGGTCCGTTTGGGGATAGTGCTTCTCTTGATGCAAGATTGGTGCTTGGTTTGCACCAAATGTAGCATAGGCATAGAAATCATTTTGGATGCACTCGAGGGGACTCCTAGGTGACGAGGCTCAAGTGGAAGCTCGATTCAGTACGTTTGGAGAAAGTGCTACTCTTGATGCAAGATTGGTGCTCGGTTTGCGTTGAATGTGCCGTAGGCTCGGAAATAGTATTGGAGGCACCCGATGGAACTCCTAGGTGACGTGGGTCATGTGGAATCTCGTTTTGATCTATTTTGAGACAGTGTTGCGTCGGTGCAAGATAGGTGCATGGTATGCACTAAACGTACCATAGGCATAGAAATCGTTTTGGACACACTCGATGGGACTCCTAGGTGACGAGGCTCAAGTGGAAGCTCGGTATGGTCCATTTGGAGATAGTGCTACTCTTGATGTATGATTGGTGCACGGTTTGCGTCGAACGTACCGTAGGCTCGGAAATAGTATTGGAGGCACCCGAAGGAACTCCTAGGTTACGTGGGTCACGTGGAATCGTGTTTCGATCTGTTTTGAAACGGTGTTAGTGTCGGTGCAAGATAGGTGCATGGTTTGCACTGAACATAACATAGGCATAGAAATCATTTTGGACGAACTCAATCAGACTCCTAGGTGACGAGGCTCAAGAGGAAGCTCGGTCTGGTCTGTTTGGGGATAGTGCTTCTCTTGATGCAAGATTGGTGCTTGGTTTTCACCAAATGTAGCATAGGCATAGAAATCATTTTGGACGCACTCGAGGGGACTCCTAGGTGACGAGGCTCAAGTGGAAGCTCGGTTCGGTCCGTTTGGGGATAGTGCTTCTCTTGATGCAAGATTGGTGCTTGGTTTTCACCAAATGTAGCATAGGCATAGAAATCATTTTGGACGCACTCGAGGGGACTCCTAGGTGACGAGGCTCAAGTGTAAGCTCGGTTCGGTCCGTTTGGGGATAGTGCTTCTCTTGATGCAAGATTGGTACTTGGTTTGCACCAAATGTAGCATAGGCATAGAAATCATTTTGGACGCACTCGAGGGGACTCCTAGGTGACGAGGCTCAAGTGGAAGCTCGATTCAGTACGTTTGGAGAAAGTGCTACTCTTGATGCAAGATTGGTGCTCGGTTTGCGTTGAATGTGCCGTAGGCTCGGAAATAGTATTGGAGGCACCCGATGGAACTCCTAGGTGACGTGGGTCATGTGGAATCTCATTTTGATCTATTTTGAGACAGTGTTGCGTCGGTGCAAGATAGGTGCATGGTATGCACTAAACGTACCATAGGCATAGAAATCGTTTTGGACACACTCGATGGGACTCCTAGGTGACGAGGCTCAAGTGGAAGCTCGGTATGGTCCATTTGGAGATAGTGCTACTCTTGATGTATGATTGGGGCACGGTTTGCGTCGAACGTACCGTAGGCTCGGAAATAGTATTGGAGGCACCCGAAGGAACTCCTAGGTTACGTGGGTCACGTGGAATCATGTTTCGATCTGTTTTGAAACGGTGTTAGTGTCGGTGCAAGATAGGTGCATGGTTTGCACTGAACATAACATAGGCATAGAAATCATTTTGGACGAACTCAATCAGACTCCTAGGTGACGAGGCTCAAGAGGAAGCTCGGTCTGGTCTGTTTGGGGATAGTGCTTCTCTTGATGCAAGATTGGTGCTTGGTTTTCACCAAATGTAGCATAGGCATAGAAATCATTTTGGACGCACTCGAGGGGACTCCTAGGTGACGAGGCTCAAGTGGAAGCTCGGTTCGGTCCGTTTGGGGATAGTGCTTCTCTTGATGCAAGATTGGTGCTTGGTTTTCACCAAATGTAGCATAGGCATAGAAATCATTTTGGACGCACTCGAGGGGACTCCTAGGTGACGAGGCTCAAGTGGAAGCTCGGTTCGGTCCGTTTGGGGATAGTGCTTCTCTTGATGCAAGATTGGTGCTCGGTTTGCGTCGAATGTGCCGTAGGCTCGGAAATAGTATTGGAGGCACCCGATGGAACTCCTAGGTGACGTGGGTCATGTGGAATCTCGTTTTGATCTATTTTGAGACAGTGTTAGCGTCGGTGCAAGATAGGTGCATGGTTTGCACTGAACGTACCATAGGCATAGAAATCGTTTTGGACACACTCGATGGGACTCCTAGGTGACGAGGCTCAGGTGGAAGCTCGGTACGGTCCATTTGTAGATAGTGCTACTCTTGATGTATGATTGGTGCACGGTTTGCGTCGAACGTACCGTAGGCTCAGAAATAGTATTGAAGGCACCCGAAGGAACTCCTAGGTTACGTGGGTCATGTGGAATCTTGTTTCGATCTGTTTTGAAAGAGTGTTAGTGTCGGTGCAAGATAGGTGCACGGTTTGCACTGAACATACCATAGGCATAGAAATCATTTTGGATGAACTCAATCAGACTCCTAGGTGACGAGGCTCAAGTGGAAGCTCGGCCCGGTCCATTTGGGGATAGTGCTTCTCTTGATGCAAGATTGGTGCTTGGTTTTCACCAAATGTAGCATAGGCATAGCTATCATTTTGGACGCACTCGAGGGGACTCCTAGGTGACTAGGCTCAAGTGGAAGCTCGATTTGGTATGTTTGGAGATAGTGCTACTCTTGATGAAAGATTGGTGCTCGGTTTGCGTCGAATGTGCCGTTGGCTCAGAAATAGTATTAGAGGCACCTAATGGAACTCCTAGGTGACGTGGGTCATGTGGAAACTTATTTTTGATCTATTTTGAGACAGTGTTAGCGTCGGTGCAAGATAGGTGCACAGTTTGCACTGAACGTACCATAGGCATAGAAATCATTTTGGACACACTCGATGGAACTCCTAGGTGACGAGGCTCAAGTGGAAGCTCGGTACGGTCCATTTGGAGATAGTGCTACTTTTGATGCATGATTGGTGCACGGTTTGCGTCGAACGTACCGTAGGCTCAGAAATAGTATTGGAGGCACCCGAAGGAACTCCTAGGTTACGTGGGTCATATGGAATCTTATTTTGATCTGTTTTGAAACAATGTTAGCGTCGGTGCAAGATAGGTGCTCGGTTTGCGTCAAACGCACCATAGGTTCATAAATCGTTTTAGAAGCACCCGCGGTACTCCTAGGTGATGAGGGTCTGGTGGAGATCTGTTTGGTCTGTTTGGAGATAGTGCTGCAGAAGATAGGTGCACGGTTTGCATTGAACGTACCATAGGTCATAAATAATTTTGGACGCACCCGATGGAACTCATAAGTGACGTGGGTCGTGTGGAATCTTGTTTTAGTCCATTTGGAGATAGTGTTAGTGTCAGTGCAAGGTTCGAGCACGGTTTGCACCGAACATACCATAGGCATAGAAATCATTTTGGACGAACTCGATCAGACTCCTAGGTGACGAGGCTCAAGTGGAAGCTCGGTTCGGTCCGTTTGGGGATAGTGCTTCTCTTGATGCAAGATTGGTGCTTGGTTTGCACCAAATGTAGCATAGGCATAGAAATCATTTTGGACGCACTCGAGGGGACTCCTAGGTGACGAGGCTCAAGTGGAAGCTCGATTCAGTACGTTTGGAGAAAGTGCTACTCTTGATGCAAGATTGGTGCTCGATTCAGTGCTCGGTTTTGAAAGAGTGTTAGTGTCGGTGCAAGATAGGTGCACGGTTTGCACTGAACATACCATAGGCATAGAAATCATTTTGGATGAACTCAATCAGACTCCTAGGTGACGAGGCTCAAGTGGAAGCTCGGCCCGGTCCATTTGGGATAGTGCTTCTCTTGATGCAAGATTGGTGCTTGGTTTTCACCAAATGTAGCATAGGCATAGCTATCATTTTGGACGCACTCGAGGGGACTCCTAGGTGACTAGGCTCAAGTGGAAGCTTGATTTGGTATGTTTGGAGATAGTGCTACTCTTGATGAAAGATTGGTGCTCGGTTTGCGTCGAATGTGCCGTTGGCTCAGAAATAGTATTAGGGGCACCTAATGGAACTCCTAGGTGACGTGGGTCATGTGGAATCTCGTTTTGATCTATTTTGAGACAGTGTTGCGTCGGTGCAAGATAGGTGCATGGTATGCACTAAACGTACCATAGGCATAGAAATCGTTTTGGACACACTCGATGGGACTCCTAGGTGACGAGGCTCAAGTGGAAGCTCGGTACGGTCCATTTGGAGATAGTGCTACTCTTGATGTATGATTGGTGCACGGTTTGCGTCGAACGTACCGTAGGCTCGGAAATAGTATTGGAGGCACCCGAAGGAACTCCTAGGTTACGTGGGTCACGTGGAATCGTGTTTCGATCTGTTTTGAAATGGTGTTAGTGTCGGTGCAAGATAGGTGCATGGTTTGCACTGAACATAACATAGGCATAGAAATCATTTTGGACGAACTCAATCAGACTCCTAGGTGACGAGGCTCAAGTGGAAGCTCGGTCTGGTCTGTTTGGGGATAGTGCTTCTCTTGATGCAAGATTGGTGCTTGGTTTTCACCAAATGTAGCATAGGCATAGAAATCATTTTGGACGCACTCGAGGGGACTCCTAGGTGACGAGGCTCAAGTGGAAGCTCGGTTCGGTCCGTTTGGGGATAGTGCTTCTCTTGATGCAAGATTGGTGCTTGGTTTTCACCAAATGTAGCATAGGCATAGAAATCATTTTGGACGCACTCGAGGGGACTCCTAGGTGACGAGGCTCAAGTGGAAGCTCGGTTCAGTCCGTTTGGGGATAGTGCTTCTCTTGATGCAAGATTGGTGCTCGGTTTGTGTCGAATGTGCCGTAGGCTCGGAAATAGTATTGGAGGCACCCGATGGAACTCCTAGGTGACGTGGGTCATGTGGAATCTCGTTTTGATCTATTTTGAGACAGTGTTAGCGTCGGTGCAAGATAGGTGCATGGTTTGCACTGAACGTACCATAGGCATAGAAATCGTTTTGGACACACTCGATGGGACTCCTAGGTGACGAGGCTCAGGTGGAAGCTCGGTACGGTCCATTTGTAGATAGTGCTAATTTTGATGTATGATTGGTGCACGGTTTGCGTCGAACGTACCGTAGGCTCGGAAATAGTATTGAAGGCACCCGAAGGAACTCCTAGGTTACGTGGGTCATGTGGAATCTTGTTTCGATCTGTTTTGAAAGAGTGTTAGTGTCGGTGCAAGATAGGTGCATGGTTTACACTGAACATACCATAGGCATAGAAATCATTTTGGATGAACTCAATCAGACTCCTAGGTGACGAGGCTCAAGTGGAAGCTCGGCCCGGTCCATTTGGGGATAGTGCTTCTCTTGATGCAAGATTGGTGCTTGGTTTTCACCAAATGTAGCATAGGCATAGCTATCATTTTGGACGCACTCGAGGGGACTCCTAGGTGACTAGGCTCAAGTGGAAGCTCGATTTGGTATGTTTGGAGATAGTGCTACTCTTGATGAAAGATTGGTGCTCGGTTTGCGTCGAATGTGCCGTTGGCTCAGAAATAGTATTAGAGGCACCTAATGGAACTCCTAGGTGACGTGGGTCATGTGGAAACTTGTTTTGATCTATTTTGAGACAGTGTTAGCGTCGGTGCAAGATAGGTGCACAGTTTGCACTGAACGTACCATAGGCATAGAAATCATTTTGGACACACTCGATGGAACTCCTAGGTGACGAGGCTCAAGTGGAAGCTCGGTACGGTCCATTTGGAGATAGTGCTACTTTTGATGCATGATTGGTGCACGGTTTGCGTCGAACGTACCGTAGGCTCAGAAATAGTATTGGAGGCACCCGAAGGAACTCCTAGGTTACGTGGGTCATATGGAATCTTATTTCGATCTGTTTTGAAACAATGTTAGCGTCGGTGCAAGATAGGTGCTCGGTTTGCGTCAAACGCACCATAGGTTCATAAATCGTTTTAGAAGCACCCGCGGTACTCCTAGGTGATGAGGGTGTGGTGGAGATCTGTTTGGTCTGTTTGGAGATAGTGCTGTAGAAGATAGGTGCACGGTTTGCATTGAACGTACCATAGGTCATAAATAATTTTGGACGCACCCGATGGAACTCATAAGTGACGTGGGTCGTGTGGAATCTTGTTTTAGTCCATTTGGAGATAGTGTTAGAGTCAGTGCAAGGTTCGAGCACGGTTTGCACCGAACATACCATAGGCATAGAAATCATTTTGGACGAACTCGATCAGACTCCTAGGTGACGAGGCTCAAGTGGAAGCTTGGTTCGGTCCGTTTGGGGATAGTGCTTCTCTTGATGCAAGATTGGTGCTTGGTTTGCACCAAATGTAGCATAGGCATAGAAATCATTTTGGACGCACTCGAGGGGACTCCTAGGTGACGAGGCTCAAGTGGAAGCTCGATTCAGTACGTTTGGAGAAAGTGCTACTCTTGATGCAAGATTGGTGCTCGGTTTGCGTTGAATGTGCCGTAGGCTCGGAAATAGTATTGGAGGCACCCGATGGAACTCCTAGGTGACGTGGGTCATGTGGAATCTCGTTTTGATCTATTTTGAGACAGTGTTGCGTCGGTGCAAGATAGGTGCATGGTATGCACTGAACGTACCATAGGCATAGAAATCGTTTTGGACACACTCGATGGGACTCCTAGGTGACGAGGCTCAAGTGGAAGCTCGGTATGGTCCATTTGGAGATAGTGCTACTCTTGATGTATGATTGGTGCACGGTTTGCGTTGAACGTACCGTAGGCTCGGAAATAGTATTGGAGGCACCCGAAGGAACTCCTAGGTTACGTGGGTCACGTGGAATCGTGTTTCGATCTGTTTTGAAACGGTGTTAGTTTCGGTGCAAGATAGGTGCATGGTTTGCACTGAACATAACATAGGCATAGAAATCATTTTGGACGAACTCAATCAGACTCCTAGGTGACGAGGCTCAAGTGGAAGCTCGGTCTGGTCTGTTTGGGGATAGTGCTTCTCTTGATGCAAGATTGGTGCTTGGTTTTCACCAAATGTAGCATAGGCATAGAAATCATTTTGGACGCACTCGAGGGGACTCCTAGGTGACGAGGCTCAAGTGGAAGCTCGGTTCGGTCCGTTTGGGGATAGTGCTTCTCTTGATGCAAGATTGGTGCTTGGTTTTCACCAAATGTAGCATAGGCATAGAAATCATTTTGGACGCACTCGAGGGGACTCCTAGGTGACGAGGCTCAAGTGGAAGCTCGGTTCGGTCTGTTTGGGGATAGTGCTTCTCTTGATGCAAGATTGGTGCTCGGTTTGCGTCGAATGTGCCGTAGGCTCGGAAATAGTATTGGAGGCACCCGATGGAACTCCTAGGTGACATGGGTCATGTGGAATCTCGTTTTGATCTATTTTGAGACAGTGTTAGCGTCGGTGCAAGATAGGTGCATGGTTTGCACTGAACGTACCATAGGCATAGAAATCGTTTTGGACACACTCGATGGGACTCCTAGGTGACGAGGCTCAGGTGGAAGCTCGGTACGGTCCATGTGTAGATAGTGCTACTCTTGATGTATGATTGGTGCACGGTTTGCGTCGAACGTACCGTAGGCTCGGAAATAGTATTGGAGGCACCCGAAGGAACTCCTAGGTTACGTGGGTCATGTGGAATCTTGTTTCGATCTGTTTTGAAAGAGTGTTAGTGTCGGTGCAAGATAGGTGCACGGTTTGCACTGAACATACCATAGGCATAGAAATCATTTTGGATGAACTCAATCAGACTCCTAGGTGACGAGGCTCAAGTGGAAGCTCGGCCCGGTCCATTTGGGGATAGTGCTTCTCTTGATGCAAGATTGGTGCTTGGTTTTCGCCAAATGTAGCATAGGCATAGCTATCATTTTGGACGCACTCGAGGGGACTCCTAGGTGACTAGGCTCAAGTGGAAGCTTGATTTGGTATGTTTGGAGATAGTGCTACTCTTGATGAAAGATTGGTGCTCGGTTTGCGTCGAATGTGCCGTTGGCTCAGAAATAGTATTAGAGGCACCTAATGGAACTCCTAGGTGACGTGGGTCATGTGGAATCTCGTTTTGATCTATTTTGAGACAGTGTTAGCGTCGGTGCAAGATAGGTGCACAGTTTGCACTGAACGTACCATAGGCATAGAAATCATTTTGGACACACTCGATGGAACTCCTAGGTGACGAGGCTCAAGTGGAAGCTCGGTACGGCCCATTTGGAGATAGTGCTACTTTTGATGCATGATTGGTGCACGGTTTGCGTCGAACGTACCGTAGGCTCAGAAATAGTATTGGAGGCACCCGAAGGAACTCCTAGGTTACGTGGGTCATATGGAATCTTATTTTGATCTGTTTTGAAACAATGTTAGCGTCGGTGCAAGATAGGTGCTCGGTTTGCGTCAAACGCACCATAGGTTCATAAATCGTTTTAGAAGCACCCGCGGTACTCCTAGGTGATGAGGGTCTGGTGGAGATCTGTTTGGTATGTTTGGAGATAGTGCTGCAGAAGATAGGTGCACGGTTTGCATTGAACGTACCATAGGTCATAAATAATTTTGGACGCACCCGATGGAACTCATAAGTGACGTGGGTCATGTGGAATCTTGTTTTAGTCCATTTGGAGATAGTGTTAGAGTCAGTGCAAGGTTCGAGCACGGTTTGCACCGAACATACCATAGGCATAGAAATCATTTTGGACGAACTCGATCAGACTCCTAGGTGACGAGGCTCAAGTGGAAGCTTGGTTCGGTCCGTTTGGGGATAGTGCTTCTCTTGATGCAAGATTGGTGCTTGGTTTGCACCAAATGTAGCATAGGCATAGAAATCATTTTGGACGCACTCGAGGGGACTCCTAGGTGACGAGGCTCAAGTGGAAGCTCGATTCAGTACGTTTGGAGAAAGTGCTACTCTTGATGCAAGATTGGTGCTCGGTTTGCGTTGAATGTGCCGTAGGCTCGGAAATAGTATTGGAGGCACCCGATGGAACTCCTAAGTGACGTGGGTCATGTGGAATCTCGTTTTGATCTATTTTGAGACAGTGTTGCGTCGGTGCAAGATAGGTGCATGGTATGCACTGAACGTACCATAGGCATAGAAATCGTTTTGGACACACTCGATGGGACTCCTAGGTGACGAGGCTCAAGTGGAAGCTCGGTATGGTCCATTTGGAGATAGTGCTACTCTTGATGAATGATTGGTGCACGGTTTGCGTCGAACGTACCGTAGGCTCGGAAATAGTATTGGAGGCACCCGAAGGAACTCCTAGGTTACGTGGGTCACGTGGAATCGTGTTTCGATCTGTTTTGAAACAGTGTTAGTTTCGGTGCAAGATAGGTGCATGGTTTGCACTGAACATAACATAGGCATAGAAATCATTTTGGACGAACTCAATCAGACTCCTAGGTGACGAGGCTCAAGTGGAAGCTCGGTCTGGTCTGTTTGGGGATAGTGCTTCTCTTGATGCAAGATTGGTGCTTGGTTTTCACCAAATGTAGCATAGGCATAGAAATCATTTTGGACGCACTCGAGGGGACTCCTAGGTGACGAGGCTCAAGTGGAAGCTCGGTTCGGTCCGTTTGGGGATAGTGCTTCTCTTGATGCAAGATTGGTGCTTGGTTTTCACCAAATGTAGCATAGGCATAGAAATCATTTTGGACGCACTCGAGGGGACTCCTAGGTGACGAGGCTCAAGTGGAAGCTCGGTTCGGTCCGTTTGGGGATAGTGCTTCTCTTGATGCAAGATTGGTGCTCGGTTTGCGTCGAATGTGCCGTAGGCTCGGAAATAGTATTGGAGGCACCCGATGGAACTCCTAGGTGACGTGGGTTATGTGGAATCTCGTTTTGATCTATTTTGAGACAGTGTTAGCGTCGGTGCAAGATAGGTGCATGGTTTGCACTGAATGTACCATAGGCATAGAAATCGTTTTGGACACACTCGATGGGACTCCTAGGTGACGAGGCTCAGGTGGAAGCTCGGTACGGTCCATTTGTAGATAGTGCTACTCTTGATGTATGATTGGTGCACGGTTTGCGTCGAACGTACCGTAGGCTCGGAAATAGTATTGGAGGCACCCGAAGGAACTCCTAGGTTACGTGGGTCATGTGGAATCTTGTTTCGATCTGTTTTGAAAGAGTGTTAGTGTCGGTGCAAGATAGGTGCACGGTTTGCACTGAACATACCATAGGCATAGAAATCATTTTGGATGAACTCAATCAGACTCCTAGGTGACGAGGCTCAAGTGGAAGCTCGGCCCGGTCCATTTGGGATAGTGCTTCTCTTGATGCAAGATTGGTGCTTGGTTTTCACCAAATGTAGCATAGGCATAGCTATCATTTTGGACGCACTCGAGGGGACTCCTAGGTGACTAGGCTCAAGTGGAAGCTTGATTTGGTATGTTTGGAGATAGTGCTACTCTTGATGAAAGATTGGTGCTCAGTTTGCGTCGAATGTGCCGTTGGCTCAGAAATAGTATTAGGGGCACCTAATGGAACTCCTAGGTGACGTGGGTCATGTGGAATCTCGTTTTGATCTATTTTGAGACAGTGTTAGCGTCGGTGCAAGATAGGTGCACAGTTTGCACTGAACGTACCATAGGCATAGAAATCATTTTGGACACACTCGATGGAACTCCTAGGTGACGAGGCTCAAGTGGAAGCTCGGTACGGTCCATTTGGAGATAGTGCTACTTTTGATGCATGATTGGTGCACGGTTTGCGTCGAACGTACCGTAGGCTCAGAAATAGTATTGGAGGCACCCGAAGGAACTCCTAGGTTACGTGGGTCATATGGAATCTTATTTCGATCTGTTTTGAAACAATGTTAGCGTCGGTGCAAGATAGGTGCTCGGTTTGCGTCAAACGCACCATAGGTTCATAAATCGTTTTAGAAGCACCCGCGGTACTCCTAGGTGATGAGGGTCTGGTGGAGATCTGTTTGGTCTGTTTGGAGATAGTGCTGCAGAAGATAGGTGCACGGTTTGCATTGAACGTACCATAGGTCATAAATAATTTTGGACGCACCCGATGGAACTCATAAGTGACGTGGGTCGTGTGGAATCTTGTTTTAGTCCATTTGGAGATAGTGTTAGTGTCAGTGCAAGGTTCGAGCATGGTTTGCACCGAACATACCATAGGCATAGAAATCATTTTGGACGAACTCGATCAGACTCCTAGGTGACGAGGCTCAAGTGGAAGCTTGGTTCGGTCCGTTTGGGGATAGTGCTTCTCTTGATGCAAGATTGGTGCTTGGTTTGCACCAAATGTAGCATAGGCATAGAAATCATTTTGGACGCACTCGAGGGGACTCCAAGGTGACGAGGCTCAAGTGGAAGCTCGATTCAGTACGTTTGGAGAAAGTGCTACTCTTGATGCAAGATTGGTGCTCGGTTTGCGTTGAATGTGCCGTAGGCTCGGAAATAGTATTGGAGGCACCCGATGGAACTCCTAGGTGACGTGGGTCATGTGGAATCTTGTTTTGATCTATTTTGAGACAGTGTTGCGTCGGTGCAAGATAGGTGCATGGTATGCACTGAACGTACCATAGGCATAGAAATCGTTTTGGACACACTCGATGGGACTCCTAGGTGACGAGGCTCAAGTGGAAGCTCGGTATGGTCCATTTGGAGATAGTGCTACTCTTGATGTATGATTGGTGCACGGTTTGCGTCGAACGTACCGTAGGCTCGGAAATAGTATTGGAGGCACCCGAAGGAACTCCTATGTTACGTGGGTCATGTGGAATCTTGTTTCGATCTGTTTTGAAACGGTGTTAGTGTCGGTGCAAGATAGGTGCATGGTTTGCACTGAACATAACATAGGCATAGAAATCATTTTGGACGAACTCAATCAGACTCCTAGGTGACGAGGCTCAAGTGGAAGCTCGGTTCGGTCTGTTTGGGGATAGTGCTTCTCTTGATGCAAGATTGGTGCTTGGTTTTCACCAAATGTAGCATAGGCATAGAAATCATTTTGGACGCACTCGAGGGGACTCCTAGGTGACGAGGCTCAAGTGGAAGCTCGGTTCGGTCCGTTTGGGGATAGTGCTTCTCTTGATGTAAGATTGGTGCTCGGTTTGCGTCGAATGTGCCGTAGGCTCGGAAATAGTATTGGAGGCACCCGATGGAACTCCTAGGTGACGTGGGTCATGTGGAATCTCGTTTTGATCTATTTTGAGACAGTGTTAGCGTCGGTGCAAGATAGGTGCATGGTTTACACTGAACGTACCATAGGCATAGAAATCGTTTTGGACACACTCGATGGGACTCCTAGGTGACGAGGCTCAGGTGGAAGCTCGGTACGGTCCATTTGTAGATAGTGCTACTCTTGATGTATGATTGGTGCACGGTTTGCGTCGAACGTACCGTAGGCTCGGAAATAGTATTGGAGGCACCTGAAGGAACTCCTAGGTTACGTGGGTCATGTGGAATCTTGTTTCGATCTGTTTTGAAAGAGTGTTAGTGTCGGTGCAAGATAGGTGCACGGTTTGCACTGAACATACCATAGGCATAGAAATCATTTTGGATGAACTCAATCAGACTCCTAGGTGACGAGGCTCAAGTGGAAGCTCGGCCCGGTCCATTTGGGGATAGTGCTTCTCTTGATGCAAGATTGGTGCTTGGTTTTCAACAAATGTAGCATAGGCATAGCTATCATTTTGGACGCACTCGAGGGGACTCCTAGGTGACTAGGCTCAAGTGGAAGCTCGATTCGGTATGTTTGGAGATAGTGCTACTCTTGATGAAAGATTGGTGCTCGGTTTGCGTCGAATGTGCCGTTGGCTCAGAAATAGTATTAGGGGCACCTAATAGAACTCCTAGGTGACGTGGGTCATGTGGAATCTCGTTTTGATCTATTTTGAGACAGTGTTAGCGTCGGTGCAAGATAGGTGCACAGTTTGCACTGAACGTACCATAGGCATAGAAATCATTTTGGACACACTCGATGGAACTCCTAGGTGACGAGGCTCAAGTGGAAGCTCGGTACGGTCCATTTGGAGATAGTGCTACTTTTGATGCATGATTGGTGCACGGTTTGCGTCGAACGTACCGTAGGCTCAGAAATAGTATTGGAGGCACCCGAAGGAACTCCTAGGTTACGTGGGTCATATGGAATCTTATTTCGATCTGTTTTGAAACAATGTTAGCGTCGGTGCAAGATAGGTGCTCGGTTTGCGTCAAACGCACCATAGGTTCATAAATCGTTTTAGAAGCACCCGCGGTACTCCTAGGTGATGAGGGTCTGGTGGAGATCTGTTTGGTCTGTTTGGAGATAGTGCTGCAGAAGATAGGTGCACGGTTTGCATTGAACGTACCATAGGTCATAAATAATTTTGGACGCACCCGATGGAACTCATAAGTGACGTGGGTCGTGTGGAATCTTGTTTTAGTCCATTTGGAGATAGTGTTAGTGTCAGTGCAAGGTTCGAGCACGGTTTGCACCGAACATACCATAGGCATAGAAATCATTTTGGACGAACTCGATCAGACTCCTAGGTGACGAGGCTCAAGTGGAAGCTCGGTTCGGTCCGTTTGGGGATAGTGCTTCTCTTGATGCAAGATTGGTGCTTGGTTTGCACCAAATGTAGCATGGGCATAGAAATCATTTTGGATGCACTCGAGGGGACTCCTAGGTGACGAGGCTCAAGTGGAAGCTCGATTCAATACGTTTGGAGAAAGTGCTACTCTTGATGCAAGATTGGTGCTCGGTTTGCGTTGAATGTGCCGTAGGCTCGGAAATAGTATTGGAGGCACCCGATGGAACTCCTAGGTGACGTGGGTCATGTGGAATCTCGTTTTGATCAAATTTGAGACAGTGTTAGCGTCGGTGCAAGATAGGTGCATGGTATGCACTGAACGTACCATAGGCATAGAAATCGTTTTGGACACACTCGATGGGACTCCTAGGTGACGAGGCTCAAGTGGAAGCTCGGTATGGTCCATTTGGAGATAGTGCTACTCTTGATGTATGATTGGTACACGGTTTGCGTCGAACGTACCGTAGGCTCGGAAATAGTACTGGAGGCACCCGAAGGAACTCCTAGGTTACGTGGGTCATGTGGAATCTTGTTTCGATCTGTTTTGAAACTGTGTTAGTGTCGGTGCAAGATAGGTGCATGGTTTGCACTGAACATAACATAGGCATAGAAATCATTTTGGACGAACTCAATCAGACTCCTAGGTGACGAGGCTCAAGTGGAAGCTCGGTTCGGTCTGTTTGGGGATAGTGCTTCTCTTGATGCAAGATTGGTGCTTGGTTTTCACCAAATGTAGCATAGGCACAGAAATCATTTTGGACGCACTCGAGGGGACTCCTAGGTGACGAGGCTCAAGTGGAAGCTCGGCTCGGTCCGTTTGGGGATAGTGCTTCTCTTGATGCAAGATTGGTGCTCGGTTTGCGTCGAATGTGCCGTAGGCTCGGAAATAGTATTGGAGGCACCCGATGGAACTCCTAGGTGACGTGGGTCATGTGGAATCTCGTTTTGATCTATTTTGAGACAGTGTTAGCGTCGGTGCAAGATAGGTGCATGGTTTGCACTGAACGTACCATAGGCATAGAAATCGTTTTGGACACACTCGATGGGACTCCTAGGTGACGAGGCTCAGGTGGAAGCTCGGTACGATCCATTTGTAGATAGTGCTACTCTTGATGTATGATTGGTGCACGGTTTGCGTCGAACGTACCGTAGGTTCAGAAATAGTACTGGAGGCACCCGAAGGAACTCCTAGGTTACGTGGGTCATGTGGAATCTTGTTTCGATCTGTTTTGAAAGAGTGTTAGTGTCGGTGCAAGATAGGTGCACGGTTTGCACTGAACATACCATAGGCATAGAAATCATTTTGGATGAACTCAATCAGACTCCTAGGTGACGAGGCTCAAGTGGAAGCTCGGCTCGGTCCATTTGGGGATAGTGCTTCTCTTGATGCAAGATTGGTGCTTGGTTTTCACCAAATGTAGCATAGGCATAGCTATCATTTTGGACGCACTCGAGGGGACTCCTAGGTGACTAGGCTCAAGTGGAAGCTCGATTCGGTATGTTTGGAGATAGTGCTACTCTTGACGAAAGATTGGTGCACGGTTTGCGTCGAATGTGCCGTTGGCTCAGAAATAGTATTAGAGGCACCCAATGGAACTCCTAGGTGACGTGGGTCATGTGGAATCTCGTTTTGATCTATTTTGAGACAGTGTTAGCGTCGGTGCAAGATAGGGGCACAGTTTGCACTGAACGTACCATAGGCATAGAAATCGTTTTGGACACACTCGATGGAACTCCTAGGTGACGAGGCTCAAGTGGAAGCTTGGTACGGTCCATTTGGAGATAGCGCTACTCTTGATGCATGATTGATGCACGGTTTGCGTCGAACGTACCGTAGGCTCAGAAATAGTATTGGAGGCATCCGAAGGAACTCCTAGGTTACGTGGGTCATATGGAATCTTGTTTTGATCTATTTTAAAACAATGTTAGCGTCGGTGCAAGATAGGTGCTCGGTTTGTGTCAAACGCACCATAGGTTCATAAATCGTTTTAGAAGCACCCGCGGTACTCCTAGGTGATGAGGGTCTGGTGGAGATTTGTTTGGTCCGTTTGGAGATAGTACTGCAGAAGATAGGTGCACAGTTTGCATTGGACATACCATAGGTTATAAATAGTTCTGGACGCACCCGATGGAACTCATAAGTGACGTGGGTCGTGTGGAATCTTGTTTTAGTCCATTTGGAGATAGTGTTAGTGTCAGTGCAAGGTTCGAGCACGGTTTGCACCGAACATACCATAGGCATAGAAATCATTTTGGACAAACTCGATCAGACTCCTAGGTGACGAGGCTCAAGTGGAAGCTCCGTTCGGTCCGTTTGGGGATAGTGCTTCTCTTGATGCAAGATTGGTGCTTGGTTTGCACCAAATGTAGCTAGGCATAGAAATCATTTTGGACGCACTCGAGGGGACTCCTAGGTGACGAGGCTCAAGTGGAAGCTCGATTCGGTACGTTTGGAGATAGTGCTACTCTTGATGCAAGATTGGTGCTCGGTTTGCGTCGAATGTGCCGTAGGCTCAGAAATAGTATTGGAGGCACCCGATGGAACACCTAGGTGACGTGGGTCATGTGGAATCTCGTTTTGATCTATTTTGAGACAGTGTTAGCGTCGGTGCAAGATAGGTGCATGGTATGCATTGAACGTACCATAGGCATAGAAATCATTTTGGACACACTCGATGGGACTCCTAGGTGACGAGGCTCAAGTGGAAGCTCCGTATGGTCCATTTGGAGATAGTGCTACTCTTGATGTATGATTGGTGCACGGTTTGCGTCGAACGTACCATAGGCTCGGAAATAGTATTGGAGGCACCCGAAGGAACTCCTAGGTTACGTGGGTCATGTGGAATCTTATTTCGATCTGTTTTGAAACGGTGTTAGTGTCGGTGCAAGATAGGTGCATGGTTTGCACTGAACATACCATAGGCATGGAAATCATTTTGGACGAACTCAATCAGACTCCTAGGTGACGAGGCTCAAGTGGAAGCTCGGTTTGGTCCGTTTGGGGATTGTGCTTCTCTTGATGCAAGATTGGTGCTTGGTTTTCACCAAATGTAGGATAGGCATAGAAATCGTTTTGGACGCACTCGAGGGGACTCCTAGGTGACTATGCTCAAGTGGAAGCTCGGTTCGGTCCGTTTGGGGATAGTGCTTCTCTTGATGCAAGATTGGTGCTTAGTTTGCACCAAATGTAGCATAGGCATAGAAATCTTTTTGAACGCACTCGAGGGGACTCCTAGGTGACTAGGCTCAAGTGGAAGCTCGATTCGGTACGTTTGGAGATAGTGCTACTCTTGATGAAAGATTGGTGCTCGGTTTACATCGAATGTGCCGTTGGCTCGGAAATAGTATTAGAGGCACCCGATGGAACTCCTAGGTGATGTGGGTCATGTGGAATCTCGTTTTGATCTATTTTTCAGACATTGTTAGCGTCGGTGCAAGATAGGTGCACGGTTTGCACTGAACGAACCATAGGCATAGAAATTGTTTTGGACACACTTGATGGAACTCCTAGGTGACGAGGCTCAAGTGGACGCTCGGTACGGTCCATTTGGAGATAGTGCTACTCTTGATGCATGATTGGTGCACGGTTTGCGTCGAACGTACCGTAGGCTCGAAAATAGTATTGGAGGCACCCGAAGGAACTCCTAGGTTACGTGGGTCATGTGGAATCTCATTTTGATCTATTTTGAGACAGTGTTAGCGTCGGTGCAAGATAGGTGCACGGTTTGCGCTGAACATACCATAGGCATAGAAATCATTTTGGATGAACTCGATCAGACTCCTAGGTGACAAGGCTCAAGTGGAAGCTCAGTTCGGTCCGTTTGGGGATAGTGCTTCTCTTGATGCAAGATTGGTGCTTGGTTTGCACCAAATGTAGCGTAGGCATAGCAATCATTTTGGACGCACTCGAGGGGACTCCTAGGTGACGAGGCTCAAGTGGAAGCTCGATTCGGTACGTTTGGAGATAGTGCTACTCTTGATGCAAGATTGGTGCTCGGTTTGCGTCAAATGTGCCATAGGCTCGGAAATAGTATTGGAGGCACCCGATGGAACTCCTAGGTGACGTGGGTCATGTGGAATCTCGTTTTGATCTATTTTGAGATAGTGTTAGCGTCGATGCAAGATAGGTGCACGGTTTGCACTGAACGTACCATAGGCATAGAAATCGTTTTGGACACACTCGATGGGACACCTAGGTGACGAGGCTCAAGTGGAAGCTCGGTACGGTCCATTTGGAGATAGTGCTACTCTTGGTGCATGATTGGTGCACGGTTTGCGTCGAACGTACCGTAGGCTCGAAAATAGTATTGGAGGCACCCAAAGGAACTCCTAGGTTACGTGGGTCATGTGGAATCTTGTCTCGATCTGTTTTGAAACAGTGTTAGCGTCGGTGCAAGATAGGTGCTCGGTTTGCGTCAAACACACCATAGGTTCATAAATCGTTTTAGAAGTAGCCGCGGTACTCCTAGGTGATGAGGGTCTGGTGGAGATCTGTTTGGTCCGTTCGGAGATAGTGCTGTAGAAGATAGGTGCACGGTTTGCATTGAACGTCCCATAGGTCATAAATAGTTTTGGACGCACCCGATGGAACTCGTAAGTGACGTGTGTCGTGTGGAATCTTATTTTAGTGCATTTGGAGATAGTGTTAGTGTCAATGCAAGGTTCGAGCACGGTTTGCACCGAACATACCATAGGCATAGAAATCATTTTGGACGAACTCGATCAGACTCCTAGGTGACGAGGCTCAAGTTGAAGCTCTGTTCGGTCCATTTGGGGATAGTGATTATCTTGATGCAAGATTGGTGCTTGGTTTGCACCAAATGTAGCATAGGCATAGAAATCATTTTGGACGCACTCGAGGGGACTCCTAGGTGACGAGGCTCAAGTGGAATCTCGGTACGGTCCATTTGGAGATAGTGCTACTCTTGATGCATGATTGGTGCACGGTTTGCGTCGAACGTACCGTAGGCTTGGAAATAGTATTGGAGGCACCCGAAGGAACTCCTAGGTTACGTGGGTCATGTGGAACCTTGTTTCGATCTGTTTTGAAACATTGTTAGCGTCGGTGCAAGATAGCTGCTCGGTTGCGTCAAACGCACCATAGGTTCATAAATCGTTTTAGAAGCACCCGTGGTACTCCTAGGTGATGAGGGTCTGGTGGAGATCTGTTTGGTCCCTTTGGAGATAGTGCTGCAGAAGATAGGTGCACGGTTTGTAATGAATTACCATAGGTCATAAATAGTTTTGGACGCACCAGATGGAACTCGTAAGTGACGTGGGTTGTGTGGAATCTCGTTTTAGTCCATTTGGAGATAGTGTTAGTGTCAGTGCAAGGTTCGAGCACGGTTTGCACCGAACATACCATAGGCACAAAAATCATTTTGGACGAACTCGATCAGACTCCTAGGTGACGAGGCTCAAGTGGAAGCTCGGTTCGGTCCGTTTGGGGATAGTGCTTCTCTTGTTGCGAGATTGGTGCTTGGTTTGCACCAAATGTAGCATAGGCATAGAAATCATTTTGGACGTACTCGAGGGGACTCCTAGGTGACGAGGCTCAAGTGGAAGCTCGATTCGGTACGTTTGGAGATAGTGCTACTCTTGATGCAAGATTGGTGCTCGGTTTGCGTCGAATGTGCCGAAGGCTCGGAAATAGTATTAGAGGCACCCGATGGAACTCCTAGGTGACGTGGGTCATGTGGAATATCGTTTTGATCTATTTTGAGATAGTGTTAGCGTCGGTGCAAGATAGGTGCATGGTTTGCACTGAACATACCATAGGCATAGAAAACATTTTGGACACACTCGATGGAACTCCTAGGTGACGAGGCTCAAGTGGATGCTCGGTATGGTCCATTTCGAGATAGTGCTACTCTTGATGCATGATTGGTGCATGGTTTGCGTCGAATGTACCGTAGGCTCGGAAATAGTATTGGAGGCACCCGAAGGAACTTCTAGGTTATGTGGGTCATGTGAAATCTTGTTTCGATCTGTTTTGAAATAGTGTTAGCGTCCGTGCAAGAACGGTGCTCGATTTGCGTCAAATTCACCATAGGTTCATAAATCGTTTTAGAAGCACCCGCGGTACTCCTATGTGATGAGGGTCTGGTGGAGATCTGTTTGGTCCGTTTGGAGATAGTGCTGCAGAAGATAGGTGCACGGATTGCATTGAACGTACCATAGGTCATAAATAGTTTTGGACGCACCCGATGGAACTCGTAAGTGACGTGGGTCGTGTGGAATCTTGTTTTAGTCCATTTGGAGATAGTGTTAGTGTCAGTGCAACGTTCGAGCACGGTTTGCACCGAACATACCATAGGCATAGAAATCATTTTGGACGAACTCGATCAGACTCCTAGGTGACGAGGCTCAAGTGGAAGCTCGGTTCGATCCGTTTGGGGATAGTGCTTCCCTTGATGCAAGATTGGTGCTTGGTTTGCACCGAATGTAGCATAGGCATAGGAATCATTTTGGACACACTCGAGGCGACTCCTTGGTGATGAGGCTCAAGTGGAAGCTCGATTCAGTACGTTTGGAGATAGTGCTACTCTTGATGCAAGATTGGTGCTCGGTTTGCGTTGAATGTGCCGTAGCCTCGGAAATAGTATTGGAGGCACCCGATGGAACTCCTAGGTGACTTGGGTCATGTGGAATCTTGTTTTGATCTATTTTAGACAGTGTTAGCGTCGGTGCAAGATAGGTGCACGGTTTCCACTGAACATACCATAGGCATAGAAATCATTTTGGACGAACTCGATCAGACTCCTAGGTGACGAGGCTCAAGTGGAGGTTCGGTCCATTTGGGGATAGTGCTTCTCTTGATGCAAGATTGGTGCTTGGTTTTCACCAAATGTAGGATAGGCATAGAAATCGTTTTGGACGCACTCGAGGGGACTCCTAGGTGACTAGGCTCAAGTGGAAGCTTGATTCGGTATGTTTGGAGATAGTGCTACTCTTGATGCAAGATTGGTGCTCGGTTTGCGTCGAATGTGCCGTAGGCTCGGAAATAGTATTGGAGGCACCCAATGGAACTCCTAGGTGACATGGGTCATGTGCAATCTCGTTTTGATCTATTTTGAGATAGTGTTAGCGTCGGTGCAAGATAGGTGCACAGTTTGCACTCAACGTACCATAGGCATAGAAATCGTTTTGGACACACTCAATGGAACTCCTAGGTGACGAGGCTCAAGTGGAAGCTCGGTACGGTCCATTTAGAGATAGTGCTACTCTTGATGCATGATTGGTGCACGGTTTGCGTCGAACGTACCGTCGGCTCGGAAATAGTATTGGAGGCACCCGAAGGAACTCCTAGGTTACGTGGGTCATGTGGAATCTTATTTTGATCTGTTTTGAAACAATGTTAGCGTCGGTGCAAGATGGGTGCTCGATTTGTGTCAAATTCACCATAGGTTCATAAATCGTTATAGAAGCACCCGCGGTACTCCTAGGTGATGAGGGTCTGGTGGAGATCTGTTTGGTCCCTTTGGAGATAGTGCTGCAGAAGATAGGTGCACGGTTTGCATTGAACGTACCATAGGTCATAAATAGTTTTGGACGCACCCGATGGAACTCGTAAGTGACGTGGGTCGTGTGGAATCTTGTTTTAGTCCATTTGGAGATAGTGTTAGTGTCAGTGCAAGGTTCGAGCACGGTTTGCACCGAACATACCATAGGCACAGAAATCATTTTGGACGAACTCGATCAGACTCCTAGGTGACGAGGCTCAAGTGGAAGCTCGGTTCGGTCCGTTTGGGGATAGTGCTTCTCTTGTTGCGAGATTGGTGCTTGGTTTGCACCAAATGTAGCATAGGCATAGAAATCATTTTGGACGCACTCGAGGGGACTCCAAGGTGACGAGGCTGAAGTGCAAGCTCGATTCGGTACGTTTGGAGATAGTGCTACTCTTGATGCAAGATTGGTGCTCGGTTTGCATCGAATGTGCCGTAGGCTCGGAAATAGTATTAGAGGCACCTGATGGAACTCCTAGGTGACGTGGGTCATGTGGAATATCGTTTTCATATATTTTGAGACAGTGTTAGCGTCGGTGCAAGATAGGTGCATGGTTTGCACTGAACATACCATAGGCATAGAAATCATTTTGGACGAACTCGATCAGACTCCTAGGTGACGAGGCTCAAGTGGAAGCTCGGTTCGGTCCGTTTGGGGATAGTGCTTCTCTTGATGCAAGATTGGTGCTTGGTTTGCACCAAATGTAGCATAGGCATAGAAATCATTTTGGACGCACTTGAGGGGACTCCTAGGTGACGAGGCTCAAGTGGAAGCTCGATTCGGTACATTTGGAGAAAGTGCTACTCTTGATGCAAGATTGGTGCTCGGTTTGCGTTGATGTGCCGTAGGCTCGGAAATAGTATTGGAGGCACCCGATGGAACTCCTAGGTGACGTGGGTCATGTGGAATCTCGTTTTGATCTATTTTGAGACAGTGTTAGCGTCGGTGCAAGATAGGTGCATGGTATGCACTGAACGTACCATAGGCATAGAAATCATTTTGGACACACTCGATGGGACTCCTAGGTGACGAGGCTCAAGTGGAAGCTCGGTATGGTCCATTTGGAGATAGTGCTACTCTTGATGTATGATTGGTGCACGGTTTGCGTCGAACGTACCGTAGGCTCGGAAATAGTATTGGAGGCACCCGAAGGAACTCCTAGGTTACGTGGGTCACGTGGAATCTTGTTTCGATCTGTTTTGAAACGGTGTTAGTGTCGGTGCAAGATAGGTGCATGGTTTGCACTGAACATAACATAGGCATAGAAATCATTTTGGACGAACTCAATCAGACTCCTAGGTGATGAGGCTCAAGTGGAAGCTCGGTCCGGTCTGTTTGGGGATAGTGCTTCTCTTGATGCAAGATTGGTGCTTGGTTTTCACCAAATGTAGCATAGGCATAGAAATCATTTTGGACGCACTCGACGGGACTCCTAGGTGACGAGGCTCAAGTGGAAGCTCGGTTCGGTCCGTTTGGCGATAGTGCTTCTCTTGATGCAAGATTGGTGCTCGGTTTGCGTCGAATTTGCCGTAGGCTCGGAAATAGTATTGGAGGCACCCGATGGAACTCCTAGGTGACGTGGGTCATGTGGAATCTCGTTTTGATCTATTTTGAGACAGTGTTAGCGTCGGTGCAAGATAGGTGCATGGTTTGCACTGAACGTACCATAGGCATAGAAATCGTTTTGGACACACTCGATGGGACTCCTAGGTGACGAGGCTCAGGTGGAAGCTCGGTACGGTCCATTTGTAGATAGTGCTACTCTTGATGTATGATTGGTGCACGGTTTGCGTCGAACGTACCGTAGGCTCGGAAATAGTATTGGAGGCACCCGAAGGAACTCCTAGGTTACGTGGGTCATGTGGAATCTTGTTTCGATCTGTTTTGAAAGAGTGTTAGTGTCGGTTCAAGATAGGTGCACGGTTTGCACTGAACATACCATAGGCATAGAAATCATTTTGGATGAACTCAATCAGACTCCTAGGTGACGAGGCTCAAGTGGAAGCTCGGCTCGGTCTATTTGGGGATAGTGCTTCTCTTGATGCAAGATTGGTGCTTGGTTTTCACCAAATGTAGCATAGGCATAGCTATCATTTTGGACGCACTCGAGGGGACTCCTAGGTGACTAGGCTCAAGTGGAAGCTCGATTCGGTATGTTTATAGATAGTGCTACTCTTGATGAAAGATTGGTGCACGGTTTGCGTCGAATGTGCCGTTGGCTCAGAAATAGTATTAGAGGCACCCAATGGAACTCCTAGGTGATGTGGGTCATGTGGAATCTCATTTTGATCTATTTTGAGACAGTGTTAGCGTCGGTGCAAGATAGGTGCACAGTTTGCACTGAACGTACCATAGGCATAGAAATCGTTTTGGACACACTCGATGGAACTCCTAGGTGACGAGGCTCAAGTGGAAGCTCGGTACGGTCCATTTGGGGATAGTGCAACTCTTGATGCATGATTGGTGCACGGTTTGCGTTGAACGTACCGTAGGCTCAGAAATAGAATTGGAGGCACCTGAAAGAACTCCTAGGTTACGTGGGTCATATGGAATCTTGTTTCGATCTATTTTAAAACAATGTTAGCGTCGGTGCAAGATAGGTGCTCGGTTTGCGTCAAACGCACCATAGGTTCATAAATCGTTTTAGAAGCACCCGCGGTACTCCTAGGTGATGAGGGTCTGGTGGAGATCTGTTTGGTCCGTTTGGAGATAGTGCTGCAGAAGATAGGTGCACGGTTTGCATTGAACGTACCATAGGTCATAAATAGTTTTGGACGCACCCGATGGAACTCATAAGTGACGTGGGTCGTGTGGAATCTTGTTTTAGTCCATTTGGAGATAGTGTTAGTATCAGTGCAAGGTTCGAGCACGGTTTGCACCGAACATACCATAGGCATAGAAATCATTTTGGACGAACTCGATCAGACTCCTAGGTGACGAGGCTCAAGTGGAAGCTCGGTTCGGTCCGTTTGGGGATAGTGCTTCTCTTGATGCAAGATTGGTGCTTGGTTTGCACCAAATGTAGCATAGGCATAGAAATCATTTTGGACGCACTCGAGGGGACTCCTAGGTGACGAGGCTCAAGTGGAAGCTCGATTCGGTACGTTTGGAGAAAGTGCTACTCTTGATGCAAGATTGGTGCTCGGTTTGCGTTGAATGTGTCGTAGGCTCAGAAATAGTATTGGAGGCAGCCGATGGAACTCCTAGGTGACGTGGGTCATGTGGAATCTCGTTTTGATCTATTTTGAGATAGTGTTAGCGTCGCTGCAAGATAGGTGCATGGTATGCACTGAACGTACCATAGGCATAGAAATCGTTTTGGACACACTCGATGGGACTCCTAGGTGACGAGGCTCAAGTGGAAGCTCCGTATGGTCCATTTGGAGATAGTGCTACTCTTGATGTATGATTGGTGCACGGTTTGCGTCGAACGTACCGTAGGCTCGGAAATAGTATTGGAGGCACCCGAAGGAACTCCTAGGTTACGTGGGTCATGTGGAATCTTGTTTCGATCTGTTTTGAAACGGTGTTAGTGTCGGTGCAAGATAGGTGCATGGTTTGCACTGAACATAACATAGGCATAGAAATCATTTTGGGCGAACTCAATCAGACTCCTAGGTGATGAGGCTCAAGTGGAAGCTCGGTTCGGTCTGTTTGGGGATAGTGCTTCTCTTGATGCAAGATAGGTGCTCGGTTTGCGTCAAACGCACCATAGGTTCATAAATCGTTTTAGAAGCACCCGCGGTACTCCTAGGTGATGAGGGTCTGGTGGAGATCTGTTTGGTCCGTTTGGAGATAGTGCTGCAGAAGATAGGTGCACGGTTTGCATTGAACGTACCATAGGTCATAAATAGTTTTGGACGCACCCGATGGAACTCATAAGTGACGTGGATCGTGTGGAATCTTGTTTTAGTCCATTTGGAGATAGTGTTAGTGTCAGTGCAAGGTTCGAGCACGGTTTGCACCGAACATACCATAGGCATAGAAATCATTTTGGACGAACTCGATCAGACTCCTAGGTGACGAGTTTCAAGTGGAAGCTCGGTTCGGTCCGTTTGGGGATAGTGCTTCTCTTGATGCAAGATTGGTGCTTGGTTTGCACCAAATGTAGCATAGGCATAGAAATCATTTTGGACGCACTCGAGGGGACTCCTAGGTGACGAGGCTCAAGTGGAAGCTCGGCTCGGTCCGTTTGGGGATAGTGCTTCTCTTGATGCAAGATTGGTGCTCGGTTTGCGTCGAATGTGCCGTAGGCTCGGAAATAGTATTGGAGGCACCCGATGGAACTCCTAGGTGACGTGGGTCATGTGGAATCTCGTTTTGATCTATTTTGAGACAGTGTTAGCGTCGGTGCAAGATAGGTGCATGGTTTGCACTGAACGTACCATAGGCATAGAAATCGTTTTGGACACACTCGATGGGACTCCTAGGTGACGAGGCTCAGGTGGAAGCTCGGTACGGTCCATTTGTAGATAGTGCTACTCTTGATGTATGATTGGTGCACGGTTTGCGTCGAACGTACCGTAGGTTCGGAAATAGTATTGGAGGCACCCGAAGGAACTCCTAGATTACGTGGGTCATGTGGAATCTTGTTTCGATCTGTTTTGAAGGAGTGTTAGTGTCGGTGCAAGATAGGTGCACGGTTTGCACTGAACATACCATAGGCATAGAAATCATTTTGGATGAACTCAATCAGACTCCTAGGTGACGAGGCTCAAGTGGAAGCTCGGCTCGGTCCATTTGGGGATAGTGCTTCTCTTGATGCAAGATTGGTGCTTGGTTTTCACCAAATGTAGCATAGGCATAGCTATCATTTTGGACGCACTCGAGGGGACTCCTAGGTGACTAGGCTCAAGTGGAAGCTCGATTCGGTATGTTTGGAGATAGTGCTACTCTTGACTAAAGATTGGTGCACGGTTTGCGTCGAATGTGCCGTTGGCTCAGAAATAGTATTAGAGGCACCCAATGGAACTCCTAGGTGACGTGGGTCATGTGGAATCTCGTTTTGATCTATTTTGAGACAGTGTTAGCATCGGTGCAAGATAGGGGCACAGTTTGCACTGAACGTACCATAGGCATAGAAATCGTTTTGGACACACTCGATGGAACTCCTAGGTGATGAGGCTCAAGTGGAAGCTCGGTACGGTCCATTTGGAGATAGTGCTACTCTTGATGCATGATTGGTGCACGGTTTGCGTCGAACGTACCGTAGGCTCAGAAATAGTATTGGAGGCATCCGAAGGAACTCCTAGGTTACGTGGGTCATATGGAATCTTGTTTCGATCTATTTTAAAACAATGTTAGCGTCGGTGCAAGATAGGTGCTCGGTTTGCGTCAAACGCACCATAGGTTCATAAATCGTTTTAGAAGCACCCGCGGTACTCCTAGGTGATGAGGGTCTGGTGGAGATCTGTTTGGTCCGTTTGGAGATAGTGCTGCAGAAGATAGGTGCACGGTTTGCATTGAACGTACCATAGGTCATAAATAGTTTTGGACGCACCCGATGGAACTCATAAGTGACGTGGGTCGTGTGGAATCTTGTTTTAGTCCATTTGGAGATAGTGTTAGTATCAGTGCAAGGTTCGAGCACGGTTTGCACCGAACATACCATAGGCATAGAAATCATTTTGGACGAACTCGATCAGACTCCTAGGTGACGAGGCTCAAGTGGAAGCTCGGTTCGGTCCGTTTGGGGATAGTGCTTCTCTTGATGCAAGATTGGTGCTTGGTTTGCACCAAATGTAGCATAGGCATAGAAATCATTTTGGACGCACTCGAGGGGACTCCTAGGTGACGAGGCTCAAGTGGAAGCTCGATTCGGTACGTTTGGAGAAAGTGCTACTCTTGATGCAAGATTGGTGCTCGGTTTGCGTTGAATGTGTCGTAGGCTCAGAAATAGTATTGGAGGCAGCCGATGGAACTCCTAGGTGACGTGGGTCATGTGGAATCTCGTTTTGATCTATTTTGAGATAGTGTTAGCGTCGCTGCAAGATAGGTGCATGGTATGCACTGAACGTACCATAGGCATAGAAATCGTTTTGGACACACTCGATGGGACTCCTAGGTGACGAGGCTCAAGTGGAAGCTCCGTATGGTCCATTTGGAGATAGTGCTACTCTTGATGTATGATTGGTGCACGGTTTGCGTCGAACGTACCGTAGGCTCGGAAATAGTATTGGAGGCACCCGAAGGAACTCCTAGGTTACGTGGGTCATGTGGAATCTTGTTTCGATCTGTTTTGAAACGGTGTTAGTGTCGGTGCAAGATAGGTGCATGGTTTGCACTGAACATAACATAGGCATAGAAATCATTTTGGGCGAACTCAATCAGACTCCTAGGTGACGAGGCTCAAGTGGAAGCTCGGTTCGGTCTGTTTGGGGATAGTGCTTCTCTTGATGCAAGATAGGTGCTCGGTTTGCGTCAAACGCACCATAGGTTCATAAATCGTTTTAGAAGCACCCGCGGTACTCCTAGGTGATGAGGGTCTGGTGGAGATCTGTTTGGTCCGTTTGGAGATAGTGCTGCAGAAGATAGGTGCACGGTTTGCATTGAACGTACCATAGGTCATAAATAGTTTTGGACGCACCCGATGGAACTCATAAGTGACGTGGATCGTGTGGAATCTTGTTTTAGTCCATTTGGAGATAGTGTTAGTGTCAGTGCAAGGTTCGAGCACGGTTTGCACCGAACATACCATAGGCATAGAAATCATTTTGGACGAACTCGATCAGACTCCTAGGTGACGAGTTTCAAGTGGAAGCTCGGTTCGGTCCGTTTGGGGATAGTGCTTCTCTTGATGCAAGATTGGTGCTTGGTTTGCACCAAATGTAGCATAGGCATAGAAATCATTTTGGACGCACTCGAGGGGACTCCTAGGTGACGAGGCTCAAGTGGAAGCTCGGCTCGGTCCGTTTGGGGATAGTGCTTCTCTTGATGCAAGATTGGTGCTCGGTTTGCGTCGAATGTGCCGTAGGCTCGGAAATAGTATTGGAGGCACCCGATGGAACTCCTAGGTGACGTGGGTCATGTGGAATCTCGTTTTGATCTATTTTGAGACAGTGTTAGCGTCGGTGCAAGATAGGTGCATGGTTTGCACTGAACGTACCATAGGCATAGAAATCGTTTTGGACACACTCGATGGGACTCCTAGGTGACGAGGCTCAGGTGGAAGCTCGGTACGGTCCATTTGTAGATAGTGCTACTCTTGATGTATGATTGGTGCACGGTTTGCGTCGAACGTACCGTAGGTTCGGAAATAGTATTGGAGGCACCCGAAGGAACTCCTAGATTACGTGGGTCATGTGGAATCTTGTTTCGATCTGTTTTGAAGGAGTGTTAGTGTCGGTGCAAGATAGGTGCACGGTTTGCACTGAACATACCATAGGCATAGAAATCATTTTGGATGAACTCAATCAGACTCCTAGGTGACGAGGCTCAAGTGGAAGCTCGGCTCGGTCCATTTGGGGATAGTGCTTCTCTTGATGCAAGATTGGTGCTTGGTTTTCACCAAATGTAGCATAGGCATAGCTATCATTTTGGACGCACTCGAGGGGACTCCTAGGTGACTAGGCTCAAGTGGAAGCTCGATTCGGTATGTTTGGAGATAGTGCTACTCTTGACTAAAGATTGGTGCACGGTTTGCGTCGAATGTGCCGTTGGCTCAGAAATAGTATTAGAGGCACCCAATGGAACTCCTAGGTGACGTGGGTCATGTGGAATCTCGTTTTGATCTATTTTGAGACAGTGTTAGCATCGGTGCAAGATAGGGGCACAGTTTGCACTGAACGTACCATAGGCATAGAAATCGTTTTGGACACACTCGATGGAACTCCTAGGTGATGAGGCTCAAGTGGAAGCTCGGTACGGTCCATTTGGAGATAGTGCTACTCTTGATGCATGATTGGTGCACGGTTTGCGTCGAACGTACCGTAGGCTCAGAAATAGTATTGGAGGCATCCGAAGGAACTCCTAGGTTACGTGGGTCATATGGAATCTTGTTTCGATCTATTTTAAAACAATGTTAGCGTCGGTGCAAGATAGGTGCTCGGTTTGCGTCAAACGCACCATAGGTTCATAAATCGTTTTAGAAGCACCCGCGGTACTCCTAGGTGATGAGGGTCTGGTGGAGATCTGTTTGGTCCGTTTGGAGATAGTGCTGCAGAAGATAGGTGCACGGTTTGCATTGAACGTACCATAGGTCATAAATAGTTTTGGACGCACCCGATGGAACTCATAAGTGACGTGGGTCGTGTGGAATCTTGTTTTAGTCCATTTGGAGATAGTGTTAGTATCAGTGCAAGGTTCGAGCACGGTTTGCACCGAACATACCATAGGCATAGAAATCATTTTGGACGAACTCGATCAGACTCCTAGGTGACGAGGCTCAAGTGGAAGCTCGGTTCGGTCCGTTTGGGGATAGTGCTTCTCTTGATGCAAGATTGGTGCTTGGTTTGCACCAAATGTAGCATAGGCATAGAAATCATTTTGGACGCACTCGAGGGGACTCCTAGGTGACGAGGCTCAAGTGGAAGCTCGATTCGGTACGTTTGGAGAAAGTGCTACTCTTGATGCAAGATTGGTGCTCGGTTTGCGTTGAATGTGTCGTAGGCTCAGAAATAGTATTGGAGGCAGCCGATGGAACTCCTAGGTGACGTGGGTCATGTGGAATCTCGTTTTGATCTATTTTGAGACAGTGTTAGCGTCGCTGCAAGATAGGTGCATGGTATGCACTGAACGTACCATAGGCATAGAAATCGTTTTGGACACACTCGATGGGACTCCTAGGTGACGAGGCTCAAGTGGAAGCTCCGTATGGTCCATTTGGAGATAGTGCTACTCTTGATGTATGATTGGTGCACGGTTTGCGTCGAACGTACCGTAGGCTCGGAAATAGTATTGGAGGCACCCGAAGGAACTCCTAGGTTACGTGGGTCATGTGGAATCTTGTTTCGATCTGTTTTGAAACGGTGTTAGTGTCGGTGCAAGATAGGTGCATGGTTTGCACTGAACATAACATAGGCATAGAAATCATTTTGGGCGAACTCAATCAGACTCCTAGGTGACGAGGCTCAAGTGGAAGCTCGGTTCGGTCTGTTTGGGGATAGTGCTTCTCTTGATGCAAGATAGGTGCTCGGTTTGCGTCAAACGCACCATAGGTTCATAAATCGTTTTAGAAGCACCCGCGGTACTCCTAGGTGATGAGGGTCTGGTGGAGATCTGTTTGGTCCGTTTGGAGATAGTGCTGCAGAAGATAGGTGCACGGTTTGCATTGAACGTACCATAGGTCATAAATAGTTTTGGACGCACCCGATGGAACTCATAAGTGACGTGGATCGTGTGGAATCTTGTTTTAGTCCATTTGGAGATAGTGTTAGTGTCAGTGCAAGGTTCGAGCACGGTTTGCACCGAACATACCATAGGCATAGAAATCATTTTGGACGAACTCGATCAGACTCCTAGGTGACGAGTTTCAAGTGGAAGCTCGGTTCGGTCCGTTTGGGGATAGTGCTTCTCTTGATGCAAGATTGGTGCTTGGTTTGCACCAAATGTAGCATAGGCATAGAAATCATTTTGGACGCACTCAAGGGGACTCCTAGGTGACGAGGCTCAAGTGGAAGCTCGGCTCGGTCCGTTTGGGGATAGTGCTTCTCTTGATGCAAGATTGGTGCTCGGTTTGCGTCGAATGTGCCGTAGGCTCGGAAATAGTATTGGAGGCACCCGATGGAACTCCTAGGTGACGTGGGTCATGTGGAATCTCGTTTTGATCTATTTTGAGACAGTGTTAGCGTCGGTGCAAGATAGGTGCATGGTTTGCACTGAACGTACCATAGGCATAGAAATCGTTTTGGACACACTCGATGGGACTCCTAGGTGACGAGGCTCAGGTGGAAGCTCGGTACGGTCCATTTGTAGATAGTGCTACTCTTGATGTATGATTGGTGCACGGTTTGCGTCGAACGTACCGTAGGTTCGGAAATAGTATTGGAGGCACCCGAAGGAACTCATAGATTACGTGGGTCATGTGGAATCTTGTTTCGATCTGTTTTGAAGGAGTGTTAGTGTCGGTGCAAGATAGGTGCACGGTTTGCACTGAACATACCATAGGCATAGAAATCATTTTGGATGAACTCAATCAGACTCCTAGGTGACGAGGCTCAAGTGGAAGCTCGGCTCGGTCCATTTGGGGATAGTGCTTCTCTTGATGCAAGATTGGTGCTTGGTTTTCACCAAATGTAGCATAGGCATAGCTATCATTTTGGACGCACTCGAGGGGACTCCTAGGTGACTAGGCTCAAGTGGAAGCTCGATTCGGTATGTTTGGAGATAGTGCTACTCTTGACTAAAGATTGGTGCACGGTTTGCGTCGAATGTGCCGTTGGCTCAGAAATAGTATTAGAGGCACCCAATGGAACTCCTAGGTGACGTGGGTCATGTGGAATCTCGTTTTGATCTATTTTGAGACAGTGTTAGCATCGGTGCAAGATAGGGGCACAGTTTGCACTGAACGTACCATAGGCATAGAAATCGTTTTGGACACACTCGATGGAACTCCTAGGTGATGAGGCTCAAGTGGAAGCTCGGTACGGTCCATTTGGAGATAGTGCTACTCTTGATGCATGATTGGTGCACGGTTTGCGTCGAACGTACCGTAGGCTCAGAAATAGTATTGGAGGCATCCGAAGGAACTCCTAGGTTACGTGGGTCATATGGAATCTTGTTTCGATCTATTTTAAAACAATGTTAGCGTCGGTGCAAGATAGGTGCTCGGTTTGCGTCAAACGCACCATAGGTTCATAAATCGTTTTGGAAGCACCCGCGGTACTCCTAGGTGATGAGGGTCTGGTGGAGATCTGTTTGGTCCGTTTGGAGATAGTGCTGCAGAAGATAGGTGCACGGTTTGCATTGAACATACCATAGGTCATAAATAGTTCTGGACGCACCCGATGGAACTCATAAGTGACGTGGGTCGTGTGGAATCTTGTTTTAGTCCATTTGGAGATAGTGTTAGTGTCAGTGCAAGGTTCGAGCACGGTTTGCACCGAACATACCATAGGCATAGAAATCATTTTGGACAAACTCGATCAGACTCCTAGGTGACGAGGCTCAAGTGGAAGCTCCGTTCGGTCCGTTTGGGGATAGTGCTTCTCTTGATGCAAGATTGGTGCTTGGTTTGCACCAAATGTAGCTAGGCATAGAAATCATTTTGGACGCACTCGAGGGGACTCCTAGGTGACGAGGCTCAAGTGGAAGCTCGATTCGGTACGTTTGGAGATAGTGCTACTCTTGATGCAAGATTGGTGCTCGGTTTGCGTCGAATGTGCCGTAGGCTCGGAAATAGTATTGGAGGCACCCGATGGAACACCTAGGTGACGTGGGTCATGTGGAATCTCGTTTTGATCTATTTTGAGACAGTGTTAGCGTCGGTGCAAGATAGGTGCATGGTATGCACTGAACGTACCATAGGCATAGAAATCATTTTGGACACACTCGATGGGACTCCTAGGTGACGAGGCTCAAGTGGAAGCTCCGTATGGTCCATTTGGAGATAGTGCTACTCTTGATGTATGATTGGTGCACGGTTTGCGTCGAACGTACCGTAGGCTCGGAAATAGTATTGGAGGCACCCGAAGGAACTCCTAGGTTACGTGGGTCATGTGGAATCTTATTTTGATCTGTTTTAAAACGGTGTTAGTGTCGGTGCAAGATAGGTGCATGGTTTGCACTGAACATACCATAGGCATGGAAATCATTTTGGACGAAATCAATCAGACTCCTAGGTGACGAGGCTCAAGTGGAAGCTCGGTTCGGTCCGTTTGGGGATTGTGCTTCTCTTGATGCAAGATTGGTGCTTGGTTTTCACCAAATGTAGGATAGGCATAGAAATCATTTTGGACGCACTCGAGGGGACTCCTAGGTGACTATGCTCAAGTGGAAGCTCGGTTCGGTCCGTTTGGGGATAGTGCTTCTCTTGATGCAAGATTGGTGCTTAGTTTGCACCAAATGTAGCATAGGCATAGAAATCTTTTTGAACGCACTCGAGGGGACTCCTAGGTGACTAGGCTCAAGTGGAAGCTCGATTCGGTACGTTTGGAGATAGTGCTACTCTTGATGAAAGATTGGTGCTCGGTTTACATCGAATGTGCCGTTGGCTCGGAAATAGTATTAGAGGCACCCGATGGAACTCCTAGGTGATGTGGGTCATGTGGAATCTCATTTTGATCTATTTTTCAGACATTGTTAGCGTCGGTGCAAGATAGGTGTACGGTTTGCACTGAACGTACCATAGGCATAGAAATTGTTTTGGACACACTTGATGGAACTCAGGTGACGAGGCTCAAGTGGACGCTCGGTACGGTCCATTTGGAGATAGTGCTACTCTTGATGCATGATTGGTGCACGGTTTGCGTCGAACGTACCGTTGGCTCGGAAATAGTATTGGAGGCACCCGAAGGAACTCCTAGGTTACGTGGGTCATGTGGAATCTCATTTTGATCTATTTTGAGACAGTGTTAGCGTCGGTGCAAGATAGGTGCACGGTTTGCGCTGAACATACCATAGGCATAGAAATCATTTTGGACGAACTCGATCAGACTCCTAGGTGACAAGGCTCAAGTGGAAGCTCAGTTCGGTCCATTTGGGGATAGTGCTTCTCTTGATGCAAGATTGGTGCTTGGTTTGCACCAAATGTAGCATAGGCATAGAAATCATTTTGGACGCACTCGAGGGGACTCCTAGGTGACGAGGCTCAAGTGGAAGCTCGATTCGGTACGTTTGGAGATAGTGCTACTCTTGATGCAAGATTGGTGCTCGGTTTGCGTCGAATGTGCCGAAGGCTCGGAAATAGTATTAGAGGCACCCGATGGAACTCCTAGGTGACGTGGGTCATGTGGAATATCGTTTTGATCTATTTTGAGACAGTGTTAGCGTCGGTGCAAGATAGGTGCATGGTTTGCACTGAACATACCATAGGCATAGAAAACATTTTGGACACACTCGATGGAACTCCTAGGTGACGAGGCTCAAGTGGATGCTCGGTACGGTCCATTTCGAGATAGTGCTACTCTTGATGCATGATTGGTGCATGGTTTGCGTCGAATGTACCGTAGGCTCGGAAATAGTATTGGAGGCACCCGAAGGAACTCCTAGGTTACGTGGGTCATGTGGAATCTTGTTTTGATCTGTTTTGAAACATTGTTAGCGTCGGTGCAAGATAGCTGCTCGGTTTGCGTCAAAGTTACCATAGGTTCATAAATCATTTTAGAAGCACCCGTGGTACTCCTAGGTGATGAGGGTCTGGTGGAGATCAGTTTGGTCCCTTTGGAGATAGTGCTGCATAAGATAGGTGCATGGTTTGCATTGAACGTACCATAGGTCATAAATAGTTTTGGACGCACCCGATGGAACTCGTAAGTGACGTGGGTCGTGTGGAATATTGTTTTAGTCCATTTGGACATAGTGTTAGTGTCAGTGCAACGTTCGAGCACGGTTTGCACCGAACATACCATAGGCATAGAAATCATTTTGGACGAACTCGATCAGACTCCTAGGTGACGAGGCTCAAGTGGAAGCTCGGTTCGATCCGTTTGGGGATAGTGCTTCCCTTGATGCAAGATTGGTGCTTGGTTTGCACCGAATGTAGCATAGGCATAGGATTCATTTTGGACGCACTCGAGGTGACTCCTTGGTGACGAGGCTCAAGTGGAAGCTCGATTCGGTACGTTTGGAGATAGTGCTACTGTTGATGCAAGATTGGTGCTCGGTTTGCGTTGAATGTGCCGTAGCCTCAGAAATAGTATTGGAGGCACCCGATGGAACTCCTAGGTGATGTGGGTCATGTGGAATCTCGTTTTGATCTATTTTTAGACAGTGTTAGCGTCGGTGCAAGATAGGTGAACGGTTTGCACTGAACATACCATAGGCATAGAAATCATTTTGGATGAACTCGATCAGACTCCTAGGTGACGAGGCTCAAGTGGAAGCTCGGTTCGGTCCGTTTGGGGATAGTGCTTCTCTTGATGCAAGATTGGTGCTTGGTTTGCACCAAATGTAGCATAGGCATAGCAATCATTTTGGACGCACTCGAGGGGACTCTAAGGTGACGAGGCTCAAGTGGAAGCTCGATTCGGTACGTTTGGAGATAGTGCTACTCTTGATGCAAGATTGGTGCACGGTTTGCGTCGAACGTACCGTAGGCTCGGAAATAGTATTGGAGGCACCCGAAGGAACTCCTTGGTTACGTGGGTCATGTGGAATCTTGTTTCGATCTGTTTTGAAATAGTATTAGCGTCGGTGCAAGATAGGTGCTCGGTTTGCGTCAAACGCACCATAGGTTTATAAATCATTTTGGAAGCACCCGCGGTACTCCTAGGTGATGAGGGTCTGGTGGAGATCTGTTTGATCCCTTTGGAGATAGTGCTGCAGAAGATAGGTGCACGGTTTGCATTGAACGTACCATAGGTCATAAATAGTTTTGGACGCACCCGATGGAACTCGTAAGTGACGTGGGTCGTGTGGAATCTTGTTTTAGTCCATTTGGAGATACTGTTAGTGTCAGTGCAAGGTTCGAGCACGGTTTGCACCGAACATACCATAGGCATAGAAATCATTTTGGACGAACTCGATCAGACTCCTAGGTGACGAGGCTCAAGTGAAAGCTCGGTACGGTCCATTTGGAGATAGTGCTACTCTTGATGCATGATTGGTGCACGGTTTGCGTCGAACGTACCGTAGGCTCAAAAATAGTATTGGAGGCACCCGAAGGAACTCCTAGGTTACGTGGGTCATGTGGAATCTTGTTTCGATCTGTTTTGAAACAGTGTTAGCGTCGGTGCAAGATAGATGCTCGATTTGCGTCAAATTCACCATAGGTTCTTAAATCGTTTTAGAAGCACCCGCGGTACTCCTAGGTGATGAGGGTCTGGTGGAGATCTGTTTGGTCCGTTTGGAGATAGTGGTGCAGAAGATAGGTGCACGGATTGCATTGAGCGTACCATAGGTCATAAATAGTTTTGGACGCACCCGATGGAACTCGTAAGTGACGTGGGTCGTGTGGAATCTTGTTTTAGTCCATTTGGAGATAGTGTTAGTGTCAGTGCAAGGTTCGAGCATGGTTTGCACCGAACATACCATAGGCATGGAAATCATTTTGGACGAACTCGATCAGACTCCTAGGTGACGAGGCTCAAGTGGAAGCTCGGTTCGGTCCGTTTGGGGATAGTGCTTCTCTTGATGCAAGATTGGTGCTTGGTTTGCACCAAATGTAGCATAGTCATAGCAATCATTTTGGACGCACTCGAGGGGACTCCTAGGTGACGAGGCTCAAGTGGAAGCTCGATTCGGTACGTTTGGAGATAGTGCTACTCTTGATGCAAGATTGGTTCTCGGTTTGCGTCGAACGTACCGTAGGCTCAGAAATAGTATTGGAGGCACCCGAAGGAACTCCTAGGTTACGTGGGTCATGTGGAATCTTGTTTCGATCTGTTTTGAAACAGTGTTAGCGTCGGCGCAAGATAGGTGCTCGGTTAACGCACCATAGGTTTATAAATCGTTTTAGAAGCACCCGCGGTACTCCTAGGTGATGAGGGTCTGGTGGAGATCTGTTTGGTCCGTTTGGAGATAGTGCTGCAGAAGATAGGTGCACGGATTGCATTGAACGTATCATAGGTCATAAATAGTTTTGGACGCACCCGATGGAACTCGTAAGTGACGTGGGTCGTGTGGAATCTTGTTTTAGTCCATTTGGAGATAGTGTTAGTGTCAGTGCAAGATTCAAGCACGGTTTGCACCGAACATACCATAGGCATAGAAATCATTTTGGACGAACTCGATCAGACACCTAGGTGACAAGGCTCAAGTGGAAGCTCGGTTCGATCCGTTTGGGGATAGTGCTTCTCTTGATGCAAGATTGGTGCTTGGTTTGCACCAAATGTAGCATAGGCAAAGCAATCATTTTGGACGCACTCGAGGGGACTCCTAGGTGTCGAGGCTCAAGTGGAAGCTCGATTCGGTACGTTTCGAGATAGTGCTACTCTTGATGCAAGATTGGTGCTCGGTTTGCGTCAAATGTGCCGTAGGCTCAGAAATAGTATTGGATGCACCCGATGCAACTCCTAGGTGACGTGGGTCATGTGGAATCTTGTTTTGATCTATTTTGAGACAGTGTTAGCGTCGGTGCAAGATAGGTGCATGGTATGCACTGAACGTACCATAGGCATAGAAATCATTTTGGACACACTCGATGGAACTCCTAGGTGACGAGGCTCAAGTGGAAGCTCGGTACGGTCCATTTGGAGATAGTGCTACTCTTGACGCATGATTGGTGCACGGTTTGCGTCGAACGTACCATAGGCTTGGAAATAGTATTGGAGGCACCCGAAGGAACTCCTAGGTTACGTGGGTCATGTGGAATCTTGTTTCGATCTATTTTGAAATAGTGTTAGCGTCGGTGCAAGATAGGTGCTCGATTTGCGTCAAACGCACCATAGGTTCATAAATCGTTTTAGAAGCACCCGCGGTACTCCTAGGTGATGAGGGTCTGGTGGAGATCAGTTTGGTCCCTTTGGAGATAGTGCTGCAGAAGATAGGTGCACGGTTTGCATTGAACGTACCATAGGTCATAAATAGTTTTGGACGCACCCGATGGAACTCGTAAGTGACGTGGGTCGTGTGGAATCTTGTTTTAGTCCATTTGGAGATAGTGTTAGTGTCAGTGCAAGATTCGAGCACGGTTTGCACCGAACATACCATAGGCATAGAAATTATTTTGGACGAACTCGATCAGACTCCTAGGTGACGAGGCTCAAGTGGAAGCTCGGTTCGGTCCGTTTGGGGATAGTGCTTCTCTTGATGCAAGATTGGTGCTTGGTTTGCACCAAATGTAGCATAGGCATAGCAATCATTTTGGACACACTCGAGGGGACTCCTAGGGGACGAGGCTCAAGTGGGAGCTCGATTCAGTCCATTTGGAGATAGTGCTACTCTTGATGCATGATTGGTGCATGGTTTGCGTCGAACGTACCGTAGGCTCAGAAATAGTATTGGAGGCACCCGAAGGAACTCCTAGATTACGTGGGTCATGTGGAATCTTATTTCGATATGTTTTGAAACAGTGTTAGCGTCGGTGCAAGATAGGTGCTCGGTTTACGTCAAACGCACCATAGGTTCATAAATCGTTTTAGAAGCACCCGCGGTACTCCTAGGTGATGAGGGTCTGGTGGAGATCTGTTTGGTCCGTTTGGAGATAGTGTTGTAGAAGATAGGTGCACGGTTTGCATTGAACGTACCATAGGTCATAAATAGTTTTGGACGCACCCGATGGAACTCGTAAGTGACGTAGGTCGTGTGGAATCTTGATTTAGTCCATTTGGAGATAGTGTTAGTGTCAGTGCAAGGTTCGAGCATGGTTTGCACCGAACATACCGTAGGCATAGAAATCACTTTGGATGAACTCGATCAGAATCCTAGGCGACGAGGCTCAAGTGGAAGCTCGGTTCGGTCCGTTTGGGGATAGTGCTTCTCTTGATGCAAGATTGGTGCTTGGTTTGCACCAAATGTAGCATAGGCATAGAAATCATTTTGGAGGCACTCGACGGGACCCCTAGGTGACGAGGCTCAAGTGGAATCTCGGTACGGTCCATTTGAAGATAGTGCTACTCTTGATGCATGATTGGTGCACGGTTTGCGTCGAACGTACCGTAGGCTCGGAAATAGTATTGGAGGCACCCGATGGAACTCGTTAGTGACGTGGGTCGTGTGGAATCTTGTTTTAGTCCATTTGGAGATAGTGTTAGTGTCAGTGCAAGGTTCGAGCACGGTTTGCACCGAACATACCATAGGCATAGAAATTATTTTGGACGAACTCGATCAGACTCCTAGGTGACGAGGCTCAAGTGGAAGCTCGGTTCGGTCCATTTGGGGATAGTGCTTCTCTTGATGCAAGATTGGTGCTTGGTTTGCACCAAATGTAGCATAGGCATAGAAATCATTTTGGACGCACTCGAGGGGATTCCTATGGGACGAGGCTCAAGTGGAAGCTCGATTCTGTACGTTTGGAGATAGTGCTACTCTTGATGCAAGATTGGTGCTCGGTTTGCGTCGAATGTGCCGTAGGCTCGAAAATAGTATTGGAGGCACCCGATGGAACTTCTAGGTGACGTGGGTCATGTGGAATCTCGTTTTGATCTATTTTGAGACAGTGTTAGAGTCAGTGCAAGATAGGTGCACGGTTTGCACTGAAGATACCATAGGCATAGAAATCATTTTGGACGAAATCGATCAGACTCCTAGGTGACGAGGCTCTAGTGGAAGCTCGGTTAGGTCCGTTTGGGGATAGTGCTTCTCTTGATGCAAGATTGGTGCTTGGTTTGCACCAAATGTAGATAGGCATAGAAATCGTTTTGGACGCACTCGATGGGACTCCTAGGTGACGACGCTCAAGTGGAAGCTCGGTACGGTCCATTTGGAGATAGTGCTACTCTTGGTGCATGATTGGTGCACGGTTTGCGTCAAACGTACCGTAGGCTCAGAAATAGTATTGGAGGCACCCGAAGGAACTCCTAGGTTACGTGGGTCATGTGGAATCTTGTTTCGATCTGTTTTGAAACAGTGTTAGCGTCGGTGCAAGATAGGTGCTGGGTTTGCGTCAAACGCACAATAGGTTCATAAATCGTTTTAGAAGCACCCGCGGTACTCCTAGGTGATGAGGGTCTGGTGGAGATCTGTTTGGTCCCTTTGGAGATAGTGCTGCAGAAGATAGGTGCACGGTTTGCATCGAACGCACCATAGGTCATAAATAGTTTTGGACGCACCCGATGGAACTCGTAAGTGACGTGGGTCGTGTGGAATCTTGTGTTAGTCCATTTGGAGATAGTGTTAGTGTCAGTGCAAGGTTCGAGCACGGTTTGCACCGAACATACCATAGGCATAGAAATTATTTTGGACGAATTCGATCAGACTCCTAGGTGACGAGGCTCAAGTGGAAGCTCGGTTCGGTCCGTTTGGGGATAGTGCTTCTCTTGTGCAAGATTGGTGCTTGGTTTGCACCAAATGTAGCATAGGCATAGAAATCATTTTCGACGCACTCGAGGGGACTCCTAGGGGACGAGGCTCAAGTGGAAGCTCGATTCGGTACGTTTGGAGATAGTGCAACTCTTGATGCAAGATTGGTGCTCGGTTTGCGTCGAATGTGCCGTAGGCTCGAAAATAGTATTGGAGGCACCCGATGGAACTCCTAGGTGACGTGGGTCATGTGGAATCTCGTTTTGATCTATTTTGAGACAGTGTTACAGTCGGTGCAACATAGGTGCACTGTTTGCACTGAAGATACCATAGGCATAGAAACCATTTTGGACGAACTCGATCAGACTCCTAGGTGACGAGGCTCAAGTGGAAGCTCGGTTCGGTCCGTTTGGGTTTAGTGCTTCTCTTGATGCAAGATTGGTGCTTGGTTTTCATCGAATGTGTCGTAGGCATAGAAATCGTTTTGGACACACTCGAGGGGACTCCTAGGTGACTAGGCTCAAGTGGAAGCTCGATTCGGTATGTTTGGAGATAGTGCTACTCTTGATGCAAGATTGGTGCTCGGTTTGCATCGAATGTGTCGTAGGCTCGGAAATAGTATTGGTGGCACCCGATGGAACTCCTACGTGACGTGGGTCATGTGGAATCTCGTTTTAATCTATTTTGAGACAGTGTTAGCGTCGGTGCAAGATAGGTGCACGGTTTGCACTGAACGTACCATAGGCATAGAAATCGTTTTGGTCACACTCGATGGAACTCCTAGGTGGCGAGGCTCAAGTGGAAGCTCGGTATGGTCCATTTGGAGATAATGCTACTCTTGATGCATGATTGGTGCACGGTTTGCGTCGAACGTACTGTAGGCTCAGAAATAGTATTTGAGGCACCCGAAGGAACTCCTAGGTTACGTGGGTCATGTGGAATCTTGTTTCGATCTGTTTTGAAACTGTGTTAGCGTCGGTGCAAGATAGGTGCTCGGTTTGCGTCAAACGCACAATAGGTTCATAAATCATTTAGAAGCACCCGCAGTACTCCTAGGTGATGAGGGTCTGGTGGAGATCTGTTTGGTCCATTTGTAGATAGTGCTGCAGAAGATAGGTGCACAGTTTGCATTGAACGTACCATAGGTCATAAATAGTTTTGGACGCACCAGATGGAACTCATAAGTGACGTGGGTCGTGTGGAATCATGTTTTAGTCCATTTGGAGATAGTGTTAGTGTCAGTGCAAGGTTCGAGCACGGTTTGCACCAAACATACCATAGGCATAGAAATCATTTTGGACGAACTCGATCAGACTCCTAGGTGACGAGGCTCAAGTGGAAGCTCGGTTCGGTCCGTTTAGGGATAGTGCTTCTCTTGATTCAAGATTGGTGCTTGGTTTGCACCAAAGGTAGCATAGGCATAGCAATCATTTTTGACGCACTCGAGGGGACTCCTAGGTGACGAGGCTCAAGTGGAAGCTCGATTCGGTACGTTTGGAGATAGTGCTACTCTTGATGCAAGATTGGTGCTCGGTTTGCGTCAAATGTGCCGTAGGCTCGGAAATAGTATTGGAGGCACCCGATGGAACTCCTAGGTGATGTGGGTCATGTGGAATCTCGTTTTGATTTATTTTGGGACAGTGTTAGCGTCGGTGCAAGATAGGTGCACGGTTTGCACCGAACGTACCATAGGCGTAGAAATCGTTTTGGTCACACTCGATGGAACTCCTAGGTGACGAGGCTCAAGTGGAAGCTCGGTACGGTCCATTTGGAGATAGTGCCACTCTTGATGCATGATTGGTGCACGGTTTGCGTCGAACGTACTGTAGGCTCGGAAATAGTATTGGAGGCACCCGAAGGAACTCCTAGGTTACGTAGGTCATGTGGAATCTTGTTTCGATCTGTTTTGAAATAGTGTTAGCGTCGGTGCAAGATAGGTGCTCGGTTTGCGTCAAACGCACAATAGGTTCATAAATCATTTAGAAGCACCCGCGGTACTCCTAGGTGATGAGGGTCTGGTGGAGATCTGTTTGGTCCGTTTGTAGATAGTGCTGCAGAAGATAGGTGCACAGTTTGCATTGAACGTACCATAGGTCATAAATAGTTTTGGACGCACCCGATGGAACTCGTAAGTGACGTGGGTCGTGTGGAATCTTGTTTTAGTCCATTTGGAGATAGTGTTAGTGTCAGTGCAAGGTTCGAGCACGGTTTGCACCAAACATACCATAGGCATAGAAATCATTTTGGACGAACTCGATCAGACTCCTAGGTGACGAGGCTCAAGTGGAAGCTCGGTTCGGTCCGTTTGGGGATAGTGCTTCTCTTGATGCAAGATTGGTGCTTGGTTTGCACCAAAGGTACCATAGGCATAGCAATCATTTTGGACGCACTCGAGGGGACTCCTAGGTGACGAGGCTCAAGTGGAAGCTCTATTCGGTACGTTTGGAGATAGTGCTACTCTTGATGCAAGATTGGTGCTCGGTGTGCGTCAAATGTGCCGTAGGCTCGGAAATAGTATTAGAGGCACCCGATGGAACTGCTAGGTGATGTGGGTCATGTGGAATCTCGTTTTGATCTATTTTGGGATAGTGTTAGCGTCGGTGCAAGATAGGTGCACGGTTTGCACTGAACGTACCATAGGCATAGAAATCATTTTGGTCACACTCGATGGAACTCCTAGGTGACGAGGCTCAAGTGAAAGCTTGGTACGGTCCATTTGGAGATAGTGCTACTCTTGATGCATGATTGGTGCAAGGTTTGCGTCAAACGTACTGTAGGCTCGGAAATAGTATTGGAGGCACCCGAAGGAACTCCTAGGTTACGTGCGTCATGTGGAATCTTGTTTCGATCTGTTTTGAAACAGTGTTAGCGTCGGTGCAAGATAGGTGCTCGGTTTGCGTCAAACGCACAATAGGTTCATAAATCATTTAGAAGCACCCGCGGTACTCCTAGGTGATGAGGGTCTGGTGGAGATCTGTTTGGTCCGTTTGTAGATAGTGCTGCAGAAGATAGGTGCACAGTTTGCATTGAACGTACCATAGGTCATAAATAGTTTTGGACGCACCCGATGGAACTCGTAAGTGACGTGGGTCGTGTGGAATCTTGTTTTAGTCCATTTGGAGATAGTGTTAGTGTCAGTGCAAGGTTCGAGCACGGTTTGCACCAAACATACCATAGGCATAGAAATCATTTTGGACGAACTCGATCAGACTCCTAGGTGACGAGGCTCAAGTGGAAGCTCGGTTCGGTCCGTTTGGGGATAGTGCTTCTCTTGATGCAAGATTGGTGCTTGGTTTGCACCAAAGGTACCATAGGCATAGCAATCATTTTGGACGCACTCGAGGGGACTCCTAGGTGACGAGGCTCAAGTGGAAGCTCTATTCGGTACGTTTGGAGATAGTGCTACTCTTGATGCAAGATTGGTGCTCGGTTTGCGTCAAATGTGTCGTAGGCTCGGAAATAGTATTGGAGGCACCCGATGGAACTCCTAGGTGATGTGGGTCATGTGGAATCTCGTTTTGATCTATTTTGGGACAGTGTTAGTGTCGGTGCAAGATAGGTGCACGGTTTGCACTGAACGTACCATAGGCATAGAAATTGTTTTGGACACACTCGATGGGACTCCTAGGTGACGAGGCTCAAGTGGAAGCTCGGTACGGTCCATTTGGAGATAGTGCTACTCTTGGTGCATGATTGGTGCACGGTTTGCGTTGAACGTACCGTAGGCTTGGAAATAGTATTGGAGGCACCCGAAGGAACTCCTAGGTTACGTGGGTCATGTGGAATCTTGTTTCGATCTGTTTTGAAACAGTGTTAGCGTCGGTGCAAGATAGGTGCTCGGTTTGCGTCAAACGCACCATAGGTTCATAAATCGTTTTAGAAGCACCCGCGGTACTCCTAGGTGATGAGGGTCTGGTGGAGATCTATTTGGTCCGTTTGGAGATAGTGCTATAGAAGATAGGTGCACGGTTTGCATTGAACGTACGATAGGTCATAAATAGTTTTGGACGCACCCGATGGAACTCGTAAGTGACGTGGGTCGTGTGGAATCTTGTTTTAGTCCATTTGGAGATAGTGTTAGTGTTAGTGCAAGGTTCGAGCACGGTTTGCACCGAACATACCGTAGGCATAGAAATCATTTTGGACGAACTCGATCAGACTCCTAGGTGACGAGGCTCAAGTGGAAGCTCTATTCGGTCCGCTTGGGGATAGTACTTCTCTTGATGCAAGATTGGTGCTTGGTTTGCACCAAATGTAGCATAGGCATAGAAATCATTTTGGACGCACTCGAGGGGACTCCTAGGTGACGAGACTCAAGTGGAATCTCGGTACGGTCCATTTGGAGATAGTGCTACTCTTGGTGCATGATTGGTCCACGGTTTGCGTCGAACGTATCGTAGGCTCGGAAATAGTATTGGAGGCACCCGAAGGAACTCCTAGGTTACGTGGGTCATGTGGAATCCTGTTTCGATCTGTTTTGAAACATTGTTAGCGTCGGTGCAAGATAGCTGCTCGGTTTGCGTCGAACGCACCATAGGTTCATAAATCATTTTAGAAGCACCCGTGGTACTCCTAGGTGATGAGGGTCTGGTGGAGATCTGTTTGGTCCCTTTGGAGATAGTGCTACAGAAGATAGGTGCACGGTTTGCATTGAGCGTACCATAGGTCATAGATAGTTTTGGATGCACCCGATGGAACTCGTAAGTGACGTGGGTTGTGTGGAATCTGGTTTTAGTCCATTTGGAGATAGTGTTAGTGTCAGTGCAAGGTTCGAGCACGGTTTGCACCGAACATACCATAGGCACAGAAATCATTTTGGACGAACTCGATCAGACTCCTAGGTGACGAGGCTCAAGTGGAAGCTCGGTTCGGTCCGTTTGGGGATAGTGCTTCTCTTGTTGCGAGATTGGTGCTTGGTTTGCACCAAATGTAGCATAGGCATAGAAATCATTTTGGACGCACTCGAGGGGACTCCTAGGTGACGAGGCTCAAGTGGAAGCTCGATTCGGTACGTTTGGAGATAGTGCTACTCTTAATGCAAGATTGGTGCTCGGTTTGCGTCGAATGTGCCGTAGGCTCAGAAATAGTATTAGAGGCACCCGATGGAACTCCTAGGTGACGTGGGTCATGTGGAATATCGTTTTGATCTATTTTGAGACAGTGTTAGCGTCGGTGCAAGATAGGTGCATGGTTTGCACTGAACATACCATAGGCATAGAAAATCATTTTGGACTCACTCGATGGAACTCCTACGTGACGAGGCTCAAGTGGATGCTCGGTACGGTCCATTTCGAGATAGTGCTACTCTTGATGCATGATTGGTGCACGGTTTGCGTCGAACGTACCGTAGGCTCGGAAATAGTATTGGAGGCACCCGAAGGAACTCCTAGGTCATGTGGGTCATGTGGAATCTTGTTTCGATCTATTTTGAAATAGTGTTAGCGTCAGTGCAAGATAGGTGCTCTATTTGTGTCAAATTCACCATAGGTTCATAAATCGTTTTAGAAGCACCCACGGTACTCCTAGGTGATGAGGGTCTGGTGGAGATCTGTTTGGTCCGTTTGGAGATTGTGTTGCAGAAGATAGGTGCACGGATTGCATTGAACGTACCATAGGTCATAAATAGTTTTGGACGCACCCGATGGAACACGTAAGTGACGTGGGTCGTGTGGAATCTTGTTTTAGTCCATTTGGAGATAGTGTTAGTGTCAGTGCAATGTTCGAGCACGGTTTGCACCGAACATACCATAGGCATAGAAATCATTTTGGACGAACTCGATCAGACTCCTTTGTGAAGAGGCTCAAGTGGAAGCTAGGTTCGATCCGTTTGGGGATAGTGCTTAACTTGATGCAAGATTGGTGCTTGGTTTGCACCGAATGTAGCATAGGAATAGGAATCATTTTGGACGCACTCGAGGCGACACCTTGGTGACGAGGCTCAAGTGGAAGCTCGATTCGGTACGTTTGGAGATAGTGCTACTCTTGATGCAAGAATGGTGCTTGGTTTGCATTGAATGTGCCGTAGCCTCGGAAATAGTATTGGAGGCACCCGATGGAACTCCTAGGTGATGTGGGTCATGTGGAACCTCGTTTTGATCTATTTTTAGACAGCGTTAGCGTCGGTGAAAGATAGGTGCACTGAACATACCATAGGCAAAGAAATCATTTTGGACGAACTCGATCAGACTCCTAGGTGACGAGGCTCAAGTGGAAGCTCGGTTCGGTCCGTTTGGGGATAGTGCTTCTCTTGATGCAAGATTGGTGCTTGGTTTTCACCAAATGTAGGATAGGCATAGAAATCATTTTGGACGCACTCGAGGGGACTCCTAGGTGACTAGGCTCAAGTGGAAGCTCGATTCGGTCTGTTTGGAGATAGTGCTACTCTTGATGAAAGATTGGTGCTCGGTTTGCATCGAATGTGTCGTTGGCTCGGAAATAGTATTAGTGGCACCCGATGGAACTCCTAGGTGACGTGGGTCATCTGGAATCTCGTTTTGATCTATTTTGAGACAGTGTTAGCATCGGTGCAAGATAGGTGCACAGTATGCACTGAACGTACCATAGGCATTGAAATCGTTTTGGACACACTCGATGGAACTCCTAGGTGACGAGGCTCAAGTGGAAGCTCGGTACGGTCCATTTGGAGATAGTGCTACTCTTGATGCATGATTGGTGCACGGTTTGCGTCGAACGTACCGTAGGCTCGAAAATAGTATTGGAGGCACCGGAAGGAACTCCTAGGTTACGTGGGTCATGTGGAATCTTGTTACGATCTGTTTTGAAACAGTGTTAGCGTCGGTGCAAGATAGGTGCTCGATTTGCGTCAAATTCACCATAGGTTCATAAATCATTTTAGAAGCACCCGCGGTACTCCTAGGTGATGAGGGTCTGGTGGAGATCTGTTTGGTCCGTTTGGAGATAGTGCTGCAGAAGATAGGTGCACGGATTGCATTGAACGTACCATAGGTCATAAATAGTTTTGGACACACCCGATGGAACTCGTAAGTGACGTGGGTCGTGTGGAATCTTGTTTTAGTCCATTTGGAGATAGTGTTAGTGTTAGTGCAAGGTTCGAGCACGGTTTGCACCGAACATACCATAGGCATAGAAATCATTTTGGACGAACTCGATCAGACTCCTAGGTGACAAGGCTCAAGTGGAAGCTCGGTTCGGTCCGTTTGGGGATAGTGCTTCTCTTGATGCAAGATTGGTGCTTGGTTTACCCCAAATGTAGCATAGGCATAGCAATCATTTTGGACGCACTCGAGGGGACTCCTAGGTGACGAGGCTCAAGTGGAAGCTTGATTCGGTACGTTTGGAGATAGTGCTACTCTTGATGCAAGATTGGTGCTCGGTTTGCGTCAAATGTGCCGTAGGCTCGGAAATAGTATTGGAGGCACCCGATGGAACTCCTAGGTGACGTGGGTCATGTGGAATCTCGTTTTGATCTATTTTGAGACAGTGTTAGCGTCAGTTCAAGATAGGCGCATGGTATGCACTGAACGTACCATAGGCATAGAAATCATTTTGGACACACTCGATGGAACTCCTAGGTGACGAGGCTCAAGTGGAAGCTCGGTACGGTCCATTTGGAGATAGTGCTACTCTTGATGCATGATTGGTGCACAGTTTGCGTCGAACGTACCGTAGGCTCGAAAATAGTATTGGAGGCACCCGAAGGAACTCCTAGGTTACGTGGGTCATGCGGAATATTGTTTCGATCTGTTTTGAAACAGTGTTAGCGTCGGTGCAAGATAGGTGCTCGATTTGCGTCAAATTCACCATAGGTTCATAAATCGTTTTAGAAGCACCCGCGGTACTCCTAGGTGATGAGGGTCTGGTGGAGATCTGTTTGGTCCGTTTGGAGATAGTGCTGCAGAAGATAGGTGCACGGATTGCATTGAACGTACCATAGGTCATAAATAGTTTTGGACACACCCGATGGAACTCGTAAGTGACGTGGGTCGTGTGGAATCTTGTTTTAGTCCATTTGGAGATAGTGTTAGTGTTAGTGCAAGGTTCGAGCACGGTTTGCACCGAACATACCATAGGCATAGAAATCATTTTGGACGAACTCGATCAGACTCCTAGGTGACGAGGCTCAAGTGGAAGCTCGGTTCGGTCCGTTTGGGGATAGTGCTTCTCTTGTTGCGAGATTGGTGCTTGGTTTGCACCAAATGTAGCATAGGCATAGAAATCATTTTGGACGCACTCGAGGGGACTCCTAGGTGACGAGGCTCAAGTGGAAGCTCGATTCGGTACGTTTGGAGATAGTGCTACTCTTGATGCAAGATTGGTGCTCGGTTTGCGTCAAATGTGCCGTAGGCTCGGAAATAGTATTGGAGGCACCCGATGGAACTCCTAGGTGACGTGGGTCATGTGGAATCTCGTTTTGATCTATTTTGAGATAGTGTTAGCATCGGTTCAAGATAGGTGCATGGTATGCACTGAACGTACCATAGGCATAGAAATCATTTTGGACACACTCGATGGAACTCCTAGGTGACGAGGCTCAAGTGGAAGCTCGGTACGGTCCATTTGGAGATAGTGCTACTCTTGATGCATTATTGGTGCACAGTTTGCGTCGAACGTATCGTAGGCTCGAAAATAGTATTGGAGGCACCCAAAGGAACTCCTAGGTTACGTGGGTCATGCGAAATCTTGTTTCGATCTATTTTGAAACAGTGTTAGCGTCGGTGCAAGATAGGTGCTCGATTTGCGTCAAAATCACCATAGGTTCATAAATCGCTTTAGAAGCACCCGCGGTACTCCTAGGTGATGAGGGTCTGGTGGAGATCTGTTTGGTCCATTCGGAGATAGTGCTGCAGAAGATAGGTGCACGGATTGTATTGAACGTACCATAGGTCATAAATAGTTTTGGATGCACCCGATGGAACTCGTAAGTGACGTGGGTTGTGTGGAATCTTGTTTTAGTCCATTTGGAGATAGTGTTAGCGTTAGTGCAAGGTTCGAGCACGGTTTGCACCGAACATACCATAGGCATAGAAATTATTTTGGACGAACTCGATCAGACTCCTAGCTGACAAGGCTCAAGTGGAAGCTCGGTTCGGTCCGTTTGGGGATAGTGCTTCTCTTGATGCAAGATTGGTGCTTGGTTTGCACCAAATGTAGCATAGGCATAGCAATCATTTTGGACGCACTCGAGGGGACTCCTAGGTGACGAGGCTCAAGTGGAAGCTCGATTCGGTACGTTTGGAGATAGTGCTACTCTTGATGCAAGATTGGTGCTCGGTTTGCGTCAAATGTGCCGTAGGCTCGGAAATAGTATTGGAGGCACCCGATGGAACTCATAGGTGACGTGGGTCATGTGGAATCTTGTTTTGATCTATTTTGAGACAGTGTTAGCGTCGGTGCAAGATAGGTGCATGGTATGCATTGAACGTACCATAGGCATAGAAATCATTTTGGACACACTCGATGGAACTCCTAGGTGACGAGGCTCAAGTGGAAGCTCAGTACGTTCCATTTGGAGATAGTGCTACTCTTGATGCATGATTGGTGCACGGTTTACGTCGAACGTACCGTAGGCTCGGAAATAGTATTGAAGGCACCCGAAGGAACTCCTAGGTTACGTGGGTCTTGTGGAATCTTGTTTCGATCTGTTTTGAAACAGTGTTAGCGTCGGTGCAAGATAGGTGCTCGATTTGCATCAAATTCACCATAGGTTCATAAATCATTTTAGAAGCACCCGCGGTACTCTTAGGTGATGAGGGTCTGGTGGAGATCTGTTTGGTCCCTTTGGAGATAGTGCTGTAGAAGATAGATGCACGGTTTACATTGAACGTACCATAGGTCATAAATAGTTTTGGACGCACCCGATGGAACTCGTAAGTGACGTAGGTCATGTGGAATCTTGTTTTAGTCCATTTGGAGATAGTGTTAGTGTCAGTGCAAGGTTGGAGCACGGTTTGCACCGAACATACCATAGGCATAGAAATTATTTTGGACGAACTCGATCAGACTCCTAGGTGACGAGGCTCAAGTGGAAGCTCGGTTCGGTCCGTTTGGGGATAGTGCTTCTCTTGATGCAAGATTGGTACTTGGTTTGCATCAAATGTAGCATAGGCATAGAAATCATTTTGGACGCACTCGAGGGGACTCCTAGGGGACGAGGCTCAAGTGGAAGCTCGATTCGGTACGTTTGGAGATAGTGCTACTCTTGATGCAAGATTGGTGCTCGGTTTGCGTCGAATGTGCCGTAGGCTCGCAAATAGTATTGGAGGCACCCGATGGAACTCCTAGGTGACGTGGGTCATATGGAATCTCGTTTTGATCTATTTTGAGATAGTGTTAGCATCGGTGCAAGATAGGTGCACGGTTTGCACTGAAGATACCATAGGCATAGAAATCATTTTGGATGAACTCGATCAGACTCCTAGGTGACGAGGCTCAAGTGGAAGCTCGGTTCGGTCCGTTTGGGGATAGTGCTTCTCTTGATGCAAGATTGGTGCTTGGTTTTCACCAAATGTAGGATAGGCATAGAAATCATTTTGGACGCACTCGAGGGGACTCCTAGTTGACTAGGCTCAAGTGGAAGCTCGATTCGGTATGTTTGGAGATAGTGCTACTCCTGATGAAAGATTGGTGCTCGATTTGCGTCGAATGTGCCGTTGGCTCGGAAATAGTATTAGAGGCACCCGATGGAACTCCTAGGTGACGTGGGTCATGTGGAATCTCGTTTTGATCTATTTTGAGACAGTGTTAGCGTCGGTGCAAGATAGGTGCACTCGTTTTAGAAGCACCCGCGGTATTCCTAGGTGATGAGGGTCTGGTGGAGATCTGTTTGGTCCGTTTGGAGATAGTGCTGCAGAAGATAGGTGCACAGTTTGCATTGAACGTACCATAGGTCATAAATAGTTTTGGACGCACCCGATGGAACTCGTAAGTGACGTGGGTCATGTGGAATCTTGTTTTAGTCCATTTGAAGATAGTGTTAGTGTCAGTGCAAGGTTCGAGCACGGTTTGCACCGAACATACCATAGGCATAGAAATCATTTTGGACGAACTCGATCAGACTCCTAGGTGACGAGGCTCAAGTGGAAGCTCGGTTCGGTCCGTTTGGGGATAGTGCTTCTCTTGATCCAAGATTGGTGCTTGGTTTGCTCCAAATGTAGCATAGGCGTAGCAATCATTTTGGACGCACTCGAGGGGACTCCTAGGTGACGAGGCTCAAGTGGAAGCTCGATTCGGTACGTTTGGAGATAGTGCTACTCTTGATGCAAGATTGGTGCTCGGTTTGCGTCAAATGTGCCGTAGGCTCGGAAATAGTATTGGAGGCACCCGATGGTACTCCTAGGTGACGTGGGTCATGTGGAATCTCGTTTTGATCTATTTTGAGACAGTGTTAGCGTCGGTGAAAGACAGGTGCACGGTTTGCACTGAACGTACCATAGTCATAGAAATTGTTTTGGACACACTCGATGGGACTCCTAGGTGACGAGGCTCAAGTGGAAGCTCGGTACGGTCTATTTGGAGATAGTGCTACTCTTGATGCATGATTGGTGCACGGTTTGCGTCGAACGTACCGTAGGCTCGGAAATAGTATTGGAGGCACCCGAAGGAACTCCTAGGTTACGTGGGTCATGTGGAATCTTGTTTCGATCTGTTTTGAAACAGTGTTAGCATCGGTGCAAGATAGGTGCTCGGTTTGCGTCAAACGCACCATAGGTTCATAAATCGTTTTAGAAGCACCCGCGGTACTCCTAGGTGATGATGGTCTGGTGGAGATCTGTTTGGTCCGTTTGGAGATAGTGCTGTAGAAGATAGGTGCACGGTTTGCATTGAACGTACCATAGGTCATAAATAGTTTTGGACGCACCCGATGGAACTCGTAAGTGACGTGGGTCATGTGGAATCTTGTTTTAGTCCATTTGGAGATAGTGTTAGTGTCAGTGCAAGGTTCGAGCACGGTTTGCACCGAACATACCATAGGCATAGAAAACATTTTGGACGAACTCGATCAGACTCCTAGGTGACGAGGCTCAAGTGGAAGCTCGGTTCGGTCTGTTTGGGGATAGTGCTTCTCTTGATGCAAGATTGGTGCTTGGTTTGCACCAAATGTAGCATAGGCATAGAAATCATTTTGGACGCACTCGAGGGGACTCCTAGGGGACGAGGCTCAAGTGGAAGCTCGATTCGGTATGTTTAGAGATAGTGCTACTCTTGATGCAAGATTGGTGCTCGGTTTGCGTCGAATGTGCCGTAGGCTCGGAAATAGTATTGGAGGCACCCGATGGAACTCCTAGGTGGCGTAGGTCATGTGGAATCTCATTTTGATCTAATTTGAGACAGTGTTAGAGTCGGTGCAAGATAGGTGCATGGTTTGCACTGAAGATACCATAGGCATAGAAATCATTTTGGACTAACTCGATCGGGCTCCTAGGTGACGAGGCTCAAGTGGAAGCTTGGTTCGGTCCGTTTGGGGATACTGCTTCTCTTGATGCAAGATTGGTGCTTGGTTTTCACCAAATGTAAGATAGGCATAGAAATCATTTTGGACGCACTCGAGGGGGCTCCTAGGTGACTAGGCTCAAGTGGAAGCTCAATTCGGAATGTTTGGAGATAGTGCTACTCTTGATGCAAGATTGGTGCTTGGTTTTCACCAAATGTAGGATAGGCATAGAAATCATTTTGGACGCACTCGAGGGGACTCCTAGTTGACTAGGCTCAAGTGGAAGCTCGATTCGGTATGTTTGGAGATAGTGCTACTCCTGATGAAAGATTGGTGCTCGATTTGCGTCGAATGTGCCGTTGGCTCGGAAATAGTATTAGAGGCACCCGATGGAACTCCTAGGTGACGTGGGTCATGTGGAATCTCGTTTTGATCTATTTTGAGACAGTGTTAGCGTCGGTGCAAGATAGGTGCACTCGTTTTAGAAGCACCCGCGGTATTCCTAGGTGATGAGGGTCTGGTGGAGATCTGTTTGGTCCGTTTGGAGATAGTGCTGCAGAAGATAGGTGCACAGTTTGCATTGAACGTACCATAGGTCATAAATAGTTTTGGACGCACCCGATGGAACTCGTAAGTGACGTGGGTCATGTGGAATCTTGTTTTAGTCCATTTGAAGATAGTGTTAGTGTCAGTGCAAGGTTCGAGCACGGTTTGCACCGAACATACCATAGGCATAGAAATCATTTTGGACGAACTTGATCAGACTCCTAGGTGACGAGGCTCAAGTGGAAGCTCGGTTCGGTCCGTTTGGGGATAGTGCTTCTCTTGATCCAAGATTGGTGCTTGGTTTGCTCCAAATGTAGCATAGGCGTAGCAATCATTTTGGACGCACTCGAGGGGACTCCTAGGTGACGAGGCTCAAGTGGAAGCTCGATTCGGTACGTTTGGAGATAGTGCTACTCTTGATGCAAGATTGGTGCTCGGTTTGCGTCAAATGTGCCGTAGGCTCGGAAATAGTATTGGAGGCACCCGATGGTACTCCTAGGTGACGTGGGTCATGTGGAATCTCGTTTTGATCTATTTTGAGACAGTGTTAGCGTCGGTGAAAGACAGGTGCACGGTTTGCACTGAACGTACCATAGTCATAGAAATTGTTTTGGACACACTCGATGGGACTCCTAGGTGACGAGGCTCAAGTGGAAGCTCGGTACGGTCTATTTGGAGATAGTGCTACTCTTGATGCATGATTGGTGCACGGTTTGCGTCGAACGTACCGTAGGCTCGGAAATAGTATTGGAGGCACCCGAAGGAACTCCTAGGTTACGTGGGTCATGTGGAATCTTGTTTCGATCTGTTTTGAAACAGTGTTAGCATCGGTGCAAGATAGGTGCTCGGTTTGCGTCAAACGCACCATAGGTTCATAAATCGTTTTAGAAGCACCCGCGGTACTCCTAGGTGATGATGGTCTGGTGGAGATCTGTTTGGTCCGTTTGGAGATAGTGCTGTAGAAGATAGGTGCACGGTTTGCATTGAACGTACCATAGGTCATAAATAGTTTTGGACGCACCCGATGGAACTCGTAAGTGACGTGGGTCATGTGGAATCTTGTTTTAGTCCATTTGGAGATAGTGTTAGTGTCAGTGCAAGGTTCGAGCACGGTTTGCACCGAACATACCATAGGCATAGAAAACATTTTGGACGAACTCGATCAGACTCCTAGGTGACGAGGCTCAAGTGGAAGCTCGGTTCGGTCTGTTTGGGGATAGTGCTTCTCTTGATGCAAGATTGGTGCTTGGTTTGCACCAAATGTAGCATAGGCATAGAAATCATTTTGGACGCACTCGAGGGGACTCCTAGGGGACGAGGCTCAAGTGGAAGCTCGATTCGGTATGTTTAGAGATAGTGCTACTCTTGATGCAAGATTGGTGCTCGGTTTGCGTCGAATGTGCCGTAGGCTCGGAAATAGTATTGGAGGCACCCGATGGAACTCCTAGGTGGCGTAGGTCATGTGGAATCTCATTTTGATCTAATTTGAGACAGTGTTAGAGTCGGTGCAAGATAGGTGCATGGTTTGCACTGAAGATACCATAGGCATAGAAATCATTTTGGACTAACTCGATCGGGCTCCTAGGTGACGAGGCTCAAGTGGAAGCTTGGTTCGGTCCGTTTGGGGATACTGCTTCTCTTGATGCAAGATTGGTGCTTGGTTTTCACCAAATGTAAGATAGGCATAGAAATCATTTTGGACGCACTCGAGGGGGCTCCTAGGTGACTAGGCTCAAGTGGAAGCTCAATTCGGAATGTTTGGAGATAGTGCTACTCTTGATGCAAGATTGGTGCTCGGTTTGCTTCGAATGTGCCGTAAGCTCAGAAATAGTATTAGAGGCACCCGATGGAACTCCTAGGTGACGTGGGTCATGTGGAATCTCGTTTTGATCTATTTTGAGACAGTGTTAGCGTCGGTGCAAGATAGGTGCACGGTTTGCACTGAAAGTACCATAGGCATAGAAATCGTTCTGGACACACTCGATGGAACTCCTAGGTGACGAGGCTCAAGTGGAAGCTCGGTACGGTCCATTTGGAGATAGTGCTAATCTTGATGCATGATCGGTGCACGGTTTGCATCGAACGTACCGTAGGCTCGGAAATGGTATTGGAGGCACCCGAAGGAACTCCTAGGTTACGTGGGTCATGTGGAATCTTGTTTTGATCCGTTTTGAAACAGTGTTAGCGTCGGTGCAAGATAGGTGCTCGGTTTGTGTCAAACGCACAATAGGTTCATAAATTGTTTTAGAAGCACCCGCGGTACTCCTAGGTGATAGGGTCTGGTGGAGATCTGTTTGGTCCGTTTGTAGATAGTGTTGCAGAAGATAGGTGCATAGTTTGCATTGAACGCACCATAGGTCATAAATAGTTTTGGACGCACCCGATGGAACTCGTAAGTGACGTGGGTCGTGTGGAATCTTGTTTTAGTCCATTTGGAGATAGTGTTAGTGTCAGTGCAAGGTTCGAGCACGGTTTGCACCGAACATACCATAGGCATAGAAATCATTTTGGACGAACTCGATCAGACTCCTAGGTGACGAGGCTCAAGTGGAAGCTCGGTTCGGTCCGTTTGGGGATAGTGCTTCTCTTGATGCAAGATTGGTGCTTGGTTTGCACCAAATGTAGCATAGGCATAGAAATCATTTTGGACGCACTCGAGGGGACTCCTAGGGGACGAGGCTCAAGTGGAAGCTCGATTCGGTACGTTTAGAGATAGTGCTACTCTTGATGCAAGATTGGTGCTTGGTTTGCGTCGAATGTGCCGTAGGCTCGGAAATAGTATTGGAGGCACCCGATGGAACTCCTAGGTGCCGTGGGTCATGTGGAATCTCGTTTTGATCTAATTTGAGACAGTGTTAGAGTCGGTGCAAGATAGGTGCATGGTTTGCACTGAAGATACCATAGGCATAGAAATCATTTTGGACTAACTCGATCAGGCTCCTAGGTGACGAGGCTCAAGTGGAAGCTTGGTTCGGTCCGTTTGGGGATAGTGCTTCTCTTGATGCAAGATTGGTGCTTGGTTTTCACCAAATGTAAGATAGGCATAGAAATCGTTTTGGACGCACTCGAGGGGGCTGCTAGGTGACTTGGCTCAAGTGGAAGCTCGATTCGGTATGTTTGGAGATAGTGCTACTCTTGATGCAAGATTGGTGCTCGGTTAGCGTCGAATGTGCCGTAAGCTCGGAAATAGTATTAGAGGCACCCGATGGAACTCCTAGGTGACGTGGGTCATGTGGAATCTCGTTTTGATCTATTTTGAGACAGTGTTAGCGTCAGTGCAAGATAGGTACACGGTTTGCACTGAACGTACCATAGGCATAGAAATCGTTCTGGACACACTCGATGGAACTCCTAGGTGACGAGGCTCAAGTGGAAGCTCGATACGGTCCATTTGGAGATAGTGCTACTCTTGATGCATGATCGGTGCACGGTTTGCATCGAACGTACCGTAGGCTCGGAAATGGTATTGGAGGCACCCGAAGGAACTCCTAGGTTACATGGGTCATGTGGAATCTTGTTTCGATCTGTTTTGAAACAGTGTTAGCGTCGGTGCAAGATAGGTGCTCGGTTTGCGTCAAACGCACAATAGGTTCATAAATTGTTTTAGAAGCACCCGCGGTACTCCTAGGTGATAGGGTCTGGTGGAGATCTGTTTGGTCCGTTTGTAGATAGTGCTACAGAAGATAGGTGCATAGTTTGCATTGAACGCACCATAGGTCATAAATAGTTTTGGACGCACCCCATGGAACTCGTAAGTGACGTGGGTCGTGTGGAATCTTGTTTTAGTCCATTTGGAGATAGTGTTAGTGTCAGTGCAAGGTTCGAGCATGGTTTGCACCGAACATACCATAGGCATAGAAATCATTTTGGACGAACTCGATCAGACTCCTAGGTGACGAGGCTCAAGTGGAAGCTCGGTTCGGTCCGTTTGGGGATAGTGCTTCTCTTGATGCAAGATTGGTGCTTGGTTTGCACCAAATGTAGCATAGGCATAGAAATCATTTTGGACGCACTCGAGGGGACTCCTAGGGGACAAGGCTCAAGTGGAAGCTCGATTCGGTACGTTTAGAGATAGTGCTACTCTTGATGCAAGATTGGTGCTCGGTTTGCGTCGAATGTGCCGTAGGCTCGGAAATAGTATTGGAGGCACCCGATGGAACTCCTAGGTGGTGTGGGTCATGTGGAATCTCGTTTTGATCTAATTTGGGATAGTGTTAGAGTCGGTGCAAGATAGGTGCATGGTTTGCACTGAAGATACCATAGGCATAGAAATCATTTTGGACTAACTCTATCAGGCTCCTAGGTGACGAGGCTCAAGTGGAAGCTTGGTTCGGTCCGTTTGGGGATAGTGCTTCTCTTGATGTAAGATTGGTGCTTGGTTTTCACCAAATGTAAGATAGGCATAGAAATCATTTTGGACGCACTCGAGGGGGCTCCTAGGTGACTAGACTCAAGTGGAAGCTCGATTCGGTATGTTTGGAGATAGTGCTACTCTTGATGCAAGATTGGTGCTCGGTTTGCGTCGAATGTGCCGTAGGCTCGGAAATAGTATTAGAGGCACCCGATGGAACTCCTAGGTGACGTGGGTCATGTGGAATCTCGTTTTGATCTATTTTGAGACAGTGTTAGCGTCGGTGCAAGATAGGTGCACGGTTTGCACTGAACGTACCATAGGCATAGAAATCGTTCTGGACACACTCGATGGAACTCCTAGGTGACGAGGCTCAAGTGGAAGCTCGGTACGGTCCATTTGGAGATAGTGCTAATCTTGATGCATGATCGGTGCACGGTTTGCATCGAACGTATCGTAGGCTCGGAAATGGTATTGGAGGCACCCGAAGGAACTCCTAGGTTACGTGGGTCATGTGGAATCTTGTTTCGATCTGTTTTGAAACAGTGTTAGCGTCGGTGCAAGATAGGTGCTCGGTTTGTGTCAAACGCACAATAGGTTCATAAATTGTTTTAGAAGCACCCGCGGTACTCCTAGGTGATAGGGTCTGGTGGAGATCTGTTTGGTCCGTTTGTAGATAGTGTTGCAGAAGATAGGTGCATAGTTTGCATTGAACGCACCATAGGTCATAAATAGTTTTGGACGCACCCGATGGAACTCGTAAGTGACGTGGGTCGTGTGGAATCTTGTTTTAGTCCATTTGGAGATAGTGTTAGTGTCAGTGCAAGGTTCGAGCACGGTTTGCACCGAACATACCATAGGCATAGAAATCATTTTGGACGAACTCGATCAGACTCCTAGGTGTCGAGGCTCAAGTGGAAGCTCGGTTCGGTCCGTTTGGGGATAGTGCTTCTCTTGATGCAAGATTGGTGCTTGGTTTGCACCAAATGTAGCATAGGCATAGAAATCATTTTGGACGCACTCGAGGGGACTCCTAGGGGACGAGGCTCAAGTGGAAGCTCGATTCGGTACGTTTAGAGATAGTGCTACTCTTGATGCAATATTGGTGCTTGGTTTGCGTCGAATGTGCCGTAGGCTCGGAAATAGTATTGGAGGCACCCGATGGAACTCCTAGGTGCCGTGGGTCATGTGGAATCTCGTTTTGATCTAATTTGAGACAGTGTTAGAGTCGGTGCAAGATAGGTGCATGGTTTGCACTGAAGATACCATAGGCATAGAAATCATTTTGGACTAACTCGATTTGGCTCCTAGGTGACGAGGCTCAAGTGGAAGCTTGGTTCGGTCCGTTTGGGGATAGTGCTTCTCTTGATGCAAGATTGGTGCTTGGTTTTCACCAAATGTAAGATAGGCATAGAAATCGTTTTGGACGCACTCGAGGGGGCTGCTAGGTGACTAGGCTCAAGTGGAAGCTCGATTCGGTATGTTTGGAGATAGTGCTACTCTTGATGCAAGATTGGTGCTCGGTTAGCGTCGAATGTGCCGTAAGCTCGGAAATAGTATTAGAGGCACCCGATGGAACTCCTAGGTGACGTGGGTCATGTGGAATCTCGTTTTGATCTATTTTGAGACAGTGTTAGCGTCAGTGCAAGATAGGTGCACGGTTTGCACTGAACGTACCATAGGCATAGAAATCGTTCTGGACACACTCGATGGAACTCCTAGGTGACGAGGCTCAAGTGGAAGCTCGATACGGTCCATTTGGAGATAGTGCTACTCATGATGCATGATCGGTGCACGGTTTGCATCGAACGTACCGTAGGCTCGGAAATGGTATTGGAGGCACCCGAAGGAACTCCTAGGTTACATGGGTCATGTGGAATCTTGTTTCGATCTGTTTTGAAACAGTGTTAGCGTCGGTGCAAGATAGGTGCTCGGTTTGCGTCAAACGCACAATAGGTTCATAAATTGTTTTAGAAGCACCCGCGGTACTCCTAGGTGATAGGGTCTGGTGGAGATCTGTTTGGTCCGTTTGTAGATAGTGCTACAGAAGATAGGTGCATAGTTTGCATTGAACGCACCATAGGTCATAAATAGTTTTGGACGCACCCCATGGAACTCGTAAGTGACGTGGGTCGTGTGGAATCTTGTTTTAGTCCATTTGGAGATAGTGTTAGTGTCAGTGCAAGGTTCGAGCATGGTTTGCACCGAACATACCATAGGCATAGAAATCATTTTGGACGAACTCGATCAGACTCCTAGGTGACGAGGCTCAAGTGGAAGCTCGGTTCGGTCCGTTTGGGGATAGTGCTTCTCTTGATGCAAGATTGGTGCTTGGTTTGCACCAAATGTAGCATAGGCATAGAAATCATTTTGGACGCACTCGAGGGGACTCCTAGGGGACAAGGCTCAAGTGGAAGCTCGATTCGGTACGTTTAGAGATAGTGCTACTCTTGATGCAAGATTGGTGCTCGGTTTGCGTCGAATGTGCCGTAGGCTCGGAAATAGTATTGGAGGCACCCGATGGAACTCCTAGGTGGTGTGGGTCATGTGGAATCTCGTTTTGATCTAATTTGGGATAGTGTTAGAGTCGGTGCAAGATAGGTGCATGGTTTGCACTGAAGATACCATAGGCATAGAAATCATTTTGGACTAACTCTATCAGGCTCCTAGGTGACGAGGCTCAAGTGGAAGCTTGGTTCGGTCCGTTTGGGGATAGTGCTTCTCTTGATGCAAGATTGGTGCTTGGTTTTCACCAAATGTAAGATAGGCATAGAAATCATTTTGGACGCACTCGAGGGGGCTCCTAGGTGACTAGACTCAAGTGGAAGCTCGATTCGGTATGTTTGGAGATAGTGCTACTCTTGATGCAAGATTGGTGCTCGGTTTGCGTCGAATGTGCCGTAGGCTCAGAAATAGTATTAGAGGCACCCGATGGAACTCCTAGGTGACGTGGGTCATGTGGAATCTCGTTTTGATCTATTTTGAGACAGTGTTAGCGTCGATGCAAGATAGGTGCACGGTTTGCACGAACGTACCATAGGCATAGAAATCGTTCTGGACACACTCGATGGAACTCCTAGGTGACGAGGCTCAAGTGAAAGCTCGGTACGGTCCATTTGAAGATAGTGTTACTCTTGATGCATGATTGGTGCACGGTTTGCATCGAACATACCGTAGGCTCGAAAATAGTACTGGAGGCACCCGAAGGAACTCCTAGGTTACGTGGGTCATGTGGAATCTTGTTTCGATCTGTTTTGAAACAGTGTTAGCGTCGGTGCAAGATAGGTGCTCGGTTTGCGTCAAACGCACAATAGGTTCATAAATTGTTTTAGAAGCACCCGTGGTACTCCTAGGTGATGAGGGTCTGGTGGAGATCTGTTTGGTCCGTTTGTAGATAGTGCTGCAGAAGATAGGTGCATAGTTTGCATTGAACGTACCATAGGTCACAAATAGTTTTGGACGCACCCGATGGAACTCGTAAGTGACGTGGGTCGTGTGGAATCTTGTTTTAGTCCATTTGGAGATAGTGTTAGTGTCAGTGCAAGGTTCGAGCACGGTTTGCACCGAACATACCATAGGCATAGAAATCATTTTGGACGAACTCGATCAGACTCCTAGGTGACGAGGCTCAAGTGGAAGCTCGGTTCGGTCCGTTTGGGGATAGTGCTTCTCTTGATGCAAGATTGGTGCTTGGTTTGCACCAAATGTAGCATAGGCATAGCAATCATTTTGGACGCACTCGAGGGGACTCCTAGGTGATGAGGCTCAAGTGCATGCTCGATTCGGTACGTTTGGAGATAGTGCTACTCTTGATGCAAGATTGGTGCTCGGTTTGCGTCAAATGTGCCGTAGGCTCGGAAATAGTATTGGAGGCACCCGATGGAACTCCTAGGTGACGTGAGTCATGTGGAATCTCGTTTTGATCTATTTTGAGACAGTGTTAGCGTCGGTGAAAGATAGGTGCACGGTTTGCACTGAACGTACCATAGGCATACAAATCGTTTTGGACACACTCGATGGGACTCCTAGGTGACGAGGCTCAAGTTGAAGCTCGGTACGGTCCATTTGTAGATAGTGCTATTCTTGATGCATGATTGGTGCACGGTTTGCGTCGAACGTTCCATAGGCTCGGAAATAATATTGGAGGCACCCGAAGGAACCCCTAGGTTACGTGATGAGGACTTCAACACCAACGATGCATCCACACCGATACCAGTACCTCTTGCTGGTCCTCTTACTCGTGCTCGCGTTCGTCAACTTAATCATCAAGTGAGTTCCTTCTTGAGCTCCTGTCCATCATGTTTAGATCTTGGAGACACGTGCACTCTTGTTTTGATTAGGAATCAGGGTGAAGACCGAAAGGGAAACGGAGTCGCGTTGGCTGGATTCGGACTGCAGCACAGCACCAACTTGTGATGGCCGCCATGACTTCATACGGACTCCGATTGGGACGTTCTAGCACTTGTTGGAAAGCTTATCAAGTCTACTTTCCAATGGATCCAACCTCATATCCATATCACGTTGGAGGCGCTTGCAGTCATTATTTTATTGTCACATCCTTCTCTGTCTGCGGTGTTGCGTCACCTAATTTTTGGGCTGTTGGCCCATGTATGAAGTTGGGTCCATTAGGGACGCGTCCTAGGGCTAGAGGATGACCCAAACACTGCCTTAGTCATCCTCTCATCTATTTATATGTCTCTAGAGCCGCTAGAACAGATTGGGTTTTGTTTAGATCAAGTTAGCCTTCGCTACTTGCCTGTAAACGCGCGTGCTGGATCAGTCGCCCGTCTACTTGTCTTCAGAACCCCACATCATTGGAGATTGAGTTTGAAACCTTCATTTACATCTAGTAATTCAGTACTTGTTCTCTTGTTCTTATGAGTTCTTCGATTGCTTGCAGGACGGGTGCCCTAGTGGCTGGTTGTCGCACCGCAAGATCACGGCAACCATTGGAGGTGGTGTATCGGTTGCCAAGGCGCAACGTCCCTGGATCGTTGTAGTCGGACCGTGAACGTCATCTTTTTCCACCAATCGAGTTCGCCACGATCTCTCATTGAAAGATCGGCCATCAAACCCCAGCGGGTTTTTATCAGTTGGTATCAGAGCAAGGTTAATCGGTGAGAGACTTCCAATCTTTTCCCTGTTTTAATTCCTATAGTCCAGAAAAGCCAAAAAAATAGTAGATTAGGGTTCCGTAATCCTATAGACATTTTGAGCCTTTGAATAGTACTACGTAGTTAGGGCTTGTTGAGTCATCGGTTGCATCGGTTGTGTCGAGTTGCTGGTCTTAGTTTTATTCCATTAGAGTTTCGAGTTCTTGTCACGTTTTAGTCACAACCGTGCACTACTATATCAGTTTCAGATTTGTGTTCTTTTTAGAGTTCGAGTACTACCCTCGTATCCAGTTTCCTTTCGAACCTGAGTTGCTTCTGCGTTCAATTCCGAGTCTGAGTTGGTTTCGGTGATCGAGTCCTCTTACTCGTGCTCGCGTTCGTCAACTTAATCATCAAGTGAGTTCCTTCTTGAGCTCCTGTCCATCATGTTTAGATCTTGGAGACACGTGCACTCTTGTTTTGATTAGGAATCAGGGAGAAGACCGAAAGGGAAACGGACTCGCGTTGGCTGGATTCGGACTGCAGCACAGCACCAACTTGTGATGGCCGCCATGACTTCATACGGACTCCGATTGGGACGTTCTAGCACTTGTTGGAAAGCTTATCAAGTCTACTTTCCAATGGATCCAACCTCATATCCATATCACGTCGGAGGCGCTTGCAGTCATTGTTTTATTGTCACGTCCTTCTCTGTCTACGGTGCTGCGTCACCTAATTTTTGGGCTGTTGGTCCATGTATGAAGTTGGGTCCATTAGGGACGCGTCCTAGGGCTGGAGGATGACCCAAACACTGCCTTAGTCATCCTCTCATCTATTTATATGTCTCTAGAGCCGCTAGAACAGATTGGGTTTTGTTTAGATCAAGTTAGCCTTCGCTACTTGCCTGTAAACGCGCGTGCTGGATTAGCCGCCCGTCTACTTGTCTTCGGAACCCCACATCATTGGAGATTGAGTTTGAAACCTTTATTTACATCTAGTAATTCAGTACTTGTTCTCTTGTTCTTGCGAGTTCTTCGATTGCTTGCAGGACGGGTGCCCTAGTGACTGGTTGTCGCACCGCAAGATCACGACAACCATTGGAGGTGGTGTATCGGTTGCCAAGGCGCAACATCCCTGGATCGTTGTAGTCGGACCGTGAACGTCATCTTTTTCCACCAATCGAGTTCGCCACGATCTCTCGTCGAAAGATCGGCCATCAAACCCCAGTGGGTTTTTATCAGTTGGTATTAGAGCAAGGTTAATCGGTGAGAGACTTCCAATCTTTTCCCTGTTTTAATTCCTATAGTCCAGAAAAGCCAAAAAAATAGTAGATTAGGGTTCCGTAATCCTATAGACATTTTGAGCCTTTGAATAGTACTGCGTAGTTAGGGCTTATTGAGTCGTCGGTTGCATCGGTTGTGTCGAGTTGCTGGTCTTAGTTTTATTCCATTAGAGTTTTGAGTTCTTGTCACGTTTTAATCACAACCGTGCACTACTATATCAGTTTCAGATTTGTGTTCTTTTTAGAGTCCGAGTACTACCCTCGTATCCAGTTTCCTTCCGAACCTGAGTTGCTTCTGCGTTCAATTCCGAGTCTGAGTTGGTTTCGGTGATCGAGTCCGAACGACTTAATATACCTTTTATACGAGATTTGCTTACTCTAGAGAGAGAGAGAGAGTGTGTGGTGAATTGCTCATTTGTCATCTCTCTGTTCATATAATCAGTTTTGAGGATCCCCTGAAAAAAAAGAAAAAAAAAGAAAAAAAAAGAAAAAGAAGTAAGATAAAAGAAAAGGGGGCTGATTTTTGTGTTGATTCTTTTGCTAGGTGGTGTTGTGATCTCCTTGTGTCTAGGCTCGCGTCTCTAGCACGGTCTAGGCTAGGACCAGCACAGTACCACCGTTGAACGATTATTTAGCTTGCTTTTGTAACTAACGTGGTGCTATCATTTTCCTTGGTATTACATTTGGCCCACCTACAGCTTCACATATACGACTACAACTTGACAGGTGTTGTTGCTGCAGTACCGGTACACTCTCTTCCAAGGTTGCAGACTTGCTGGTTGTCGACCCCTCTTGTTGAGCAAGGTAAGAACTAGTAAGAGCTTGATAAATAGGTTGAGAGTGAGCGCCTTGCTGTAGCTACATCCTAGTAGTTGTAGGACTTTTATTTCTTCACCTATTTTCTTGTTTCCACTTTGTTTTGTTGAACCATGTCAGGATCAGAGGAAGGTAACAAGATTCCACAATCTCCTCGTACCAAGGGCATCATTCAACATTTTACAAGGCAAGTGCAGCTGCATACAGAAGGACTTGATAACGATTTACAAGTGACCAATGACAAGATTGGGCAACTGGAGACAGCACAACTTACCACCTCCACCAAGCTTACAGGGTTGGAGGCATCTGTGGCTCGTATGGACAAAAGCCTTGCTGCCCTTTTGAACCGTTTTGATGACTTCCACACAAAAGACAAAGAGCGGCATAATGAAGACAAGAAGGACGAAGAGCGAGTTGAAGATAATTATGATGAAGATTATACTGCTGATACTGAACGTGATGATCAGGATGCTCGTCATCGGTGTCGTCTACACCATAATCGTAGAGGTATGGGTGGTCACCGCCGATGTGAGGTACCCAATAATAATGATGCTTTCAGCAAGATTAAATTTAAAATACCTCCTTTTGATGGTAAGTATGATCTTGATGCGTACATTACTTGGGAAATTGCCGTTGACCAAAAGTTTGCATGTCATAATTTTCCTGAGGATACTCGTATTAGGGCTACTACTAGTGAGTTTACCGATTTTGCCTCCGTTTGGTGGATAGAACATGGCAAGAAAAATCCTGATAACATACCTCGAACTTGGGGTGCTTTGAAACGAGTCATGAGGGCTAGATTTGTTCCTTCTTATTATGCACGTGATATGTTAAATAAGATGCAGCAATTGAGACAAGGTGCCAAAAGTGTAGAAGAATATTATCAGGAATTACAAATGGGTATGCTGCGTTGTAACTTAGAGGAGGAAGAGGAATCTGCTATGGCTAGATTTTTGGGCGGGCTAAATCGTGAAATCTAGGACATCCTTGCTTATAAAGATTATACTAACATAACCCGTTTGTTTCATCTTGCTTGTAAAGCTGAAAGAGAAGTGCAGGGGCGACGTGCCAGTGCCAAGACTAATTTTTCTGCAGGGAGGACTAATTCGTGGCAGCCCCGCATGACTACACGTACTCCTATGCCATCATCCAGTGATAAGCCTCGCGTTACTCCTGCAAACTCAGCGACAAAGGCAGCCACAATGCCTGCTGTGAGTGCTACTTCCATGGCATCTACAGGTAGAACAAGGGACATTCAATGTCACCGGTGCAAGGGATATGGACATGTGATTCGTGATTGTCCAAGCAAGCGCGTTATGGTCATCAAAGATGATGGTGAGTATTCATCTGCTAGTGATTTTGATGAAGATACACTTGCATTGCTTGCAGCTGACCATGTAGGTAGTGAAGGACACTTGGAAGAACATATTGATGCAGGTGAAGCAGACCGCTATGAGAGCCTCATTGTACAGCGAGTGCTTAGTGCACAAATGGAGAAGGCAGAGCAAAATCAGCGACACACATTGTTTCAAACAAAGTGTGTCATCAAAGAGCGTTCATGCCGCATGATCATTGATGGAGGTAGCTGCAACAACTTAGCTAGCAGCAATATGGTGCAAAAACTGGCGCTTACCACCAAACCACACCCACATCCCTATTACATTCAATGGCTAAATAATAGTGGTAAGGCAAAGGTAACTAGACTTGTGAGAATCAATTTTTCCATTGGATCCTATAAAGATATTGTGGAATGTGATGTTGTGCCTATGCAAGCTTGTAATATTCTGCTAGGTAGACCTTGGCAATTTGATAGAGATTCTATGCATCATGGTAGAACAAATCAGTATTCCTTTCTATACCATGATCAAAAAATTGTGTTGCATCCCATGTCTCCTGAAGCTATTATGCAAAATGATGTTGCTACGGCTGCAAAGGTTCAGAATGAGAACAACTAAAGTGACAAATCTGTGGCTGATGACAAGAATGAGATAAAATTGAAAGGGACTTGTTTGTTTGCTACTAAATCTGATATAAATGAGTTTAATGAATCAGCTTCCATTGCTTATGCTTTAGTATGCAAAGATGCATTGATCTCCCTTCACGATATGCAGCATTCTTTGCCTCCTGCTATTGCTAACATTTTGTAGGAGTATTCTGATGTGTTTCCAAGTGAAATACCAGTGGGGCTGCCACCTATACGCGGGATTGAGCACCAAATTGATCTTATTCCTGGTGCATCTTTGCCAAACCGTGCGCCATATAGGACAAATCTAGAGGAAACAAAAGAAATCCAGCGGCAAGTGCATGAACTACTCGACAAAGGTTATGTGCATGAGTCTCTTAGTCCTTGTGCTGTTCCGGTTTTTTGGTGCCTAAGAAAGATGGAACGTGGCGTATGTGTGTTGATTGTAGGGCTATTAATAACATCACCATTCGATATCGACACCCTATTCCCCGTTTAGATGATATGCTTGATGAATTGAGTGGTGCTATTGTGTTTTCCAAAGTTGATTTGCGTAGTGGGTACCACCAGATTCGTATGAAATTAGGAGATGAATGGAAAACTGCTTTCAAAACTAAGTTCGGCTTATATGAGTGGTTGGTAATGCCTTTTGGGTTAACTAATGCACCTAGTACTTTCATGAGATTAATGAACGAGGTTTTGCATGCTTTTATTGGGAAATTTGTTGTAGTCTACTTTGATGATATATTGATTTATAGCAAATCTATGGATGAACACCTAGCTCACTTACGTGCTGTTTTTGATGCTCTACGAGATGCACGTTTATTTGGTAACCTTGAGAAGTGCACCTTTTGCACCGATCGAGTGTCTTTTCTTGGCTATGTTGTGACTCCACAGGGAATTGAGGTTGATCAAGCCAAGGTGGAAGCTATACAGGGATGGCCTGTACCAAAGACTATCACACAGGTGCGGAGTTTCCTAGGACTTGCGGGGTTCTATCGCCGTTTTGTGAAGTATTTCAGCACCATTGCTGCACCATTGAATGATCTTACAAAGAAGGGAGTGCCCTTTAATTGGGACAAAGCACAAGAGAATGCCTTCATCATGTTGAAAGATAAGTTGACACATGCACCTCTTCTCCAACTTCCTGATTTTAATAAGACTTTCGAACTTGAATGTGATGCTAGTGGAATTGGATTGGGTGGTGTTTTATTACAAGAAGGAAGACCCATTGCATATTTTAGTGAGAAGCTAAGTGGACCTGTGCTGAATTATTCTACTTATGACAAAGAATTGTATGCTCTTGTGCGGACATTAGAAACATGGCAGCATTATTTGTGGCCCAAAGAATTTGTTATACATTCTGATCATGAATCGTTGAAGCATATTCGTAGTCAAGGAAAACTGAATCGTAGACATGCTAAGTGGGTTGAATTTATTGAATCTTTTCCTTATGTAATCAAACACAAGAAAGGAAAAGAGAATATCATTGCTGATGCTTTGTATAGGCGATATACTTTGTTGACACAACTTGATTATAAGATCTTTGGTTTGGAAACAATCAAAGAACAATATGTGCATGATGATGATTTTAAGGACGTGTTACTGCAATGTAAATATGGAAAAGCATGGAATAAATTTTTTGTAAATGATGGCTTTGTGTTTAGAGCTAACAAGCTATGCATTCCAGCTAGCTCCGTTCGTTTGTTGTTGCTACAGGAGGCGCACGGAGGTGGCTTGATAGGACATTTTGGAGCAAAGAAGACGGAGGACATCCTTGCTGGTCATTTCTTTTGGCCAAAGATGAGGAGAGACGTGGAGAGATTTGTCGCTCGCTGCACTACATGTCAAAAGGCTAAGTCACGGTTAAATCCACACGGTTTGTATATGCCTCTACCTGTTCCCAATGCTCCTTGGGAAGATATTTCTATGGATTTTGTGTTGGGATTGCCAAGGACTAGGAAGGGTCGTGATAGTGTTTTTGTGGTTGTGGATAGATTTTCTAAGATGGCACACTTTATACCTTGTCATAAAACTGATGATGCGACACATATTGCTGATTTGTTCTTTCGTGAAGTTGTTCGTCTGCATGGTGTGCCAAATACAATTGTTTCTGATCGAGATGCTAAATTTCTTAGCCATTTTTGGAGAACTTTATGGGCTAAATTGGGGACTAAACTTTTATTTTCTACCACTTGTCATCCCCAAACTGATGGTCAAACTGAAGTTGTGAATAGAACTTTATCAACTATGTTAAGGGCTGTTTTAAAGAAGAATATTAAGATGTGGGAAGATTGTTTACCTCATATTGAGTTTGCTTATAATCGTTCAATGCATTCTACTACAAAGATGTGTCCATTTGAGATTGTTTATGGTTTGTTGCCACCTGCTCCTATTGATTTAATGCCTTTACCAACTTCAGAAAAGTTAAATTTTGATGCTAAGCGACGTGCTGAATTGATGTTGAAACTGCATGAGACAACCAAACAAAACATAGAGCGTATGAATGCTAAATATAAGCTTGCTGGTGATAAAGGTCGCAAAGAATTAAAATTTGAACCTGGAGATTTGGTTTGGTTGCATTTAAGAAAGGAGTGGTTTCCTGAATTGAGAAAATCTAAACTGATGCCTAGAGCTGATGGACCATTTAAAGTGTTGCAACGAATTAATGAGAATGCATATAAGCTTAATCTTCCTGCAGATTTTGGGGTTAGTCCCACATTTAACATTGCAGATTTAAAGCCATATTTGGGTGAGGAAGATGAGCTTGAGTCGAGGATGACTCAAATGCAAGAAAGGGAGGATGATGAGGACTTCAACGCCAACGATGTATCCACACCGATACCAGTACCTCTTGCTGGTCCTCTTACTCGTGCTCGCGTTCGTCAACTTAATCATCAAGTGAGTTCCTTCTTGAGCTCCTATCCATTATGTTTAGATCTTGGAGACACGTGCACTCTCGTTTTGATTAGGAATCAGGGAGAAGACCGAAAGGGAAACGGACTCGCGTTGGCTGGATTCGGACTGCAGCACAGCACCAACTTGTGATGGCCGCCATGACTTCATACGGACTCCGATTGGGACGTTCTAGCACTTGTTGGAAAGCTTATCAAGTCTACTTTCCAATGGATCCAACCTCATATCCATATCACGTCGGAGGCGCTTGCAGTCATTGTTTTATTGTCACGTCCTTCTCTGTCTGCGGTGCTGCGTCACCTAATTTTTGGGCTGTTGGCCCATGTATGAAGTTGGGTCCATTAGGGACACGTCCTAGGGCTAGAGGACGACCCAAACACTGCCTTAGTCGTCCTCTCATCTATTTATATGTCTCTAGAGCCGCCAGAACAGATTGGGTTTTGTTTAGATCAAGTTAGCCTTCGCTACTTGCCTGTAATCGCGCGTGCTAGATCAGCCGCCCGTCTACTTGTCTTCGGAACCCCACGTCATTGGAGATTGAGTTTGAAACCTTCATTTACATCTAGTAATTCAGTACTTATTCTCTTGTTCTTGTGAGTTCTTCGATTGCTTGTAGGACGGGTGCCCTAGTGGCTGGTTGTCGCACCGCAAGATCACGGCAACCATTGGAGGTGGTGTATCGGTTGCCAAGGCGCAACGTCCCTGGATCGTTGTAGTCGAACCGTGAACGTCATCTTTTTCCACCAATCGAGTTCGCCATGATCTCTCATCGAAAGATCGGCCATCAAACCCCAGCAGGTTTTTATCATTACGTGGGTCATGTGGAATCTTGTTTCGATCTGTTTTGAAACAGTGTTAGCGTCGGTACAAGATAGGTGCTCGGTTTGCGTCAAACGCACCATAGGTTCATAAATCGTTTTAGAAGCACCCGCGGTACTCCTAGGTGATGAGGGTCTGGTGGAGATCTGTTTGGTCCGTTTCGAGATAGTGCTATAGAAGATAGGTGCACGGTTTGCATTGAACGTACCATAGGTCATAAATAGTTTTGGACGCACCCGATGGAACTCGTAAGTGACGTGGGTCGTGTGGAATCTTGTTTTAGTCCATTTGGAGATAGTGTTAGTGTCAGTGCAAGGTTCGAGCATTGTTTGCACCGAACTTACCATAGGCATAGAAATCATTTTGGACGAACTCGATCAGACTCCTAGGTGACGAGGCTCAAGTGGAAGCTCGGTTCCATCCGTTTGGGGATAGTGCTTCCCTTGATGCAAGATTGGTGCTTGGTTTGCACCAAATGTAGCATAGGCATAGGAATCATTTTGGACGCACTCGAGGTGACTCCTTGGTGATGAGGCTCAAGTGGAAGCTCGATTCGGTACGTTTGGAGATAGTGCTAATCTTGATGCAAAATTGGTGCTCGTTTTGCGTTGAATGTGCCGTAGCCTCGGAAATAGTATTGGAGGCACCCGAAGGAACTCCTAGGTGACGTGGGTCATGTGGAATCTTGTTTCGATCTGTTTTGAGACAGTGTTAGCGTCGGTGCAAGATAGGTGCACGGTTTGCACTGAACGTACCATAGGCATAGAAATTATTTTGGACACACTCGATGGGACTCCTAGGTGACGAGGCTCAAGTGGAAGCTCGGTACGGTCCATTTGGAGATAGTGCTACTCTTGATGCATGATTGGTGCACGGTTTGCGTCGAACGTACCGTAGGCTCAGAAATAGTATTGGAGGCACCCGAAGGAACTCCTAGGTTACGTGGATCATGTGGAATCTTGTTTCGATCTATTTTGAAACAGTGTTAGTGTCGGTGCAAGATAGGTGCTCAGTTTGCGTCAAACGTACCATACGTTCATAAATCGTTTTAGAAGCACCCGCGGTACTCCTAGGTGATGAGGGTCTAGTGGAGATCTGTTTGGTTCGTTTGGAGATAGTGCCGTAGAAGATAGGTGCACGGTTTGCATTGAACGTACCATAGGTCATAAATAGTTTTGGACGCACCCGATGGAACTCGTAAGTGACGTGGGTCATGTGGGTCATAAACCGTTTGCACCGAACATACCATAGGCATAGAAATCATTTTGGACGAACTCGATCAGACTCCTAGGTGACAAGGCTCAAGTGGAAGCTCGGTTCGGTCCATTTGGGGATAGTGCTTCTCTTGATGCAAGATTGGTGCTTGGTTTGCACGAAATGTAGCATAGGCATAGAAATCATTTTGGACGCACTCGAGGGGACCCCTAGGGGACGAGGCTCAAGTGGAAGCTCGAATCGTATGTTTGGAGATAGTGCTACTCTTGATGCAAGATTGGTGCTCGGTTTGCATCAAATGTGCCGTAGGCTCGGAAATATTATTGGAGGCACACGATGGAACTCCTAGGTGATGTGGGTCATGTGGAATCTCGTTTTGATCTATTTTGAGACAATGTTAGCGTCGGTGCAAGATAGGTGCACGGTTTGCACTGAAGATACCATAGGCATAGAAAACATTTTGGACGAACTCGATCAGACTCCTAGGTGATGAGGCTCAAGTGGAAGCTCGGTTCGGTCCGTTTGGGGATAGTGCTTCTCTTGATGCAAGATGGGTGCTTGGTTTTCACCAAATGTAGGATAAGCATAGAAATCGTTTTGGACACACTCGAGGGGACTCCTAGGTGACTAGGCTCAAGTAGAAGCTCGATTCGGTATGTTTGGAGATAGTGCTGCTCTTGATGAAAGATTGGTGCTCGGTTTGCGTCGAATGTGCCGTTGGCTCGGAAATAGTATTAGAGGCACCCGATGGAACTCCTAGGTGACGTGGGTCATGTGGAATCTCATTTTGATCTATTTTGAGACAGTGTTAGCGTCGGTGCAAGATAGGTGCACGGTTTGCACTGAACGTACCATAGGCATAGAAATCGTTTTGGACACACTCGATGGAACTCCTAGGTGATGAGGCTCAAGTGGAAGCTCGGTACGGTCCATTTAGAGATAGTGCTACTCTTGATGCATGATTGGTGCACGGTTTGCGTCGAACGTACTGTAGGCTCGGAAATAGTATTGGAGGCACCCGAAGGAACTCCTAGGTTACGTGGGTCATATGGAATCTTGTTTCGATCTGTTTTGAAACAATGTTAGCGTCGGTGCAAGATAGGTGCTCGGTTTGCATCAAACGCACCATACGTTCATAAATCGTTTTAGAAGCACCCGCGGTACTCCTAGGTGATGAGGGTCTGGTGGAGATCTGTTTGGTCCGTTTGGAGATAGTGCTGCAGAAGATAGGTGCACGGTTTGCATTGAACGTACCATAGGTCATAAATAGTTTTGGACGCACCCGATGGAACTCGTAAGTGACGTGGGTCGTGTGGAATCTTGTTTTAGTCCATTTGGAGAGAGTGTTAGTGTCAGTGCAAGGTTCGAGCATGGTTTGCACCAAACATGCCATAGGCATAGAAATCATTTTGGACGAACTCGATCAGACTCCTAGGTGACGAGGCTCAAGTGGAAGCTCGGTTCGGTCCATTTGGGGATAGTGCTTCTCTTGATGCAAGATTGGTGCTTGGTTTGCACCAAATGTAACATAGGCATAGAAATCATTTTGGATGCACTCGAGGGGACTCCTAGGGGACGAGGCTCAAGTGGAAGCTCAATTCGGTACGTTTGGAGATAGTGCAACTCTTGATGCAAGATTGGTGCTCGGTTTGCGTCGAATGTGCCGTAGGCTCGAAAATAGTATTGGAGGCACACGATGGAACTCCTAGGTGACGTGGGTCATGTGGAATCTCGTTTTGCTCTATTTTGAGATAGTGTTGGTGTCGGTGCAAGATAGGTGCACAGTTTGCACTGAAGATACCATAGGCATAGAAATAATTTTGGACGAACTCTATCAGACTCCTAGGTGACGAGGCTCAAGTGGAAGCTCAGTTCGGTCCGTTTGGGGATAGTGCTTCTCTTGATGCAAGATTGGTGCTTGGTTTTCACCAAATGTAGGATAGGCGTAGAAATCATTTTGGACGCACTCGAGGGGACTCCTAGGTGACTAGGCTCAAGTGGAAGCTGGATTCAGTATGTTTGGAGATAGTGCTACTGTTGATGAAAGATTGGTGCTCGGTTTGCGTCGAATGTGCCGTTGGCTCGGAAATAGTGTTAGAGGCACCCGATGGAGCTCCTAGGTGACGTGGGTCATGTGGAATCTCGTTTTGATCTATTTTGAGATAGTGTTAGCATCGGTGCAAGATAGGTGCACGGTTTACACTGAACGTACCATAGGCATAGAAATCATTTTGGACACACTCGATGGAACTCCTAGGTGATGAGGCTCAAGTGGAAGCTCGGTACGGTCCATTTGGAGATAGTGCTACTCTTGAAGCATGATTGGTGCACGGTTTGCGTCGAACGTACTGTAGGCACAGAAATAGTATTGGAGGCACCTGAAGGAACTCCTAGGTTACGTGGGTCATATGGAATCTTGTTTCGATCTGTTTTGAAACAATGTTAGCGTCGGTGCAAGATAGGTGCTCGGTTTGCGTCAAACGCACCATACGTTCATAAATTGTTTTAGAAGCACCCGCGGTACTCCTAGGTGGTGAGGGTCTGGTGGAGATCTGTTTGGTCCGTTTGCAGATAGTGCTGCAGAAGATAGGTGCACGGTTTGCATTGAACGTACCATAGGTCATAAATAGTTTTGGACGCACCCGATGGACCTCGTAAGTGACGTGGGTCGTGTGGAATCTTGTTTTAGTCCGTTTGGAGATAGTGTTAGTGTCAGTGCAAGGTTCGAGCACGGTTTGCACCGAACATACCATAGGCATAGAAATCATTTTGGACGAACTCGATCAGACTCCAAGGTGACGAGGCTCAAGTGGAAGCTCGGTTCGGTCCATTTGGGGATAGTGCTTCTCTTGATGCAAGATTGGTGCTTGGTTTGCACCAAATGTAGCATTGGCATAGAAATCATTTTGAACGCACTCGAGGGGACTCCTAGGTGACGAGGCTGAAGTGGAAGCTCGATTTGGTACGTTTGGAGATAGTGCTACTCTTGATGCAAGATTGGTGCTCGGTTTGCGTCGAATGTGACGTAGGCTCGGAAATAGTATTGGAGGCACCCGATGGAACTCCTAGGTGACGTGGGTCATGTGGAATCTTGTTTCGATCTGTTTTGAGACAGTGTTAGCGTCGGTGCAAGATAGGTGCACGGTTTGCATAGAAATCGTTTTGGACACACTCGATGGAACTCCTAGGTGACGAGGCTCAAGTGGAAGCTCGGTACGGTCCATTTGGAGATAGTGCTACTCTTGATGCATGATTGGTGCACGGTTTGCATCGAACGTACCGTAGGCTCGGAAATAGTATTGGAGGCACCCGAAGGAACTCCTAGGTTACGTGGGTCATGTGGAATTTTGTTTCGATCTATTTTGAAACAGTGTTAGTGTCGGTGCAAGATAGGTGCTCGGTTTGCGTCAAACGCACCATAGGTTCTTAAATCGTTTTAGAAGCACCCGCGGTACTCCTAGGTGATGAGGGTCTGGTGGAGATCTGTTTGGTCCGTTTGGAGATAGTGCTGTAGAAGATAGGTGCACGGTTTGCATTGAACGTACCATAGGTTATAAATAGTTTTGGATGCACCCGATGGAACTCGTAAGTGACGTGGGTCGTGTGGAATCTTGTTTTAGTCCATTTGGAGATAGTGTTAGTGTCAGTGCAAGGTTCGAGCACCGTTTGCACCGAACATACCATAGGCATAGAAATCATTTTGGACGAACTCGATCAGACTCCTAGGTGATGAGGCTCAAGTGGAAGCTTGGTTCGGTAAATTTGGGGATAGTGCTTCTCTTGATGCAAGATTGGTGCTTGGTTTGCATGAAATGTAGCATAGGCATAGAAATCATTTTGGACGCACTCGAGGGGACCCCTAGGGGACGAGGCTCAAGTGGAAGCTCGATTCGGTACGTTTGGAGATAGTGCTACTCTTGATGCAAGATTGGTGCTCGGTTTGCGTCGAATGTGCCGTAGGCTCGGAAATAGTATTGGAGGCACACGATGGAACTCCTAGGTGACGTGGGTCATGTGGAATCTCGTTTTGATCTATTTTGAGACAATGTTAGCGTCGGTGCAAGATAGGTGCACGGTTTGCACTGAAGATACCATAGGCATAGAAAACATTTTGGACGAACTCGATCAGACTCCTAGGTGATGAGGCTCAAGTGGAAGCTCGGTTCGGTCCGCTTGGGGATAGTGCTTCTCTTGATGCAAGATGGGTGCTTGGTTTTCACCAAATGTAGGATAGGCATAGAAATCGTTTTGGACACACTCGAGGGGACTCCTAGGTGACTAGGCTCAGGTAGAAGCTCGATTCGGTATGTTTGGAGATAGTGCTGCTCTTGATGAAAGATTGGTGCTCGGTTTGCGTCGAATGTGCCGTTGGCTCGGAAATAGTATTAGAGGCACCCGATGGAACTCCTAGGTGACGTGGGTCATGTGGAATCTCATTTTGATCTATTTTGAGACAGTGTTAGCGTCGGTGCAAGATAGGTGCACGGTTTGCACTGAACGTACCATAGGCATAGAAATCGTTTTGGACACACTCGATGGAACTCCTAGGTGATGAGGCTCAAGTGGAAGCTCGGTACGGTCCATTTGGAGATAGTGCTACTCTTGATGCATGATTGGTGCACGGTTTGCGTCGAACGTACTGTAGGCTCGGAAATAGTATTGGAGGCACCCGAAGGAACTCCTAGGTTACGTGGGTCATATGGAATCTTGTTTCGATCTGTTTTGAAACAATGTTAGCGTCGGTGCAAGATAGGTGCTCGGTTTGCGTCAAACGCACCATATGTTCATAAATCGTTTTAGAAGCACCCGCGGTACTCCTAGGTGATGAGGGTCTGGTGGAGATCTGTTTGGTCCATTTGCAGATAGTGCTGCAGAAGATAGGTGCACGGTTTGCATTGAACGTACCATAGGTCATAAATAGTTTTGGACGCACCCGATGGAACTCGTAAGTGACGTGGGTCGTGTGGAATCTTGTTTTAGTCCATTTGGAGAGAGTGTTAGTGTCAGTGCAAGGTTCGAGCATGGTTTGCACCAAACATACCATAGGCATAGAAATCATTTTGGACGAACTCGATCAGACTCCTAGGTGACGAGGCTCAAGTGGAAGCTCGGTTCGGTCCATTTGGGGATAGTGCTTCTCTTGATGCAAGATTGGTGCTAGGTTTGCACCAAATGTAGCATAGGCATAGAAATCATTTTGGACACACTCGAGGGGACTCCTAGGGGACGAGGCTCAAGTGGAAGCTCAATTCGGTACGTTTGGAGATAGTGCAACTCTTGATGCAAGATTGGTGCTCGGTTTGCGTCGAATGTGCCGTAGGCTCGAAAATAGTATTGGAGGCACACGATGGAACTCCTAGGTGACGTGGGTCATGTGGAATCTCGTTTTACTCTATTTTGAGATAGTGTTAGCGTCGGTGCAAGATAGGTGCACAGTTTGCACTGAAGATACCATAGGCATAGAAATAATTTTGGACGAACTCTATCAGACTCCTAGGTGACGAGGCTCAAGTGGAAGCTCGGTTCGGTCCGTTTGGGGATAGTGCTTCTCTTGATGCAAGATTGGTGCTTGGTTTTCACCAAATGTAGGATAGGCGTAGAAATCATTTTGGACGCACTCGAGGGGACTCCTAGGTGACTAGGCTCAAGTGGAAGCTGGATTCAGTATGTTTGGAGATAGTGCTACTGTTGATGAAAGATTGGTGCTCGGTTTGCGTCGAATGTGCCGTTGGCTCGGAAATAGTGTTAGAGGCACCCGATGGAGCTCCTAGGTGACGTCGGTCATGTGGAATCTCGTTTTGATCTATTTTGAGATAGTGTTAGCATCGGTGCAAGATAGGTGCACGGTTTACACTGAACGTACCATAGGCATAGAAATCATTTTGGACACACTCGATGGAACTCCTAGGTGATGAGGCTCAAGTGGAAGCTCGGTACGGTCCATTTGGAGATAGTGCTACTCTTGAAGCATGATTGGTGCACGGTTTGCGTCGAACGTACTGTAGGCTCAGAAATAGTATTGGAGGCACCTGAAGGAACTCCTAGGTTACGTGGGTCATATGGAATCTTGTTTCGATCTGTTTTGAAACAATGTTAGCGTCGGTGCAAGATAGGTGCTCGGTTTGCGTCAAACGCACCATACGTTCATAAATCGTTTTAGAAGCACCCGCGGTACTCCTAGATGATGAGGGTCTGGTGGAGATCTGTTTGGTCCGTTTGCAGATAGTGCTGCAGAAGATAGGTGCACGGTTTGCATTGAACGTACCATAGGTCATAAATAGTTTTGGACGCACCCGATGGAACTCGTAAGTGACGTGGGTCGTGTGGAATCTTGTTTTAGTCCGTTTGGAGATAGTGTTAGTGTCAGTGCAAGGTTCGAGCACGGTTTGCACCGAACATACCATAGGCATAGAAATCATTTTGGACGAACTCGATCAGACTCCAAGGTGACGAGGCTCAAGTGGAAGCTCGGTTCGGTCCATTTGGGGATAGTGCTTCTCTTGATGCAAGATTGGTGCTTGGTTTGCACCAAATGTAGCATTGGCATAGAAATCATTTTGAACGCACTCGAGGGGACTCCTAGGTGACTAGGCTCAGGTAGAAGCTCGATTCGGTATGTTTGGAGATAGTGCTGCTCTTGATGAAAGATTGGTGCTCGGTTTGCGTCGAATGTGCCGTTGGCTCGGAAATAGTAGTAGAGGCACCCGATGGAACTCCTAGGTGACGTGGGTCATGTGGAATCTCATTTTGATCTATTTTGAGACAGTGTTAGCGTCGGTGCAAGATAGGTGCACGGTTTGCACTGAACGTACCATAGGCATAGAAATCGTTTTGGACACACTCGATGGAACTCCTAGGTGATGAGGCTCAAGTGGAAGCTCGGTACGGTCCATTTGGAGATAGTGCTACTCTTGATGCATGATTGGTGCACGGTTTGCGTCGAACGTACTGTAGGCTCGGAAATAGTATTGGAGGCACCCGAAGGAACTCCTAGGTTACGTGGGTCATATGGAATCTTGTTTCGATCTGTTTTGAAACAATGTTAGCGTCGGTGCAAGATAGGTGCTCGGTTTGCGTCAAACGTACCATACGTTCATAAATCGTTTTAGAAGCACCCGCGGTACTCCTAGGTGATGAGGGTCTGGTGGAGATCTGTTTGGTCCATTTGCAGATAGTGCTGCAGAAGATAGGTGCACAGTTTGCATTGAACGTACCATAGGTCATAAATAGTTTTGGACGCACCCGATGGAACTCGTAAGTGACGTGGGTCGTGTGGAATCTTGTTTTAGTCCATTTGGAGAGAGTGTTAGTGTCAGTGCAAGGTTCGAGCATGGTTTGCACCAAACATACCATAGGCATAGAAATCATTTTGGACGAACTCGATCAGACTCCTAGGTGACGAGGCTCAAGTGGAAGCTCGGTTCGGTCCATTTGGGGATAGTGCTTCTCTTGATGCAAGATTGGTGCTAGGTTTGCACCAAATGTAGCATAGGCATAGAAATCATTTTGGACACACTCGAGGGGACTCCTAGGGGACGAGGCTCAAGTGGAAGCTCAATTCGGTACGTTTGGAGATAGTGCAACTCTTGATGCAAGATTGGTGCTCGGTTTGCGTCGAATGTGCCGTAGGCTCGAAAATAGTATTGGAGGCACACGATGGAACTCCTAGGTGACGTGGGTCATGTGGAATCTCGCTTTACTCTATTTTGAGATAGTGTTAGCGTCGGTGCAAGATAGGTGCACAGTTTGCACTGAAGATACCATAGGCATAGAAATAATTTTGGACGAACTCTATCAGACTCCTAGGTGACGAGGCTCAAGTGGAAGCTCAGTTCGGTCCGTTTGGGGATAGTGCTTCTCTTGATGCAAGATTGGTGCTTGGTTTTCACCAAATGTAGGATAGGCGTAGAAATCATTTTGGACGCACTCGAGGGGACTCCTAGGTGACTAGGCTCAAGTGGAAGCTGGATTCAGTATGTTTGGAGATAGTGCTACTGTTGATGAAAGATTGGTGCTCGGTTTGCGTCGAATGTGCCGTTGGCTCGGAAATAGTGTTAGAGGCACCCGATGGAGCTCCTAGGTGACGTCGGTCATGTGGAATCTCGTTTTGATCTATTTTGAGATAGTGTTAGCATCGGTGCAAGATAGGTGCACGGTTTACACTGAACGTACCATAGGCATAGAAATCATTTTGGACACACTCGATGGAACTCCTAGGTGATGAGGCTCAAGTGGAAGCTCGGTACGGTCCATTTGGAGATAGTGCTACTCTTGAAGCATGATTGGTGCACGGTTTGCGTCGAACGTACTGTAGGCTCAGAAATAGTATTGGAGGCACCTGAAGGAACTCCTAGGTTACGTGGGTCATATGGAATCTTGTTTCGATCTGTTTTGAAACAATGTTAGCGTCGGTGCAAGATAGGTGCTCGGTTTGCGTCAAACGCACCATACGTTCATAAATCGTTTTAGAAGCACCCGCGGTACTCCTAGATGATGAGGGTCTGGTGGAGATCTGTTTGGTCCGTTTGCAGATAGTGCTGCAGAAGATAGGTGCACGGTTTGCATTGAACGTACCATAGGTCATAAATAGTTTTGGACGCACCCGATGGAACTCGTAAGTGACGTGGGTCGTGTGGAATCTTGTTTTAGTCCGTTTGGAGATAGTGTTAGTGTCAGTGCAAGGTTCGAGCACGGTTTGCACCGAACATACCATAGGCATAGAAATCATTTTGGACGAACTCGATCAGACTCCAAGGTGACGAGGCTCAAGTGGAAGCTCGGTTCGGTCCATTTGGGGATAGTGCTTCTCTTGATGCAAGATTGGTGCTTGGTTTGCACCAAATGTAGCATTGGCATAGAAATCATTTTGAACGCACTCGAGGGGACTCCTAGGTGACTAGGCTCAGGTAGAAGCTCGATTCGGTATGTTTGGAGATAGTGCTGCTCTTGATGAAAGATTGGTGCTCGGTTTGCGTCGAATGTGCCGTTGGCTCGGAAATAGTAGTAGAGGCACCCGATGGAACTCCTAGGTGACGTGGGTCATGTGGAATCTCATTTTGATCTATTTTGAGACAGTGTTAGCGTCGGTGCAAGATAGGTGCACGGTTTGCACTGAACGTACCATAGGCATAGAAATCGTTTTGGACACACTCGATGGAACTCCTAGGTGATGAGGCTCAAGTGGAAGCTCGGTACGGTCCATTTGGAGATAGTGCTACTCTTGATGCATGATTGGTGCACGGTTTGCGTCGAACGTACTGTAGGCTCGGAAATAGTATTGGAGGCACCCGAAGGAACTCCTAGGTTACGTGGGTCATATGGAATCTTGTTTCGATCTGTTTTGAAACAATGTTAGCGTCGGTGCAAGATAGGTGCTCGGTTTGCGTCAAACGTACCATACGTTCATAAATCGTTTTAGAAGCACCCGCGGTACTCCTAGGTGATGAGGGTCTGGTGGAGATCTGTTTGGTCCATTTGCAGATAGTGCTGCAGAAGATAGGTGCACAGTTTGCATTGAACGTACCATAGGTCATAAATAGTTTTGGACGCACCCGATGGAACTCGTAAGTGACGTGGGTCGTGTGGAATCTTGTTTTAGTCCATTTGGAGAGAGTGTTAGTGTCAGTGCAAGGTTCGAGCATGGTTTGCACCAAACATACCATAGGCATAGAAATCATTTTGGACGAACTCGATCAGACTCCTAGGTGACGAGGCTCAAGTGGAAGCTCGGTTCGGTCCATTTGGGGATAGTGCTTCTCTTGATGCAAGATTGGTGCTAGGTTTGCACCAAATGTAGCATAGGCATAGAAATCATTTTGGACACACTCGAGGGGACTCCTAGGGGACGAGGCTCAAGTGGAAGCTCAATTCGGTACGTTTGGAGATAGTGCAACTCTTGATGCAAGATTGGTGCTCGGTTTGCGTCGAATGTGCCGTAGGCTCGAAAATAGTATTGGAGGCACACGATGGAACTCCTAGGTGACGTGGGTCATGTGGAATCTCGTTTTACTCTATTTTGAGATAGTGTTAGCGTCGGTGCAAGATAGGTGCACAGTTTGCACTGAAGATACCATAGGCATAGAAATAATTTTGGACGAACTCTATCAGACTCCTAGGTGACGAGGCTCAAGTGGAAGCTCAGTTCGGTCCGTTTGGGGATAGTGCTTCTCTTGATGCAAGATTGGTGCTTGGTTTTCACCAAATGTAGGATAGGCGTAGAAATCATTTTGGACGCACTCGAGGGGACTCCTAGGTGACTAGGCTCAAGTGGAAGCTGGATTCAGTATGTTTGGAGATAGTGCTACTGTTGATGAAAGATTGGTGCTCGGTTTGCGTCGAATGTGCCGTTGGCTCGGAAATAGTGTTAGAGGCACCCGATGGAGCTCCTAGGTGACGTCGGTCATGTGGAATCTCGTTTTGATCTATTTTGAGATAGTGTTAGCATCGGTGCAAGATAGGTGCACGGTTTACACTGAACGTACCATAGGCATAGAAATCATTTTGGACACACTCGATGGAACTCCTAGGTGATGAGGCTCAAGTGGAAGCTCGGTACGGTCCATTTGGAGATAGTGCTACTCTTGAAGCATGATTGGTGCACGGTTTGCGTCGAACGTACTGTAGGCTCAGAAATAGTATTGGAGGCACCTGAAGGAACTCCTAGGTTACGTGGGTCATATGGAATCTTGTTTCGATCTGTTTTGAAACAATGTTAGCGTCGGTGCAAGATAGGTGCTCGGTTTGCGTCAAACGCACCATACGTTCATAAATCGTTTTAGAAGCACCCGCGGTACTCCTAGATGATGAGGGTCTGGTGGAGATCTGTTTGGTCCGTTTGCAGATAGTGCTGCAGAAGATAGGTGCACGGTTTGCATTGAACGTACCATAGGTCATAAATAGTTTTGGACGCACCCGATGGAACTCGTAAGTGACGTGGGTCGTGTGGAATCTTGTTTTAGTCCGTTTGGAGATAGTGTTAGTGTCAGTGCAAGGTTCGAGCACGGTTTGCACCGAACATACCATAGGCATAGAAATCATTTTGGACGAACTCGATCAGACTCCAAGGTGACGAGGCTCAAGTGGAAGCTCGGTTCGGTCCATTTGGGGATAGTGCTTCTCTTGATGCAAGATTGGTGCTTGGTTTGCACCAAATGTAGCATTGGCATAGAAATCATTTTGAACGCACTCGAGGGGACTCCTAGGTGACTAGGCTCAGGTAGAAGCTCGATTCGGTATGTTTGGAGATAGTGCTGCTCTTGATGAAAGATTGGTGCTCGGTTTGCGTCGAATGTGCCGTTGGCTCGGAAATAGTAGTAGAGGCACCCGATGGAACTCCTAGGTGACGTGGGTCATGTGGAATCTCATTTTGATCTATTTTGAGACAGTGTTAGCGTCGGTGCAAGATAGGTGCACGGTTTGCACTGAACGTACCATAGGCATAGAAATCGTTTTGGACACACTCGATGGAACTCCTAGGTGATGAGGCTCAAGTGGAAGCTCGGTACGGTCCATTTGGAGATAGTGCTACTCTTGATGCATGATTGGTGCACGGTTTGCGTCGAACGTACTGTAGGCTCGGAAATAGTATTGGAGGCACCCGAAGGAACTCCTAGGTTACGTGGGTCATATGGAATCTTGTTTCGATCTGTTTTGAAACAATGTTAGCGTCGGTGCAAGATAGGTGCTCGGTTTGCGTCAAACGTACCATACGTTCATAAATCGTTTTAGAAGCACCCGCGGTACTCCTAGGTGATGAGGGTCTGGTGGAGATCTGTTTGGTCCATTTGCAGATAGTGCTGCAGAAGATAGGTGCACAGTTTGCATTGAACGTACCATAGGTCATAAATAGTTTTGGACGCACCCGATGGAACTCGTAAGTGACGTGGGTCGTGTGGAATCTTGTTTTAGTCCATTTGGAGAGAGTGTTAGTGTCAGTGCAAGGTTCGAGCATGGTTTGCACCAAACATACCATAGGCATAGAAATCATTTTGGACGAACTCGATCAGACTCCTAGGTGACGAGGCTCAAGTGGAAGCTCGGTTCGGTCCATTTGGGGATAGTGCTTCTCTTGATGCAAGATTGGTGCTAGGTTTGCACCAAATGTAGCATAGGCATAGAAATCATTTTGGACACACTCGAGGGGACTCCTAGGGGACGAGGCTCAAGTGGAAGCTCAATTCGGTACGTTTGGAGATAGTGCAACTCTTGATGCAAGATTGGTGCTCGGTTTGCGTCGAATGTGCCGTAGGCTCGAAAATAGTATTGGAGGCACACGATGGAACTCCTAGGTGACGTGGGTCATGTGGAATCTCGTTTTACTCTATTTTGAGATAGTGTTAGCGTCGGTGCAAGATAGGTGCACAGTTTGCACTGAAGATACCATAGGCATAGAAATAATTTTGGACGAACTCTATCAGACTCCTAGGTGACGAGGCTCAAGTGGAAGCTCAGTTCGGTCCGTTTGGGGATAGTGCTTCTCTTGATGCAAGATTGGTGCTTGGTTTTCACCAAATGTAGGATAGGCGTAGAAATCATTTTGGACGCACTCGAGGGGACTCCTAGGTGACTAGGCTCAAGTGGAAGCTGGATTCAGTATGTTTGGAGATAGTGCTACTGTTGATGAAAGATTGGTGCTCGGTTTGCGTCGAATGTGCCGTTGGCTCGGAAATAGTGTTAGAGGCACCCGATGGAGCTCCTAGGTGACGTCGGTCATGTGGAATCTCGTTTTGATCTATTTTGAGATAGTGTTAGCATCGGTGCAAGATAGGTGCACGGTTTACACTGAACGTACCATAGGCATAGAAATCATTTTGGACACACTCGATGGAACTCCTAGGTGATGAGGCTCAAGTGGAAGCTCGGTACGGTCCATTTGGAGATAGTGCTACTCTTGAAGCATGATTGGTGCACGGTTTGCGTCGAACGTACTGTAGGCTCAGAAATAGTATTGGAGGCACCTGAAGGAACTCCTAGGTTACGTGGGTCATATGGAATCTTGTTTCGATCTGTTTTGAAACAATGTTAGCGTCGGTGCAAGATAGGTGCTCGGTTTGCGTCAAACGCACCATACGTTCATAAATCGTTTTAGAAGCACCCGCGGTACTCCTAGATGATGAGGGTCTGGTGGAGATCTGTTTGGTCCGTTTGCAGATAGTGCTGCAGAAGATAGGTGCACGGTTTGCATTGAACGTACCATAGGTCATAAATAGTTTTGGACGCACCCGATGGAACTCGTAAGTGACGTGGGTCGTGTGGAATCTTGTTTTAGTCCGTTTGGAGATAGTGTTAGTGTCAGTGCAAGGTTCGAGCACGGTTTGCACCGAACATACCATAGGCATAGAAATCATTTTGGACGAACTCGATCAGACTCCAAGGTGACGAGGCTCAAGTGGAAGCTCGGTTCGGTCCATTTGGGGATAGTGCTTCTCTTGATGCAAGATTGGTGCTTGGTTTGCACCAAATGTAGCATTGGCATAGAAATCATTTTGAACGCACTCGAGGGGACTCCTAGGTGACTAGGCTCAGGTAGAAGCTCGATTCGGTATGTTTGGAGATAGTGCTGCTCTTGATGAAAGATTGGTGCTCGGTTTGCGTCGAATGTGCCGTTGGCTCGGAAATAGTAGTAGAGGCACCCGATGGAACTCCTAGGTGACGTGGGTCATGTGGAATCTCATTTTGATCTATTTTGAGACAGTGTTAGCGTCGGTGCAAGATAGGTGCACGGTTTGCACTGAACGTACCATAGGCATAGAAATCGTTTTGGACACACTCGATGGAACTCCTAGGTGATGAGGCTCAAGTGGAAGCTCGGTACGGTCCATTTGGAGATAGTGCTACTCTTGATGCATGATTGGTGCACGGTTTGCGTCGAACGTACTGTAGGCTCGGAAATAGTATTGGAGGCACCCGAAGGAACTCCTAGGTTACGTGGGTCATATGGAATCTTGTTTCGATCTGTTTTGAAACAATGTTAGCGTCGGTGCAAGATAGGTGCTCGGTTTGCGTCAAACGTACCATACGTTCATAAATCGTTTTAGAAGCACCCGCGGTACTCCTAGGTGATGAGGGTCTGGTGGAGATCTGTTTGGTCCATTTGCAGATAGTGCTGCAGAAGATAGGTGCACAGTTTGCATTGAACGTACCATAGGTCATAAATAGTTTTGGACGCACCCGATGGAACTCGTAAGTGACGTGGGTCGTGTGGAATCTTGTTTTAGTCCATTTGGAGAGAGTGTTAGTGTCAGTGCAAGGTTCGAGCATGGTTTGCACCAAACATACCATAGGCATAGAAATCATTTTGGACGAACTCGATCAGACTCCTAGGTGACGAGGCTCAAGTGGAAGCTCGGTTCGGTCCATTTGGGGATAGTGCTTCTCTTGATGCAAGATTGGTGCTAGGTTTGCACCAAATGTAGCATAGGCATAGAAATCATTTTGGACACACTCGAGGGGACTCCTAGGGGACGAGGCTCAAGTGGAAGCTCAATTCGGTACGTTTGGAGATAGTGCAACTCTTGATGCAAGATTGGTGCTCGGTTTGCGTCGAATGTGCCGTAGGCTCGAAAATAGTATTGGAGGCACACGATGGAACTCCTAGGTGACGTGGGTCATGTGGAATCTCGTTTTACTCTATTTTGAGATAGTGTTAGCGTCGGTGCAAGATAGGTGCACAGTTTGCACTGAAGATACCATAGGCATAGAAATAATTTTGGACGAACTCTATCAGACTCCTAGGTGACGAGGCTCAAGTGGAAGCTCAGTTCGGTCCGTTTGGGGATAGTGCTTCTCTTGATGCAAGATTGGTGCTTGGTTTTCACCAAATGTAGGATAGGCGTAGAAATCATTTTGGACGCACTCGAGGGGACTCCTAGGTGACTAGGCTCAAGTGGAAGCTGGATTCAGTATGTTTGGAGATAGTGCTACTGTTGATGAAAGATTGGTGCTCGGTTTGCGTCGAATGTGCCGTTGGCTCGGAAATAGTGTTAGAGGCACCCGATGGAGCTCCTAGGTGACGTGGGTCATGTGGAATCTCGTTTTGATCTATTTTGAGATAGTGTTAGCATCGGTGCAAGATAGGTGCACGGTTTACACTGAACGTACCATAGGCATAGAAATCATTTTGGACACACTCGATGGAACTCCTAGGTGATGAGGCTCAAGTGGAAGCTCGGTACGGTCCATTTGGAGATAGTGCTACTCTTGAAGCATGATTGGTGCACGGTTTGCGTCGAACGTACTGTAGGCTCAGAAATAGTATTGGAGGCACCTGAAGGAACTCCTAGGTTACGTGGGTCATATGGAATCTTGTTTCGATCTGTTTTGAAACAATGTTAGCGTCGGTGCAAGATAGGTGCTCGGTTTGCGTCAAACGCACCATACGTTCATAAATCGTTTTAGAAGCACCCGCGGTACTCCTAGATGATGAGGGTCTGGTGGAGATCTGTTTGGTCCGTTTGCAGATAGTGCTGCAGAAGATAGGTGCACGGTTTGCATTGAACGTACCATAGGTCATAAATAGTTTTGGACGCACCCGATGGAACTCGTAAGTGACGTGGGTCGTGTGGAATCTTGTTTTAGTCCGTTTGGAGATAGTGTTAGTGTCAGTGCAAGGTTCGAGCACGGTTTGCACCGAACATACCATAGGCATAGAAATCATTTTGGACGAACTCGATCAGACTCCAAGGTGACGAGGCTCAAGTGGAAGCTCGGTTCGGTCCATTTGGGGATAGTGCTTCTCTTGATGCAAGATTGGTGCTTGGTTTGCACCAAATGTAGCATTGGCATAGAAATCATTTTGAACGCACTCGAGGGGACTCCTAGGTGACGAGGCTGAAGTGGAAGCTCGATTTGGTACGTTTGGAGATAGTGCTACTCTTGATGCAAGATTGGTGCTCGGTTTGCGTCGAATGTGACGTAGGCTCGGAAATAGTATTGGAGGCACCCGATGGAACTCCTAGGTGACGTGGGTCATGTGGAATCTTGTTTCGATCTGTTTTGAGACAGTGTTAGCGTCGGTGCAAGATAGGTGCACGGTTTGCATAGATATCGTTTTGGACACACTCGATGGAACTCCTAGGTGACGAGGCTCAAGTGGAAGCTCGGTACGGTCCATTTGGAGATAGTGCTACTCTTGATGCATGATTGGTGCACGGTTTGCATCGAACGTACCGTAGGCTCGGAAATAGTATTGGAGGCACCCGAAGGAACTCCTAGGTTACGTGGGTCATGTGGAATTTTGTTTCGATCTGTTTTGAAACAGTGTTAGTGTCGGTGCAAGATAGGTGCTCGGTTTGCGTCAAACGCACCATAGGTTCTTAAATCGTTTTAGAAGCACCCGCGGTACTCCTAGATGATGAGGGTCTGGTGGAGATCTGTTTGGTCCGTTTGGAGATAGTGCTGTAGAAGATAGGTGCACGGTTTGCATTGAACGTACCATAGGTCATAAATAGTTTTGGACGCACCCGATGGAACTCGTAAGTGACGTGGGTCGTGTGGAATCTTGTTTTAGTCCATTTGGAGATAGTGTTAGTGTCAGTGCAAGGTTCGAGCACCGTTTGCACCGAACATACCATAGGCATAGAAATCATTTTGGACGAACTCGATCAGACTCCTAGGTGACGAGGCTCAAGTGGAAGCTCGGTTCGGTAAATTTGGGGATAGTGCTTCTCTTGATGCAAGATTGGTGCTTGGTTTGCATGAAATGTAGCATAGGCATAGAAATCATTTTGGACGCACTCGAGGGGACCCCTAGGGGACGAGGCTCAAGTGGAAGCTCGATTCGGTACGTTTGGAGATAGTGCTACTCTTGATGCAAGATTGGTGCTCGGTTTGCGTCGAATGTGCCGTAGGCTCGGAAATAGTATTGGAGGCACACGATGGAACTCCTAGGTGACGTGGGTCATGTGGAATCTCGTTTTGATCTATTTTGAGACAATGTTAGCGTCGGTGCAAGATAGGTGCACGGTTTGCACTGAAGATACCATAGGCATAGAAAACATTTTGGACGAACTCGATCAGACTCCTAGGTGATGAGGCTCAAGTGGAAGCTCGGTTCGGTCCGCTTGGGGATAGTGCTTCTCTTGATGCAAGATGGGTGCTTGGTTTTCACCAAATGTAGGATAGGCATAGAAATCGTTTTGGACACACTCGAGGGGACTCCTAGGTGACTAGGCTCAGGTAGAAGCTCGATTCGGTATGTTTGGAGATAGTGCTGCTCTTGATGAAAGATTGGTGCTCGGTTTGCGTCGAATGTGCCGTTGGCTCAGAAATAGTATTAGAGGCACCCGATGGAACTCCTAGGTGACGTGGGTCATGTGGAATCTCATTTTGATCTATTTTGAGACAGTGTTAGCGTCGGTGCAAGATAGGTGCACGGTTTGCACTGAACGTACCATAGGCATAGAAATCATTTTGGACACACTCGATGGAACTCCTAGGTGATGAGGCTCAAGTGGAAGCTCGGTACGGCCCATTTGGAGATAGTGCTACTCTTGATGCATGATTGGTGCATGGTTTGCGTCGAACGTACTGTAGGCTCAGAAATAGTATTGGAGGCACCCGAAGGAACTCCTAGGTTACGTGGGTCATATGGAATCTTGTTTCGATCTGTTTTGAACAATGTTAGCGTCGGTGCAAGATAGGTGCTCGGTTTGCGTCAAACGCACCATACGTTCATAAATCATTTTAGAAGCACCCGCGGTACTCCTAGGTGATGAGGGTCTGGTGGAGATCTGTTTGGTCCGTTTGCAGATAGTGCTGCAGAAGATAGGTGCACGGTTTGCATTGAATGTACCATAGGTCATAAATAGTTTTGGACGCACCCGATGGAACTCATAAGTGACGTGGGTCGTGTGGAATCTTGTTTTAGTCCATTTGGAGATATTGTTAGTGTCAGTGCAAGGTTCGAGCACGGTTTGCACCAAACATACCATAGGCATAGAAATCATTTTGGACGAACACGATCAGACTCCTAGGTGACGAGGCTCAAGTGGAAGCTCGGTTCGGTCCATTTGGGGATAGTGCTTCTCTTGATGCAAGATTGGTGCTTGGTTTGCACCAAATGTAGCATAGGCATAGAAATCATTTTGGACGCACTCGAGGGGACTCCTAGGGGATGAGGCTCAAGTGGAAGCTCGATTCGGTACGATTGGAGATAGTGCTACTCTTGGTGCAAGATTGGTGCTCGGTTTGCGTCGAATGTGCCGTAGGCTCGGAAATAGTATTGGAGGCACACGATGGAACTCCTAGGTGACGTGGGTCATGTGGAATCTCGTTTTGCTCTATTTTAAGATATTGTTAGCGTCGGTGCAAGATAGGTGCACAGTTTGCACTGAAGATACCATAGGCATAGAAATAATTTTGGACGAACTCGATCAGACTCCTAGGTGACGAGGCTCAAGTGGAAGCTCGGTTCGGTCTGTTTGGGGATAGTGCTTCTCTTGATGCAAGATTGGTGCTTGTTTTTCACCAAATGTAGGATAGGCATAGAAATCGTTTTGGACGCACTCGAGGGGACTCCTAGGTGACTAGGCTCAAGTGGAAGCTCGATTCAGTATGTTTGGAGATAGTGCTACTGTTGATGAAAGATTGGTGCTCGGTTTGCGTCGAATGTGCCGTTGGCTCGGAAATAGTATTAGAGGCACCCGATGGAACTCCTAGGTGACGTGGGTCATGTGGAATCTCGTTTTGATCTATTTTGAGACAGTGTTAGCGTCGGTGCAAGATAGGTGAATGGTTTACACTGAACGTACCATAGACATTGAAATCATTTTGGACACACTCGATGGAACTCCTAGGTGATGAGGCTCAAGTGGAAGCTCGGTATGGTCCATTTGGAGATAGTGCTACTCTTGAAGCATGATTGGTGCACGGTTTGCGTCGAACGTACCGTAGGCTCAGAAATAGTATTGGAGGCACCCGAAGGAACTCCTAGGTTACGTGGGTCATATGGAACCTTGTTTCGATCTATTTTGAAACAATGTTAGCGTCGGTGCAAGATAGGTGCTCGGTTTGCGTCAAACGCACCATACGTTCATAAATCGTTTTAGAAGCACCCGCGGTACTCCTAGGAGATGAGGGTCTGGTGGAGATCTGTTTGGTCCGTTTGCAGATAGTGCTGCAGAAGATAGGTGCACGGTTTGCATTGAACGTACCATAGGTCATAAATAGTTTTGGACGCACCCGATGGAACTCGTAAGTGACGTGGGTCGTGTGGAATCTTGTTTTAGTCCGTTTGGAGATAGTGTTAGTGTCAGTGCAAGGTTCGAGCACGGTTTGCACCGAACATACCATAGGCATAGAAATCATTTTGGACGAACTCGATCAGACTCCAAGGTGACGAGGCTCAAGTGGAAGCTCGGTTCGGTCCATTTGGGGATAGTGCTTCTCTTGATGCAAGATTGGTGCTTGGTTTGCACCAAATGTAGCATTGGCATAGAAATCATTTTGAACGCACTCGAGGGGACTCCTAGGTGACTAGGCTCAGGTAGAAGCTCGATTCGGTATGTTTGGAGATAGTGCTGCTCTTGATGAAAGATTGGTGCTCGGTTTGCGTCGAATGTGCCGTTGGCTCGGAAATAGTATTAGAGGCACCCGATGGAACTCCTAGGTGACGTGGGTCATGTGGAATCTCATTTTGATCTATTTTGAGACAGTGTTAGCGTCGGTGCAAGATAGGTGCACGGTTTGCACTGAACGTACCATAGGCATAGAAATCGTTTTGGACACACTCGATGGAACTCCTAGGTGATGAGGCTCAAGTGGAAGCTCGGTACGGTCCATTTGGAGATAGTGCTACACTTGATGCATGATTGGTGCACGGTTTGCGTCGAACGTACTGTAGGCTCGGAAATAGTATTGGAGGCACCCGAAGGAACTCCTAGGTTACGTGGGTCATATGGAATCTTGTTTCGATCTGTTTTGAAACAATGTTAGCGTCGGTGCAAGACAGGTGCTCGGTTTGCGTCAAACGCACCATACGTTCATAAATCATTTTAGAAGCACCCGCGGTACTCCTAGGTGATGAGGGTCTGGTGGAGATCTGTTTGGTCCATTTGCAGATAGTGCTGCAGAAGATAGGTGCACGGTTTGCATTGAACGTACCATAGGTCATAAATAGTTTTGGACGCACCCGATGGAACTCGTAAGTGACGTGGGTCGTGTGGAATCTTGTTTTAGTCCATTTGGAGAGAGTGTTAGTGTCAGTGCAAGGTTCGAGCATGGTTTGCACCAAACATACCATAGGCATAGAAATCATTTTGGACGAACTCGATCAGACTCCTAGGTGACGAGGCTCAAGTGGAAGCTCGGTTCGGTCCATTTGGGGATAGTGCTTCTCTTGATGCAAGATTGGTGCTAGGTTTGCACCAAATGTAGCATAGGCATAGAAAATCATTTTGGACACACTCGAGGGGACTCCTAGGGGACGAGGCTCAAGTGGAAGCTCAATTCGGTACGTTTGGAGATAGTGCAACTCTTGATGCAAGATTGGTGCTCGGTTTGCGTCGAATGTGCCGTAGGCTCGAAAATAGTATTGGAGGCACACGATGGAACTCCTAGGTGACGTGGGTCATGTGGAATCTCGTTTTACTCTATTTTGAGATAGTGTTAGCGTCGGTGCAAGATAGGTGCACAGTTTGCACTGAAGATACCATAGGCATAGAAATAATTTTGGACGAACTCTATCAGACTCCTAGGTGACGAGGCTCAAGTGGAAGCTCAGTTCGGTCCGTTTGGGGATAGTGCTTCTCTTGATGCAAGATTGGTGCTTGGTTTTCACCAAATGTAGGATAGGCGTAGAAATCATTTTGGACGCACTCGAGGGGACTCCTAGGTGACTAGGCTCAAGTGGAAGCTGGATTCAGTATGTTTGGAGATAGTGCTACTGTTGATGAAAGATTGGTGCTCGGTTTGCGTCGAATGTGCCGTTGGCTCGGAAATAGTGTTAGAGGCACCCGATGGAGCTCCTAGGTGACGTGGGTCATGTGGAATCTCGTTTTGATCTATTTTGAGATAGTGTTAGCATCGGTGCAAGATAGGTGCACGGTTTACACTGAACGTACCATAGGCATAGAAATCATTTTGGACACACTCGATGGAACTCCTAGGTGATGAGGCTCAAGTGGAAGCTCGGTACGGTCCATTTGGAGATAGTGCTACTCTTGAAGCATGATTGGTGCACGGTTTGCGTCGAACGTACTGTAGGCTCAGAAATAGTATTGGAGGCACCTGAAGGAACTCCTAGGTTACGTGGGTCATATGGAATCTTGTTTCGATCTGTTTTGAAACAATGTTAGCGTCGGTGCAAGATAGGTGCTCGGTTTGCGTCAAACGCACCATACGTTCATAAATCGTTTTAGAAGCACCCGCGGTACTCCTAGATGATGAGGGTCTGGTGGAGATCTGTTTGGTCCGTTTGCAGATAGTGCTGCAGAAGATAGGTGCACGGTTTGCATTGAACGTACCATAGGTCATAAATAGTTTTGGACGCACCCGATGGAACTCGTAAGTGACGTGGGTCGTGTGGAATCTTGTTTTAGTCCGTTTGGAGATAGTGTTAGTGTCAGTGCAAGGTTCGAGCACGGTTTGCACCGAACATACCATAGGCATAGAAATCATTTTGGACGAACTCGATCAGACTCCAAGGTGACGAGGCTCAAGTGGAAGCTCGGTTCGGTCCATTTGGGGATAGTGCTTCTCTTGATGCAAGATTGGTGCTTGGTTTGCACCAAATGTAGCATTGGCATAGAAATCATTTTGAACGCACTCGAGGGGACTCCTAGGTGACGAGGCTGAAGTGGAAGCTCGATTTGGTACGTTTGGAGATAGTGCTACTCTTGATGCAAGATTGGTGCTCGGTTTGCGTCGAATGTGACGTAGGCTCGGAAATAGTATTGGAGGCACCCGATGGAACTCCTAGGTGACGTGGGTCATGTGGAATCTTGTTTCGATCTGTTTTGAGACAGTGTTAGCGTCGGTGCAAGATAGGTGCACGGTTTGCATAGATATCGTTTTGGACACACTCGATGGAACTCCTAGGTGACGAGGCTCAAGTGGAAGCTCGGTACGGTCCATTTGGAGATAGTGCTACTCTTGATGCATGATTGGTGCACGGTTTGCATCGAACGTACCGTAGGCTCGGAAATAGTATTGGAGGCACCCGAAGGAACTCCTAGGTTACGTGGGTCATGTGGAATTTTGTTTCGATCTGTTTTGAAACAGTGTTAGTGTCGGTGCAAGATAGGTGCTCGGTTTGCGTCAAACGCACCATAGGTTCTTAAATCGTTTTAGAAGCACCCGCGGTACTCCTAGGTGATGAGGGTCTGGTGGAGATCTGTTTGGTCCGTTTGGAGATAGTGCTGTAGAAGATAGGTGCACGGTTTGCATTGAACGTACCATAGGTCATAAATAGTTTTGGACGCACCCGATGGAACTCGTAAGTGACGTGGGTCGTGTGGAATCTTGTTTTAGTCCATTTGGAGATAGTGTTAGTGTCAGTGCAAGGTTCGAGCACCGTTTGCACCGAACATACCATAGGCATAGAAATCATTTTGGACGAACTCGATCAGACTCCTAGGTGACGAGGCTCAAGTGGAAGCTCGGTTCGGTAAATTTGGGGATAGTGCTTCTCTTGATGCAAGATTGGTGCTTGGTTTGCATGAAATGTAGCATAGGCATAGAAATCATTTTGGACGCACTCGAGGGGACCCCTAGGGGACGAGGCTCAAGTGGAAGCTCGATTCGGTACGTTTGGAGATAGTGCTACTCTTGATGCAAGATTGGTGCTCGGTTTGCGTCGAATGTGCCGTAGGCTCGGAAATAGTATTGGAGGCACACGATGGAACTCCTAGGTGACGTGGGTCATGTGGAATCTCGTTTTGATCTATTTTGAGACAATGTTAGCGTCGGTGCAAGATGGGTGCACGGTTTGCACTGAAGATACCATAGGCATAGAAAACATTTTGGACGAACTCGATCAGACTCCTAGGTGATGAGGCTCAAGTGGAAGCTCGGTTCGGTCCGCTTGCTTCTCTTGATGCAAGATGGGTGCTTGGTTTTCACCAAATGTAGGATAGGCATAGAAATCGTTTTGGACACACTCGAGGGGACTCCTAGGTGACTAGGCTCAGGTAGAAGCTCGATTCGGTATGTTTGGAGATAGTGCTGCTCTTGATGAAAGATTGGTGCTCGGTTTGCGTCGAATGTGCCGTTGGCTCAGAAATAGTATTAGAGGCACCCGATGGAACTCCTAGGTGACGTGGGTCATGTGGAATCTCATTTTGATCTATTTTGAGACAGTGTTAGCGTCGGTGCAAGATAGGTGCACGGTTTGCACTGAACGTACCATAGGCATAGAAATCATTTTGGACACACTCGATGGAACTCCTAGGTGATGAGGCTCAAGTGGAAGCTCGGTACGGCCCATTTGGAGATAGTGCTACTCTTGATGCATGATTGGTGCATGGTTTGCGTCGAACGTACTGTAGGCTCAGAAATAGTATTGGAGGCACCCGAAGGAACTCCTAGGTTACGTGGGTCATATGGAATCTTGTTTCGATCTGTTTTGAACAATGTTAGCGTCGGTGCAAGATAGGTGCTCGGTTTGCGTCAAACGCACCATACGTTCATAAATCATTTTAGAAGCACCCGTGGTACTCCTAGGTGATGAGGGTCTGGTGGAGATCTGTTTGGTCCGTTTGCAGATAGTGCTGCAGAAGATAGGTGCACGGTTTGCATTGAATGTACCATAGGTCATAAATAGTTTTGGACGCACCCGATGGAACTCATAAGTGACGTGGGTCGTGTGGAATCTTGTTTTAGTCCATTTGGAGATATTGTTAGTGTCAGTGCAAGGTTCGAGCACGGTTTGCACCAAACATACCATAGGCATAGAAATCATTTTGGACGAACACGATCAGACTCCTAGGTGACGAGGCTCAAGTGGAAGCTCGGTTCGGTCCATTTGGGGATAGTGCTTCTCTTGATGCAAGATTGGTGCTTGGTTTGCACCAAATGTAGCATAGGCATAGAAATCATTTTGGACGCACTCGAGGGGACTCCTAGGGGATGAGGCTCAAGTGGAAGCTCGATTCATTATGATTGGAGATAGTGCTACTCTTGGTGCAAGATTGGTGCTCGGTTTGCGTCGAATGTGCCGTAGGCTCGGAAATAGTATTGGAGGCACACGATGGAACTCCTAGGTGACGTGGGTCATGTGGAATCTCGTTTTGCTCTATTTTAAGATATTGTTAGCGTCGGTGCAAGATAGGTGCACAGTTTGCACTGAAGATACCATAGGCATAGAAATAATTTTGGACGAACTCGATCAGACTCCTAGGTGACGAGGCTCAAGTGGAAGCTCGGTTCGGTCTGTTTGGGGATAGTGCTTCTCTTGATGCAAGATTGGTGCTTGTTTTTCACCAAATGTAGGATAGGCATAGAAATCGTTTTGGACGCACTCGAGGGGACTCCTAGGTGACTAGGCTCAAGTGGAAGCTCGATTCAGTATGTTTGGAGATAGTGCTACTGTTGATGAAAGATTGGTGCTCGGTTTGCGTCGAATGTGCCGTTGGCTCGGAAATAGTATTAGAGGCACCCGATGGAACTCCTAGGTGACGTGGGTCATGTGGAATCTCGTTTTGATCTATTTTGAGACAGTGTTAGCGTCGGTGCAAGATAGGTGAATGGTTTACACTGAACGTACCATAGACATTGAAATCATTTTGGACACACTCGATGGAACTCCTAGGTGATGAGGCTCAAGTGGAAGCTCGGTATGGTCCATTTGGAGATAGTGCTACTCTTGAAGCATGATTGGTGCACGGTTTGCGTCGAACGTACCGTAGGCTCAGAAATAGTATTGGAGGCACCCGAAGGAACTCCTAGGTTACGTGGGTCATATGGAACCTTGTTTCGATCTATTTTGAAACAATGTTAGCGTCGGTGCAAGATAGGTGCTCGGTTTGCGTCAAACGCACCATACGTTCATAAATCGTTTTAGAAGCACCCGCGGTACTCCTAGGTGATGAGGGTCTGGTGGAGATCTGTTTGGTCCGTTTGCAGATAGTGCTGCAGAAGATAGGTGCACGGTTTGCATTGAACGTACCATAGGTCATAAATAGTTTTGGACGCACCCGATGGAACTCATAAGTGACGTGGGTCGTGTGGAATCTTGTTTTAGTCCATTTGGAGATAGTGTTAGTGTCAGTGCAAGGTTCGAGCACGGTTTGCACCAAACATACCATAGGCATAGAAATCATTTTGGACGAACACGATCAGACTCCTAGGTGACGAGGCTCAAGTGGAAGCTCGGTTCGGTCCATTTCGGGATAGTGCTTCTCTTGATGCAAGATTGGTGCTTGGTTTGCACCAAATGTAGCATAGGCATAGAAATCATTTTGGACGCACTCGAGGGGACTCCTAGGGGATGAGGCTCAAGTGGAAGCTCGATTCGGTACGATTGGAGATAGTGCTACTCTTGGTGCAAGATTGGTGCTCGGTTTGCGTCGAATGTGCCGTATGCTCGGAAATAGTATTGGAGGCACACGATGGAACTCCTAGGTGACGTGGGTCATGTGCAATCTCGTTTTGCTCTATTTTAAGATATTGTTAGCGTCGGTGCAAGATAGGTGCACAGTTTGCACTGAAGATACCATAGGCATAGAAATAATTTTGGACGAACTCGATCAGACTCCTAGGTGACGAGGCTCAAGTGGAAGCTCGGTTCGGTCTGTTTGGGGATAGTGCTTCTCTTGATGCAAGATTGGTGCTTGTTTTTCACCAAATGTAGGATAGGCATAGAAATCGTTTTGGACGCACTCGAGGGGACTCCTAGGTGACTAGGCTCAAGTGGAAGCTCGATTCAGTATGTTTGGAGATAGTGCTACTGTTGATGAAAGATTGGTGCTCGGTTTGCGTCGAATGTGCCGTTGGCTCGGAAATAGTATTAGAGGCACCCGATGGAACTCCTAGGTGACGTGGGTCATGTGGAATCTCGTTTTGATCTATTTTGAGACAGTGTTAGCGTCGGTGCAAGATAGGTGAATGGTTTACACTGAACGTACCATAGACATTGAAATCATTTTGGACACACTCGATGGAACTCCTAGGTGATGAGGCTCAAGTGGAAGCTCGGTATGGTCCATTTGGAGATAGTGCTACTCTTGAAGCATGATTGGTGCACGGTTTGCGTCGAACGTACCGTAGGCTCAGAAATAGTATTGGAGGCACCCGAAGGAACTCCTAGGTTACGTGGGTCATATGGAACCTTGTTTCGATCTATTTTGAAACAATGTTAGCGTCGGTGCAAGATAGGTGCTCGGTTTGCGTCAAACGCACCATACGTTCATAAATCGTTTTAGAAGCACCCGCGGTACTCCTAGGTGATGAGGGTCTGGTGGAGATCTGTTTGGTCCGTTTGCAGATAGTGCTGCAGAAGATAGGTGCACGGTTTGCATTGAACGTACCATAGGTCATAAATAGTTTTGGACGCACTCGAGGGGACTCCTAGGTGACGAGGCTCAAGTGGAAGCTCGATTCGGTACGTTTGGAGATAGTGCTACTCTTGATGCAAGATTGGTGCTCGGTTTGCGTCGAAAGTGCCGTAGGCTCGGAAATAGTATTGGAGGCACACGATGGAACTCCTAGGTGACGTGGGTCGTGTGGAATCTCGTTTTGATCTATTTTGAGACAATGTTAGCGTCGGTGCAAGATAGGTGCACGGTTTGCACTGAAGATACCATAGGCATAGAAAACATTTTGGACGAACTCGATCAGACTCCTAGGTGATGAGGCTCAAGTGGAAGCTCGGTTCGGTCCGCTTGGGGATAGTGCTTCTCTTGATGCAAGATGGGTGCTTGGTTTTCACCAAATGTAGGATAGGCATAGAAATCGTTTTGGACACACTCGAGGGGACTCCTAGGTGACTAGGCTCAAGTAGAAGCTCGATTCGGTATGTTTGGAGATAGTGCTGCTCTTGATGAAAGATTGGTGGTCGGTTTGCGTCGAATGTGCCGTTGGCTCGGAAATAGTATTAGAGGCACCCGATGGAACTCCTAGGTGACGTGGGTCATGTGGAATCTCATTTTGATCTATTTTGAGACAGTGTTAGCGTCGGTGCAAGATAGGTGCACGGTTTGAACTAAACGTACCATAGGCATAGAAATCATTTTGGACACACTCGATGGAACTCCTAGGTGATGAGGCTCAAGTGGAAGCTCGGTACGGCCCATTTGGAGATAGTGCTACTCTTGATGCATGATTGGTGCACGGTTTGCGTCGAACGTAGTGTAGGCTCAGAAATAGTATTGGAGGCACCCGAAGGAACTCCTAGGTTACGTGGGTCATATGGAATCTTGTTTCGATCTGTTTTGAATAATGTTAGCGTCGGTGCAAGATAGTTGCTCGGTTTGCGTCAAACGCACCATACGTTCATAAATCATTTTAGAAGCACCCGCGGTACTCCTAGGTGATGAGGGTCTGGTGGAGATCTGTTTGGTCCATTTGCAGATAGTGCTGCAGAAGATAGGTGCACGGTTTGCATTTAACGTACCATAGGTCATAAATAGTTTTGGACGCACCCGATGGAACTCATAAGTGACGTGGGTCGTGTGGAATCTTGTTTTAGTCCATTTGGAGATAGTGTTAGTGTCAGTGCAAGGTTCGAGCACGGTTTGCACCAAACATACCATAGGCATAGAAATCATTTTGGACGAACTCGATCAGACTCCTAGGTGACGAGGCTCAAGTGGAAGCTCGGTTCGGTCCATTTGGGGATAGTGCTTCTCTTGATACAAGATTGGTGCTTGGTTTGCACCAAATGTAGCATAGGCATAGAAATCATTTTGGACGCACTCGAGGGGACCCCTAGGGGATGAGGCTCAAGTGGAAGCTCAATTCGGTACGATTGGAGATAGTGCTACTCTTGGTGCAAGATTGGTGCTCGGTTTGCATCGAATGTGCCGTAGGCTCGGAAATAGTATTGGAGGCACACGATGGAACTCCTAGGTGACGTGGGTCATGTGGAATCTCGTTTTGCTCTATTTTGAGATATTGTTAGCGTCGGTGCAAGATAGGTGCATAGTTTGCACTGAAGATACCATAGGCATAGAAATAATTTTGGACGAACTCGATCAGACTCCTAGGTGACGAGGCTCAAGTGGAAGCTCGGTTCGGTCCGTTTGGGGATAGTGCTTCTCTTGATGCAAGATTGGTGCTTGTTTTTCACCAAATGTAGGATAGGCATAGAAATCGTTTTGGACGCACTCGAGGGGACTCCTAGGTGACTAGGCTCAAGTGGAACCTCGATTCAGTATGTTTGGAGATAGTGCTACTGTTGATGAAAGATTGGTGCTCGGTTTGCGTCGAATGTGCCGTTGGCTCGGAAATAGTATTAGAGGCACCCGATGGAACTCCTAGGTGACGTGGGTCATGTGGAATCTCGTTTTGATCTATTTTGAGACAGTGTTAGCGTCGGTGCAAGATAGGTGCACGGTTTACACTGAACGTACCATAGGCATAGAAATCATTTTGGACACACTCGATGGAACTCCTAGGTGATGAGGCTCAAGTGGAAGCTCGGTATGGTCCATTTGGAGATAGTGCTACTCTTGAAGCATGATTGGTGCACGGTTTGCGTCGAACGTACCGTAGGCTCAGAAATAGTATTGGAGGCACCCGAAGGAACTCCTAGGTTACGTGGGTCATATGGAATCTTGTTTCGATCTATTTTGAAACAATGTTAGCGTCGGTGCAAGATAGGTGCTCGGTTTGCGTCAAACGCACCATACGTTCATAAATCGTTTTAGAAGCACCCGCGGTACTCCTAGGTGATGAGGGTCTGGTGGAGATCTGTTTGGTCCGTTTGCAGATAGTGCTGCAGAAGATAGGTGCACGGTTTGCATTGAACGTACCATAGGTCAAATAGTTTTGGATGCACCCGATGGAACTCGTAAGTGACGTGGGTCGTGTGGAATCTTGTTTTAGTCCATTTGGAGATAGTGTTAGTTCAGTGCAGGGTTCGAGCACGGTTTGCACCGAATATACCATAGGCATAGAAATCATTTTGGACGAACTCGATCAGACTCCTAGGTGACGAGGCTCAAGTGGAAGCTCGGTTCGGTCCATTTGGGGATAGTGCTTCTCTTGATGCAAGATTGGTGCTTGGTTTGCACGAAATGTAGCATAGGCATAGAAATCATTTTGGACGCACTCGAGGGGACCCCTAGGAGACGAGGCTCAAGTGGAAGCTCGATTCGGTACGTTTGGAGATAGTGCTACTCTTGATGCAAGATTGGTGCTCGGTTTGCGTCGAATGTGTCGTAGGCTCGGAAATAGTATTGGAGGCACACGATGGAACTCCTAGGTGACGTGGGTCATGTGGAATCTCGTTTTGATCTATTTTGAGACAATGTTAGCGTCGGTGCAAGATAGGTGCATGGTTTGCACTGAAGATACCATAGGCATAGAAAACATTTTGGACGAACTCGATCAGACTCCTAGGTGATGAGGCTCAAGTGGAAGCTCGGTTCGGTCCGCTTGGGGATAGTGCTTCTCTTGATGCAAGATGGGTGCTTGGTTTTCACCAAATGTAGGATAGGCATAGAAATCGTTTTGGACACACTCGAGGGGACTCCTAGGTGACTAGCCTCAAGTAGAAGCTCGATTCGGTATGTTTGGAGATAGTGCTGCTCTTGATGAAAGAATGGTGCTCGGTTTGCGTCGAATGTGCCGTTGGCTCGGAAATAGTATTAGAGGCACCCGATGGAACTCCTAGGTGACGTGGGTTATGCGGAATCTCATTTTGATCTATTTTGAGACAGTGTTAGCGTCGGTGCAAGATAGGTGCACGGTTTGCACCGAACGTACCATAGGCATAGAAATCGTTTTGGACACACTCGATGGAACTCCTAGGTGATGAGGCTCAAGTGGAAGCTCGGTACGGCCCATTTGGAGATAGTGCTACTCGTGATGCATGATTGGTGCACGGTTTGCGTCGAACGTACTGTAGGCTCAGAAATAGTATTGGAGGCACCCGAAGGAACTCCTAGGTTACGTGGGTCATATGGAATCTTGTTTCGATCTGTTTTGAAAAATGTTAGCGTCGGTGCAAGATAGGTGCTCGGTTTGCGTCGAACGCACCATACGTTCATAAATCGTTTTAGAAGCACCCGCGGTACTCCTAGGTGATGAGGGTCTGGTGGAGATCTGTTTGGTCCGTTTGCAGATAGTGCTGCAGAAGATAGGTGCACGGTTTGCATTTAACGTACCATAGGTCATAAATAGTTTTGGACGCACCCGATGGAACTCATAAGTGACGTGGGTCGTGTGGAATCTTGTTTTAGTCCATTTGGAGATAGTGTTAGTGTCAGTGCAAGGTTCGAGCACGGTTTGCACCAAACATACCATAGGCATAGAAATCATTTTGGACGAACTCGATCAGACTCCTAGGTGACGAGGCTCAAGTGGAAGCTCGGTTCGGTCCATTTGGGGATAGTGCTTCTCTTGATGCAAGATTGGTGCTTGGTTTGCACCAAATGTAGCATAGGCATAGAAATCATTTTGGACGCACTCGAGAGGACTCCAAGGGGACGAGGCTCAAGTGGAAGCTCGATTCGGTACGTTTGGAGATAGTGCTACTCTGATGCAAGATTGGTGCTCGGTTTGCGTCGAATGTGCCGTAGGCTCGGAAATAGTATTGGAGGCACACGATGGAACTCCTAGGTGATGTGGGTCATGTGGAATCTCGTTTTGCTCTATTTTGAGATATTGTTAGCGTCGGTGCAAGATAGGTGCACAGTTTGCACTGAAGATACCATAGGCATAGAAATAATTTTGGACGAACTCAATCAGACTCCTAGGTGACGAGGCTCAAGTGGAAGCTCGGTTCGGTCCGTTTGGGGATAGTGCTTCTCTTGATGCAAGATTGGTGATTGGTTTTCACCAAATGTAGGATAGGCATAGAAATCGTTTTGGACGCACTCGAGGGGACTCCTAGGTGACTAGGCTCAAGTGGAACCTCGATTCAGTATGTTTGGAGATAGTGCTACTGTTGATGAAAGATTGGTGCTCGGTTTGTGTCGAATGTGCCGTTGGCACGGAAATAGTATTAGAGGCACCCGATGGAGCTCCTAGGTGACGTGGGTCATGTGGAATCTTGTTTTGATCTATTTTGAGAGAGTGTTAGCGTCGGTGCAAGATAGGTGCACGGTTTACACTGAATGTACCATAGGCATAGAAATCATTTTGGACACACTCGATGGAACTCCTAGATGATGAGGCTCAAGTGGAAGCTCGGTACGGTCCATTTGGAGATAGTGCAACTCTTGAAGCATGATTGGTGCACGGTTTGCGTCGAACATACCGTAGGCTCAGAAATAGTATTGGAGGCACCCGAAGGAACTCCTAGGTTACGTGGGTCATATGGAATCTTGTTTCGATCTGTTCTGAAACAATGTTATTGTCGGTGCAAGATAGGTGCTCGGTTTGCGTCAAACGCACCATACGTTCATAAATCGTTTTAGAAGCACCCACGGTACTCCTAGGTGATGAGGGTCTGGTGGAGATCTGTTTGGTCTGTTTGCAGATAGTGCTGCAGAAGATAGGTGCACGGTTTGCATTGAACGTACCACAGGTCATAAATAGTTTTGGACGCACCCGATGGAACTCGTAAGTGACGTGGGTCGTGTGGAATCTTGTTTTAGTCCATTTGGAGATAGTGTTAGTTCAGTGCAAGGTTCGAGCACGGTTTGCACCGAACATACCATAGGCATAGAAATCATTTTGGACGAACTCGATCAGACTCCTAGGTGACGAGGCTCAAGTGGAAGCTCGGTTCGGTCCGTTTGGGGATAGTGCTTCTCTTGATGCAAGATTGGTGCTTGGTTTGCACCAAATGTAGCATAGGCATAGAAATCATTTAGGACGCACTCGAGGGGACTCCTAGGTGACTAGGCTCAAGTGGAAGCTCGATTCGGTACGTTTGGAGATAGGGCTACTCTTGATGAAAGATTGGTGCTCGGTTTACATCGAATGTGCCATTGGCTCTAAAATAGTATTAGAGGCACCGGATGGAACTCCTAGGTGACGTGGGTCATGTGGAATCTTGTTTTGATCAATTTTGAGACAGTGTTTGCGTCGGTGCAAGATAGGTGCACGGTTTGCACTGAAGATACCATAGGCATAGAAATCAATTTGGACGAACTTGATCAGACTCCCAGGTGACGAGGCTCAAGTGGAAGCTCGGTACGGTCCATTTGGAGATAGTGCTGCTCTTGATGCATGATTGGTGCACGGTTTGCGTCGAACGTACCGTAGGCTCAGAAATAGTATTGGAGGCACCCGAAGGAACTCCTAGTTTACGTGGGTCATGTGGAATCTTGTTTCGATCTGTTTTGAAACAGTGTTAGCGTCGGTGCAAGATAGGTGCTCGGTTTGCGTCAAACGCACCATAGGTTCATAAATCGTTTTAGAAGCACCCGCGGTACTCCTAGTTGATGAGGGTCTGGTGGAGATCTGTTTGGTCCGTTTGGAGATAGTGCTGCAGAAGATAGGTGCACGGTTTGCATTGAACGTACCATAGGTCATAAATAGTTTTGGACGCACCCGATGGAACTCGTAAGTGACGTGGGTCGTGTGGAATCTTGTTTTAGTCCATTTGGAGATAGTGTTAGTGTCAGTGCACGGCTCGAGCACAGTTTGCACCGAACATATCATAGGCATAGAAATCATTTTGGACGAACTCGATCAGACTCCTATGTGACGAGGCTCAGGTGGAAGCTTGGTTCGGTCCGTTTGGGGATAGTGCTTCTCTTGATGCAAGATTGGTGCTTGGTTTGCACCAAATGTAGCATAGGCATAGAAATCATTTTGGACGCACCCGAGGGGACTCCTAGGTGACGAGGTTCAAGTGGAAGCTCGATTCGATACGTTTGGAGATAGTGCTACTCTTGATGCAAGATTGGTGCTCGGTTTGCGTCGAATGTGCCGTAGGCTCGGAAATAGTATTGGACCCACCCGATGGAACTCCTAGGTGACGTGGGTCATGTGGAATCTCGTTTTGATCCATTTTGAGACAATGTTAGCGTCGGTGCAAAATAGGTGCACGGTTTGCATTGAACGTACCATAGGCATAGAAATCGTTTTGGACACACTCGATGGGACTCCTAGGTGACGAGGCTCAAGTGGAAGCTCGGTACGGTCCATTTGGAGATAGTGCTACTCTTGATGTATGATTGGTGCATGGTTTGCGTCGAACGTACCGTAGGCTCGGAAATAGTATTGGAGGCACCCGAAGGAACTCCTAGGTTACGTGGGTCATGTGGAATCTTGTTTCGATCTGTTTTGAAACAGTGTTAGTGTCAGTGCAAGATAGGTGCACGGTTTGCACTCGATCAGACTCCTAGGTGACGAGGCTCAAGTGGAAGCTCGGTTCGGTCTGTTTGGGGATAGTGCTTCTCTTGATGCAAGATTGGTGCTTGGTTTTCACCAAATGTAGGATAGGCATAGAAATCGTTTTGGAAGCACTCGAGGGGACTCCTAGCTGACTAGGCTCAAGTGGAAGCTCGGTACGGTCCATTTGGAGATAGTGCTGCTCTTGATGCATGATTGGTGCACGATTTGCGTCGAACGTACCGTAGGCTCAGAAATAGTATTGGAGGCACCCGAAGGAACTCCTAGTTTACGTGGGTCATATGGAATCTTGTTTCGATCTATTTTGAAACAGTGTTAGCGTCGGTGCAAAATAGGTGCTCGGTTTGCGTCAAACGCACCATAGGTTCATAAATCGTTTTAGAAGCACCCGCGGTACTCCTAGGTGATGAGGGTCTGGTGGAGATCTGTTTGGTCCGTTTGGAGATAGTGTTGTAGAAGATAGGTGCACGGTTTGCATTGAACGTACCATAGGTCGTAAATAGTTTTGGACGCACCCGATGGAACTCGTAAGTGACGTGGGTCGTGTGGAATCTTGTTTTAGTCCATTTGGAGATAGTGTTAGTTCAGTGCAAGGTTCGAGCACGGTTTGAACCGAACATACCATAGGCATAGAAATCATTTTGGACGAACTCGATCAGACTCCTAGGTGACGAGGCTCAGGTGGAAGCTCGGTTCGGTCCGTTTGGGGATAGTGCTTCTCTTGTTGCGAGATTGGTGCTTGGTTTGCACCAAATGTAGCATAGGCATAGAAATCATTTTGGACGCACTCGAGGGGACTCCTAGGTGACGAGGCTCAAGTGGAAGCTCGATTCGGTACGTTTGGAGATAGTGCTACTCTTGATGCAAGATTGGTGCTCGGTTTGCGTCGAATGTGCCGTAGGCTCGGAAATAGTATTGGAGGCACCCGATGGAACTCCTAGGTGACGTGGGTCATGTGGAATCTCGTTTTGATCCATTTTGAGACAGTGTTAGCGTCGGTGCAAAATAGGTGCACGGTTTGCACTGAACGTCCCATAGGCATATAACTCGTTTTGGACACACTCGATGGGACTCCTAGGTGACGAGGCTCAAGTGGAAGCTTGGTACGGTCCATTTGGAGATAGTGCTACTCTTGATGTATGATTGGTGCACGGTTTGCGTCGAACGTACCGTAGGCTCGGAAATAGTATTGGAGGCACCCGAAGGAACTCCTAGGATACGTGGGTCATGTGGAATCTTGTTTCGATCTGTTTTGAAACAGTGTTAGTGTCAGTGCAAGATAGGTGCACGGTTTGCACTGAACATACCATAGGCATAGAAATCATTTTGGACAAACTCGATCAGACTCCTAGGTGACGAGGCTCAAGTGGAAGCTCGGTTCGGTCCGTTTGGGGATAGTGCTTCTCTTGATGCAAGATTGGTGCTTGGTTTTCACCAAATGTAGGATAGGCACAGAAATCGTTTTGGACACACTCGAGGGGAGTCCTAGGTGACTATGGTCAAGTGGAAGCTTGATTCGGTACGTTTGGAGATAGTGCTACTCTTGATGAAAGATTGGTGCTCGGTTTACATCGAATGTGTCGTTGGCTCAAAAATAGTATTAGAGGCACCCGATGGAACTCCTAGGTGATGTGGGTCATGTGGAATCTCGTTTTGATCTATTTTGAGACTGTGTTAGCGTCGGTGCAAGATAGGTGCACGGTTTGCACTGAACGTACCATAGGCATAGAAATCGTTTTGGACACACTCGATGGAACTCCTAGGTGACGAGGCTCAAGTGGAAGCACAGTACGGTCCATTTGGAGATAGTGCTACTCTTGATGCATGATTGGTGCACGGTTTGCATCGAACGTACCGTAGGCTCAGAAATAGTACTGGAGGCACCCGAAGGAACTCCTAGGTTACGTGGGTCATGTGGAATCTTGTTTCGATCTATTTTGAAACAGTGTTAGCGTCGGTGCAAGATAGGTGCTCGGTTTGCGTCAAACGCACCATAGATTCATAAATCGTTTTAGAAGCACCCGCAGTACTCCTAGGTGATGAGGGTCTAGTGGAGATCTGTTTGGTCCATTTAGAGATAGTGCTGCAGAAGATAGGTGCACGGTTTGCATTGAACGTACCATAGGTCATAAATAGTTTTGGACGCACCCGATGGAACTCTTAAGTGACGTGGGTCGTGTGGAATCTTGTTTTAGTCCATTTGGAGAAAGTGTTAGTGTCAGTGCAAGGTTCGAGCACGGTTTGCACCAAACATACCATAGGCATAGAAATCATTTTGGACGAACTCGATCAGACTCCTAGGTGACGAGGCTCAAGTGGAAGCTCGGTTCGGTCCATTTGGGGATAGTGCTTCTCTTGATGCAAGATTGGTGCTTGGTTTGCACCAAATGTAGCATAGGCATAGAAATCATTTTGGACGCACTCGAGGGGACTCCAAGGGGACGAGGCTCAAGTGGAAGCTCGATTCGGTACGTTTGGAGATAGTGCTACTCTTGATGCAAGATTGGTGCTCGGTTTGCGTCGAATGTGCCGTAGGCTCGGAAATAGTATTGGAGGCACACGATGGAACTCCTAGGTGATGTGGGTCATGTGGAATCTCGTTTTGCTCTATTTTGAGATATTGTTAGCGTCGGTGCAAGATAGGTGCACAGTTTGCACTGAAGATACCATAGGCATAGAAATAATTTTGGACGAACTCAATCAGACTCCTAGGTGACGAGGCTCAAGTGGAAGCTCGGTTCGGTCCGTTTGGGGATAGTGCTTCTCTTGATGCAAGATTGGTGATTGGTTTTCACCAAATGTAGGATAGGCATAGAAATCGTTTTGGACGCACTCGAGGGGACTCCTAGGTGACTAGGCTCAAGTGGAAGCTCGATTCAGTATGTTTGGAGATAGTGCTACTGTTGATGAAAGATTGGTGCTCGGTTTGTGTCGAATGTGCCGTTGGCTCGGAAATAGTATTAGAGCCACCCGATGGAGCTCCTAGGTGACGTGGGTCATGTGAAATCTTGTTTTGATCTATTTTGAGACAGTGTTAGCGTCGGTGCAAGATAGGTGCACGGTTTACACTGAATGTACCATAGGCATAGAAATCATTTTGGACACACTCGATGGAACTCCTAGGTGATGAGGCTCAAGTGGAAGCTCGGTACGGTCCATTTGGAGATAGTGCAACTCTTGAAGCATGATTGGTGCACGGTTTGCGTCGAACATACCGTAGGCTCAGAAATAGTATTGGAGGCACCCGAAGGAACTCCTAGGTTACGTGGGTCATATGGAATCTTGTTTCGATCTGTTCTGAAACAATGTTATCGTCGGTGCAAGATAGGTGCTCGGTTTGCGTCAAACACACCATACGTTCATAAATCGTTTTAGAAGCACCCACGGTACTCCTAGGTGATGAGGGTCTGGTGGAGATCTGTTTGGTCTGTTTGCAGATAGTGCTGCAGAAGATAGGTGCACGGTTTGCATTGAACGTACCATAGGTCATAAATAGTTTTGGACGCACCCGATGGAACTCGTAAGTGACGTGGGTCGTGTGGAATCTTGTTTTAGTCCATTTGGAGATAGTGTTAGTTCAGTGCAAGGTTCGAGCACGGTTTGCACCGAACATACCATAGGCATAGAAATCATTTTGGACGAACTCGATCAGACTCCTAGGTGACGAGGCTCAAGTGGAAGCTCGGTTCGGTCCGTTTGGGGATAGTGCTTCTCTTGATGCAAGATTGGTGCTTGGTTTGCACCAAATGTAGCATAGGCATAGAAATCATTTAGGACGCACTCGAGGGGACTCCTAGGTGACTAGGCTCAAGTGGAAGCTCGATACGGTACGTTTGGAGATAGGGCTACTCTTGATGAAAGATTGGTGCTCGGTTTACATCGAATGTGCCATTGGCTCTAAAATAGTATTAGAGGCACCGGATGGAACTCCTAGGTGACGTGGGTCATGTGGAATCTTGTTTTGATCAATTTTGAGACAGTGTTTGCGTCGGTGCAAGATAGGTGCACGGTTTGCACTGAAGATACCATAGGCATAGAAATCAATTTGGACGAACTTGATCAGACTCCCAGGTGACGAGGCTCAAGTGGAAGCTCGGTACGGTCCATTTGGAGATAGTGCTGCTCTTGATGCATGATTGGTGCACGGTTTGCGTCGAACGTACCGTAGGCTCAGAAATAGTATTGGAGGCACCCGAAGGAACTCCTAGTTTACGTGAGTCATGTGGAATCTTGTTTCGATCTGTTTTGAAACAGTGTTAGCGTCGGTGCAAGATAGGTGCTCGGTTTGCGTCAAACGCACCATAGGTTCATAAATCGTTTTAGAAGCACCCGCGGTACTCCTAGTTGATGAGGGTCTGGTGGAGATCTGTTTGGTCCGTTTGGAGATAGTGCTGCAGAAGATAGGTGCACGGTTTGCATTGAACGTACCATAGGTCATAAATAGTTTTGGACGCACCCGATGGAACTCGTAAGTGACGTGGGTCGTGTGGAATCTTGTTTTAGTCCATTTGGAGATAGTGTTAGTGTCAGTGCACGGCTCGAGCACAGTTTGCACCGAACATATCATAGGCATAGAAATCATTTTGGACGAACTCGATCAGACTCCTATGTGACGAGGCTCAGGTGGAAGCTTGGTTCGGTCCGTTTGGGGATAGTGCTTCTCTTGATGCAAGATTGGTGCTTGGTTTGCACCAAATGTAGCATAGGCATAGAAATCATTTTGGACGCACCCGAGGGGACTCCTAGGTGACAAGGTTCAAGTGGAAGCTCGATTCGATATGTTTGGAGATAGTGCTACTCTTGATGCAAGATTGGTGCTCGGTTTGCGTCGAATGTGCCGTAGGCTCGAAAATAGTATTGGACCCACCCGATGGAACTCCTAGGTGACGTGGGTCATGTGGAATCTCGTTTTGATCCATTTTGAGACAATGTTAGCGTCGGTGCAAAATAGGTGCACGGTTTGCATTGAACGTACCATAGGCATAGAAATCGTTTTGGACACACTCGATGGGACTCCTAGGTGACGAGGCTCAAGTGGAAGCTCGGTATGGTCCATTTGGAGATAGTGCTACTCTTGATGTATGATTGGTGCATGGTTTGCATCGAACGTACCGTAGGCTCGGAAATAGTATGGGAGGCACCCGAAGGAACTCCTAGGTTACGTGGGTCATGTGGAATCTTGTTTCGATCTGTTTTGAAACAGTGTTAGTGTCAGTGCAAGATAGGTGCACGGTTTGCACTGAAGATACCATAGGCATAGAAATAATTTTGGACGAACTCGATCAGACTCCTAGGTGACGAGGCTCAAGTGGAAGCTCGGTTCGGTCTGTTTGGGGATAGTGCTTCTCTTGATGCAAGATTGGTGCTTGGTTTTCACCAAATGTAGGATAGGCATAGAAATCATTTTGGAAGCACTCGAGGGGACTCCTAGCTGACTAGGCTCAAGTGGAAGCTCGGTACGGTCCATTTGGAGATAGTGCTGCTCTTGATGCATGATTGGTGCACGATTTGCGTCGAACGTACCGTAGGCTCAGAAATAGTATTGGAGGCACCCGAAGGAACTCCTAGTTTACGTGGGTCATATGGAATCTTGTTTCGATCTGTTTTGAAACAGTGTTAGCGTCGGTGCAAAATAGGTGCTCGGTTTGCGTCAAACGCACCATAGGTTCATAAATCGTTTTAGAAGCACCCGCGGTACTCCTAGGTGATGAGGGTCTGGTGGAGATCTGTTTGGTCCGTTTGGAGATAGTGTTGTAGAAGATAGGTGCACGGTTTGCATTGAACGTACCATAGGTCGTAAATAGTTTTGGACGCACCCGATGGAACTCGTAAGTGACGTGGGTCGTGTGGAATCTTGTTTTAGTCCATTTGGAGATAGTGTTAGTTCAGTGCAAGGTTCGAGCACGGTTTGCACCGAACATACCATAGGCATAGAAATCATTTTGGACGAACTCGATCAGACTCCTAGGTGACGAGGCTCAGGTGGAAGCTCGGTTCGGTCCGTTTGGGGATAGTGCTTCTCTTGTTGCGAGATTGGTGCTTGGTTTGCACCAAATGTAGCATAGGCATAGAAATCATTTTGGACGCACTCGAGGGGACTCCTAGGTGACGAGGCTCAAGTGGAAGCTCGATTCGGTACGTTTGGAGATAGTGCTACTCTTGATGCAAGATTGGTGCTCGGTTTGCGTCGAATGTGCCATAGGCTCGGAAATAGTATTGGAGGCACCCGATGGAACTCCTAGGTGACGTGGGTCATGTGGAATCTCGTTTTGATCCATTTTGAGACAGTGTTAGCGTCGGTGCAAAATAGGTGCACGGTTTGCACTGAACGTCCCATAGGCATATAAATCGTTTTGGACACACTCGATGGGACTCCTAGGTGACGAGGCTCAAGTGGAAGCTTGGTACGGTCCATTTGGAGATAGTGCTACTCTTGATGTATGATTGGTGCATGGTTTGCGTCGAACGTACCGTAGGCTCGGAAATAGTATTGGAGGCACCCGAAGGAACTCCTAGGATACGTGGGTCATGTGGAATCTTGTTTCGATCTGTTTTGAAACAGTGTTAGTGTCAGTGCAAGATAGGTGCACGGTTTGCACTGAACATACCATAGGCATAGAAATCATTTTGGACAAACTCGATCAGACTCCTAGGTGACGAGGCTCAAGTGGAAGCTCGGTTCGGTCCGTTTGGGGATAGTGCTTCTCTTGATGCAAGATTGGTGCTTGGTTTTCACCAAATGTAGGATAGGCACAGAAATCGTTTTGGACACACTCGAGGGGAGTCCTAGGTGACTATGGTCAAGTGGAAGCTTGATTCGGTACGTTTGGAGATAGTGCTACTCTTGATGAAATATTGGTGCTCGGTTTACATCGAATGTGTCGTTGGCTCAAAAATAGTATTAGAGGCACCCGATGGAACTCCTAGGTGATGTGGGTCATGTGGAATCTCGTTTTGATCTATTTTGAGACTGTGTTAGCGTCGGTGCAAGATAGGTGCACGGTTTGCACTGAACGTACCATAGGCATAGAAATCGTTTTGGACACACTCGATGGAACTCCTAGGTGACGAGGCTCAAGTGGAAGCACAGTACGGTCCATTTGGAGATAGTGCTACTCTTGATGCATGATTGGTGCACGGTTTGCATCGAACGTACCGTAGGCTCAGAAATAGTACTGGAGGCACCCGAAGGAACTCCTAGGTTACGTGGGTCATGTGGAATCTTGTTTCGATCTATTTTGAAACAGTGTTAGCGTCGGTGCAAGATAGGTGCTCGGTTTGCGTCAAACGCACCATAGGTTCATAAATCGTTTTAGAAGCACCCGCAGTACTCCTAGGTGATGAGGGTCTAGTGGAGATCTGTTTGGTCCATTTAGAGATAGTGCTGCAGAAGATAGGTGCACGGTTTGCATTGAACGTACCATAGGTCATAAATAGTTTTGGACGCACCCGATGGAACTCTTAAGTGACGTGGGTCGTGTGGAATCTTGTTTTAGTCCATTTGGAGAAAGTGTTAGTGTCAGTGCAAGGCTCGAGCACAGTTTGCACCGAACATATCATAGGCATAGAAATCATTTTGGACGAACTCGATCAGACTCCTATGTGACGAGGCTCAGGTGGAAGCTCGGTTCGGTCCGTTTGGGGATAGTGCTTCTCTTGATGCAAGATTGGTGCTTGGTTTGCACCAAATGTAGCATAGGCATAGAAATCATTTTGGACGCACTCGAGGGGACTCCTAGGTGACGAGGCTCAAGTGGAAGCTCGATTCGGTATGTTTGGAGATAGTGCTACTCTTGATGCAAGATTGGTGCTCGGTTTGCGTCGAATGTGCCGTAGGCTCGGAAATAGTTTTGGAGGCACCCGATGGAACTCCTAGGTGACGTGGGTCTTGTGGAATCTCGTTTTGATCTATTTTGAGACAGTGTTAGCGTCGGTGCAAGATAGGTGCACGGTTTGCACTGAAGATACCATAGGCATAGAAATCATTTTGGACGAACTCGATCAGACTCCTAGGTGACGAAGCTCAAGTGGAAGCTCGGTTCGGTCCGTTTGGGGATAGTGCTTCTCTTGATGCAAGATTGGTGCTTGGTTTTCACCAAATGTAGGACAGGCATAGAAATCATTTTGGACGCACTCGAGGGACTCCTAGGTGACTAGGCTCAAGTGGAAGCTCGATTCGGTATGTTTGGAGATAGTGCTACTCTTGATGAAAGATTGGTTCTCGGTTTGCGTCGAATGCGCCGTTGGCTCAGAAATAGTATTAGAGGCACCCGATGGAACTCCTAGGTGACGTGGGTCATGTGGAATCTCGTTTTGATCTATTTTGAGACTGTGTTAGCGTCGGTGCAAGATAGGTGCACGGTTTGCACTGAACGTACCATAGGCATAGAAATCGTTTTGGACACACTCGATGGAACTCCTAGGTGACGAGTCTCAAGTGGAAGCACGGTACGGTCCATTTGGAGATAGTGCTACTCTTGATGCACGATTGGTGCACGGTTTGCATCGAACGTACCGTAGGCTCAGAAATAGTACTGGAGGCACCCGAAGGAACTCCTAGGTTACGTGGGTCATGTGGAATCTTGTTTCGATCTATTTTGAAACAGTGTTAGCGTCGGTGCAAGATAGGTGCTCGGTTTGCGTCAAACGCACCATAGGTTCATAAATCGTTTTAGAAGCACCCGCAGTACTCCTAGGTGATGAGGGTCTAGTGGAGATCTGTTTGGTCCATTTAGAGATAGTGCTGCAGAAGATAGGTGCACGGTTTGCATTGAACGTACCATAGGTCATAAATAGTTTTGGACGCACCCGATGGAACTCTTAAGTGACGTGGGTCATGTGGAATCTTGTTTTAGTCCATTTGGAGAAAGTGTTAGTGTCAGTGCAAGGCTCGAGCACAGTTTGCACCGAACATATCATAGGCATAGAAATCATTTTGGACGAACTCGATCAGACTCCTATGTGACGAGGCTCAGGTGGAAGCTCGGTTCGGTCCGTTTGGGGATAGTGCTTCTCTTGATGCAAGATTGGTGCTTGGTTTGCACCAAATGTAGCATAGTCATAGAAATCATTTTGGACGCACTCGAGGGGACTCCTAGGTGACGAGGCTCAAGTGGAAGCTCGATTCGGTATGTTTGGAGATAGTGCTACTCTTGATGCAAGATTGGTGCTCGGTTTGCGTCGAATGTGTCGTAGGCTCGGAAATAGTATTGGAGGCACCCGATGGAACTCCTAGGTGACGTGGGTCTTGTGGAATCTCGTTTTGATCTATTTTGAGACAGTGTTAGCGTCGGTACAAGATAGGTGCACGGTTTGCACTGAAGATACCATAGGCATAGAAATCATTTTGGACGAACTCGATCAGACTCCTAGGTGACGAAGCTCAAGTGGAAGCTCGGTTCGGTCCGTTTGGGGATAGTGCTTCTCTTGATGCAAGATTGGTGCTTGGTTTTCACCAAATGTAGGATAGGCATAGAAATCATTTTGGACGCACTCGAGGGGACTCCTAGGTGACTAGGCTCAAGTGGAAGCTCGATTCGGTATGTTTGGAGATAGTGCTACTCTTGATGAAAGATTGGTTCTTGGTTTGCGTCGAATGCGCCGTTGGCTCAGAAATAGTATTATAGGCACCCGATGGAACTCCTAGGTGACGTGGGTCATGTGGAATCTCGTGTTGATCTATTTTGAGACAGTGTTAGCGTCGGTGCAAGATAGGTGCACGGTTTGCACTGAACGTACCATAGGCATAGAAATCGTTTTGGACACACTCGATGGAACTCCTAGGTGACGAGGCTCAAGTGGAAGCTCGGTACGGTCCATTTGGAGATAGTGCTTCTGTTGATGCATAATTGGTGCACGGTTTGCGTCGAACGTACCATAGGCTCAGAAATAGTATTGGAGGCATCCGAAGGAACTCCTAGGTTACGTGGGTCATATGGAATCTTGTTTCGTTCTGTTTTGAAACAATGTTAGCGTTGGTGCAAGATAGGTGCAAGGTTTGCCTCGAATGCACCATAGGTTCATAAATTGTTTTAGAAGCACCCGCGGTACTCCTTGGTGATGATGGTCTGGTGGAGATCTATTTGGTCCGTTTGGAGATAGTGCTGCAGAAGAAATGTGCACGGTTTGCATTGAACGTACCATAGGTCATAAATAGTTTTGGACGCACCCGATGGAACTCGTAAGTGAAGTGGGTCGTGTGGAATCTTGTTTTAGTCCATCTGGAGATAGTGTCAGTGCAAGGGTCGAGCACGGTTTGCACCGAACATACCATAGGCATAGAAATCATTTTGGATGTACTCGATCAGACTCCTAGGTGACGAGGCTCAAGTGGAAGCTCGATTCGGTCCGTTTGGGGATAGTGCTTCTCTTGATGCAAGATTGGTGCTTGGTTTGCACCAAATGTAGCATAGGCATAGAAATCATTTTGGACGCACTCGAGGGGACTCCTAGTTGACGAGGCTCAAGTGGAAACTCGATTTGGTACGTTTGGAGATAGTGCTACTCTTGATGCAAGATTGGTGCTCGGTTTGCGTCGAATTTGCCGTAGGTTCGGAAATAGTATTGGAGGCACCCGATGGAAAGGTGACGTGGGTCATGTGGAATCTCGTTTTGATCTATTTTGAGATAGTGTTAGCGTCGGTGCAAGATAGGTGCATGGTTTGCACTGAACGTACCATAGGCATAGAAATCATTTTGGACACACTCGATGGGACTCCTAGGTGACGAGGCTCAAGTGGAAGCTTGGTACGGTCCATTCGGAGATAGTGCTACTCTTGATGTATGGTGCACGGTTTGCGTCGAACGTACCGTAGGCTCAGAAATAGTATTGGAGGCACCTGAAGGAACTCCTAGGTTACGTGGGTCATGTGGAATCTTGTTTCGATCTGTTTTGAAACAGTGTTAGTGTCGGTGCAAGATAGGTGCACGGTTTGCACTGAACATACCTTAGGCATAGAAATCATTTTGGATGAACTTGATCAGACTCCTAGGTGACGAGGCTCAAATGGAAGCTCGGTTCGGTCTGTTTGGGGATAGTGCTTCTCTTGATGCAAGATTGGTGCTTGGTTTTCACCAAATGTAGGATAGGCATAGAAATCATTTTGGAAGCACTCGAGGGGACTCCTAGATGACTAGGCTCAAGTGGAAGCTCGATTTGGTACATTTGGAGATAGTGCTACTCTTGATTAAAGATTGGTGCTCGGTTTACATCGAATGTGCCGTTGGCTCAGAAATAGTATTAGAGGCACCCGTTGGAACTCCTAGGTGACGTGGGTCATGTGGAATCTCGTTTTGATCTATTTTGAGATAGTGTTTGCGTCGGTGCAAGATAGGTGCACGGTTTGCACTGAAGAGACCATAGGCATAGAAATCATTTTGGACGAACTCGATCAGACTCCTAGGTGACGACGCTCAAGTGGAAGCTCGGTACGGTCCATTTGGAGATAGTGCTACTCTTGATGCATGATTGGTGCACGGTTTGCGTCGAACGTACTGTAGGCTCAGAAATAGTATTAGAGGCACCCGAAGGAACTCCTAGGTTACGTGGGTCATGTGGAATCTTGTTTCGATCTGTTTTGAAACAGTGTTAGCGTCGGTGCAAGATAGGTGCTCGGTTTGCGTCAAACGCACCATAGGTTCATAAATCGTTTTAGAAGCACCCGCGGTACTCCTAAGTGATGAGGGTCTGGTGGAGATCTATTTGGTTCGTTTGGAGATAGTGCTGCAGAAGATAGGTGCATGGTTTGCATTGAACGTACCATAGGTCATAAATAGTTTTGGACGCACTCGATGGAACTCGTAAGTGACGTGGGTCTTGTGGAATCTTGTTTTAGTCCATTTGGAGATAGTGTCAGTGCAAGGTTCGAGCACGGTTTGCACCGAACATACCATAGGCACAGAAATCATTTTGGACGAACTCGATCAAACTCCTAGGTGACGAGGCTCAAGTGGATGCTTGGTTCGGTCCGTTTAGGGATAGTGCTTCTCTTGTTGCGAGATTGGTGCTTGGTTTGCACCAAATGTAGCATAGGCATATAAATCATTTTGGACGCACTCGAGGGGACTCCTAGGTGACGAGGCTCAAGTGGAAGCTTGAATCGGTACATTTGGAGATAGTGCTACTCTTGATGCAAGATTGGTGCTCGGTTTCCGTCGAATGTGCCGTAGGCTCGGAAATAGTATTGGAGGCACCCGATGGAACTCCTAGGTGACGTGGGTCATGTGGAATCTCGTTTTGATCTATTTTGAGACAGTGTTAGCGTCGGTGCAAGAGTGGTGCACGGTTTGCACTAAACATACCATAGGCATAGAAATCGTTTTGGACAAACTCGATGGAACTCCTAGGTGAGAGGCTACGTGGAAGCTCGGTACGGTCCATTTGGAGATAGTGCTACTCTTGATGCATGATTGGTGCACGGTTTGCATCGAACGTACCGTAGGCTTGGAAATAGTATTGGAGGCACCCGAAGGAACTCCTAGGTTACGTGGGTCATGTGGAATCTTGTTTCAATCTGTTTTGAAACAGTGTTAGCGTCGGTGCAAGATAGGTGCTCGGTTTGCGTCAAACGCACCATAGGTTCATAAATCGTTTTAGAAGCACCCGCGGTACTCCTAGGTGATGAGGGTCTGGTGGAGATCTGTTTGGTCCGTTTGGAGATAGTGCAGCAGAAGATAGGTGCACGGTTTGCATTGAACGTACCATAGGTCATAAATAGTTTTAGACGCACCCGATGGAACTTGTAAGTGACGCGGGTCGTGTGGAATCTTGTTTTAGTCCATTTGGAGATAGTGTTAGTGTCAGTGCAAGGTTCGAGCACGGTTTGCACCGAACATACCATAGGCATAGAAATCATTTTGGACGAACTCGATCAGACTCCTAGGTGACGAGGCTCAAGTGGAAGCTCGGTTCGGTCCGTTTGGGGATAGTGCTTCTCTTGATGCAAGATTGGTGCTTGGTTTGCACCAAATGTAGCATAGGCACAGAAATCATATTGGACGCACTCGAGGGGACTCCTAGGTGACGAGGCTCAAGTGGAAGCTCGATTCGGTACGTTTGGAGATAGTGCTACTCTTGATGCAAGATTGGTGCTCGGTTTGCGTCGAATGTGCCGTAGGCTCAGAAATAGTATTGGAGGCACCCAATGGAACTCCTAGGAGACGTGGGTCATGTGGAATCTCATTTTGATCTATTTTGAGACAGTGTTAGCGTCGGTGCAAGATAGGTGCACGGTTTGCACTGAACGTACCATAGGCATAGAAATCGTTTTGGGCACACTCGATGGGACTCCTAGGTGACGAGGCTCATGTGGAAGCTCGGTACGGTCCTTTTGGAGATAGTGCTACTCTTGATGCATGATTGGCGCACGATTTGCGTCGAACGTACCGTAGGCTCAGAAATAGTATTGGCGGCACCCGATGGAACTCCTAGGTTACGTGGGTCATGTGGAATCTTGTTTCGATCTGTTTAGAAACAGTGTTAGCATCGGTGCAAGATAGGTGCTCGGTTTGCGTCAAACGCACCATAGGTTCATAAATCGTTTTAGAAGCACCCGCGGTAGTCCTAGGTGATGAGGGTCTGGTGGAGATCTGTTCGGTCCGTTTGGGGATAGTGCTTCTCTTGATGCAAGATTGGTGCTTGGTTTGCACCAAATGTAGTATAGGCATAGAAATCATTTTGGATGAACTCGATCAGACTCTTAGGTGACGAGGCTCAAGTGGAAGCTCGATTCGGTACATTTGGAGATAGTGCTACTCTTGATGCAAGATTGGTGCTTGGTTTGCGTCGAATGTGCCGTAGGCTCGGAAATAGTAATGGGGGCACCCAATGGAACTCCTAGGTGATGTGGGTCATGTGGAATCTCGTTTTGATCAATTTTGAGACAGTGTTAGTGTCGGTGCAAGATAGGTGCATGGTTTGCACTGAACGTACCATAGGCATAGAAATCGTTTTGGACACACTCGATGGGACTCCTAGGTGACGAGGCTCAAGTGGAAGCTCGGTATGGTCCATTTGGAGATAGTGCTACTCTTGATGCATGATTGGTGCACGGTTTGCGTCGAACATTCCTCAGAAATAGTATTGGAGGCACCCGATGGAACTCCTAGGTTACGTGGGTCATGTGGAATCTTGTTTTGATCTGTTTTGAAACAGTGTTAGCGTTGGTGCAAGATATGTGCTCGGTTTGCGTCCAATGTACCATAGGTTCCTAAATCATTTTAGAAGCACCCGCGGTACTCCTAGGTGATGAGGGTCTGGTGGAGATCTGTTTGGTCCGTTTGGAGATAGTGCTGCAGAAGATAGGTGCACGGTTTGCATTGAACGTACCTTAGGTCATAAATAGTTTTGGACGCACCCGATGGAACTCGTAAGTGACGTGGGTTGCGTGGAATCTCGTTTTAGTCCATTTGGAGATAGTGTTAGTGTCAGTGCAAGGTTCGAGTACGGTTTGCACCGAACATACCATAGGCATAGAAATCATTTTGGACGAACTCGATCAGACTCCAAGGTGACGAGGCTCAAGTGGAAGCTCGGTTCGGTCCGTTTGGGGATAGTGCATCTCTTGATGCAAGATTGGTGCTTGGTTTGCACCAATTGTAGCATAGGCATAGAAATCATTTTGGACGCACTCGAGGGGACACCTAGGTCACTAGGCTCAAGTGGAAGCTTGATTTGGTACGTTTGGAGATAGTGCTACTCTTGATGAAAGATTGGTGCTCGTTTTGCGTCGAATGTGCCGTTGGCACGGAAATAGCATTAGAGGCACCCGATGGAACTCCTAGGTGACATGGGTCATGTGGAATCTCGTTTTGATCTATTTTGAGACAGTTTTAGTGTTAGTGCAAGATAGGTGCACGGTTACACCAAATGTAGCATTGGCATAGAAATCATTTTGGACACCCTCAAGGGGACTCCAAGGGGACGAGGCTCAAGTGGAAGCTCGATTCGGTACGTTTGGAGATAGTGCTAGTCTTGATGCAAGATTGGTGCTCGGTTTGCATCGAACGTACTGTAGGCTTGGAAATAGTATTGGAGGCACCCGATGGTACTCCTAGTTTACGTGGGTCATGTGGAATCTTGTTTCGATCTGTTTTGAAACAATGTTAGTGTCGGTGCAAGATAGGTGCTCGGTTTGCGTCAAACGTACCACAGGTTCATAAATCATTTTAGAAGCACCTGCGGTACTCCTAGGTGATGAGGGTCTAGTGGAGAACTGTTTGGTCCATTTGGAGATAGTGCTCCAGAAGATAGGTGCACGGTTTGCATGAACGTACCATAGGTCATAAATAGTTTTGGACGCACCCGATGGAACTCGTAAGTGACGTGGGTCATGTGGAATCTTGTTTTAGTCCATTTGGAGATAGTGTTAGTGTGAGTGCAAGGTTGGAGCACGGTTTGCACCGAACATATCATAGGCATAGCAATCATTTTGGACAAACTCGATCAGACTCCTAGGTGACGAGGCTCAAGTGGAAGCTCGGTTCGGTCCGTTTGGGGATAGTGCTTCTCTTGATGCAAGATTGGTGCTTGGTCTGCACCAAATGTAGGATAGGCATAGACATCGTTTTGGAGGCACTCGAGGCGACACCTAGGTGACTAGGCTCAAGTGGAGCTCGATTCGGTACGTTTGGAGATAGTGCTACTCTTGATGAAAGATTGGTGCTCGTTTGCGTCGAATGTGCGTTGGCTCAGAAATAGTATTAGAGGCACCCGATGGAACTCCTAGGTGACGTGGGTCAAGTGGAATCTCGTTTTGATCTATCTTGAGACAGTGTTAGCGTCGGTGCAAGATAGGTGCACGGTTTGCACTGAACATACAGTAGGCATAGAAATCATCTTGGACACACTCGATGGGACTCCTAGGTGACGAGGCTCAAGTGGAAGCTCGATACGGTCCATTTGGTGATATTGCTACTCTTGATGCATGATTGGTGCACGGTTTGCGTCGAACGTACCGTAGGCTCGGCGAAGGAACTCCTAGTTTACGTGGGTCATGTGGAATCTTGTTTCGATCTGTTTTGAAACAGTGTTAGCTTCGGTGCAAGATAGGTGCTCGGTTTGTGTCAAACACACCATGGGTTCATAAATCGTTTTAGAAGCACCCGCGCTACTCCAAGGTGATGAGGGTCTGGTGGAGATCTGTTTGGTCCGTTTGGAGATAGTGCTGCAGAAGATAGGTGCACAGTTGCATTGAACGTACCATAGGTCATAAATAGTTTTGGACGCACCTGATGGAACTCGTAAGTGACGTAGGTCATGTGGAATCTTGTTTTAGTCCATTTGGAGATAGTGTTCGTGTCAGTGCAAGGTTCGAGCACGGTTTGCACCGAACATACCATAGGCATAGAAATCATTTTGGGCAAACTCGATCAGACTGCTAGGTGACGAGGCTCAAGTGAAAGCTCGGTTCGGTCCATTTGGGGACAGTGCTTCTCTTGATGCAAGATTGGTGCTTGTAGCATAGGCAAAGAAATCATTTTGGACGCACTCGAGGGGACTCCTAGGTGACGAGGCTCAAGTGGAAGCTCGATTTAGTACGTTTGGAGATAGTGCTACTCTTGATGCAAGATTGGTGCTCAGATTGCGTTGAATGTGCCATAGTCTCGGAAATAGTATTGGAGGCACCCGATGGAACTCCTAGGTGACGTGGGTCATGTGGAATATCATTTTGATCTATTTTGAGACAGTGTTAGCGTCGGTGCAAGATAGTTGCATGGTTTGCGTCAAATGTACCATAGGTTCATAAATCATTTTAGAAGCACCCGCGGTACTCCTAGGTGATGTGGGTCTGGTGTAGAACTGTTTGGTCCGTTTGGAGATAGTGCTACAGAAGATAGGTGCACGGTTTGCATTGAACGTACCATACGTCATAAATAGTTTTGGACGCACCCGATGGAACTCGTAAGTGACGTGGGTTGCGTGGAATCTCGTTTTAGTCCATTTGGAGATAGTGTTAGTGTCAGTGCAAGGTTCGAGTACGGTTTGCACCGAACATACCATAGGCATAGAAATCATTTTGGACGAACTCGATCAGACTCCAAGGTGACGAGGCTCAAGTGGAAGCTCGGTTCGGTCCGTTTGGGGATAGTGCATCTCTTGATGCAAGATTGGTGCTTGGTTTGCACCAATTGTAGCATAGGCATAGAAATCATTTTGGACGCACTCGAGGGGACACCTAGGTCACTAGGCTCAAGTGGAAGCTCGATTTGGTACGTTTGGAGATAGTGCTAATCTTGATGATAGATTGGTGCTCGTTTTGCGTCGAATGTGCCGTTGGCTCAGAAATAGCATTAGAGGCACCCGATGGAACTCCTAGGTGACGTGGGTCATGTGGGATCTCGTTTTGATCTATTTTGAGACAGTTTTAGTGTTAGTGCAAGATAGGTGCACGGTTGCACCAAATGTAGCATTGGCATAGAAATCGTTTTGGACACACTCAAGGGGACTCCAAGGGGACGAGGCTCTAGTGGAAGCTCGATTCGGTACGTTTAGAGATAGTGCTAGTCTTGATGCAAGATTGGTGCTCGGTTTGTATCGAAGGTACCGTAGGCTTGGAAATAGTATTGGAGGCACCCGATGGTACTCCTAGTTTATGTGGGTCATGTGAAATCTTGTTTTGATCTGTTTTGAAATAGTGTTAGCGTCGGTGCAAGATAGGTGCTCGGTTTGCGTCAAACGTACCACAGGTTCATAAATCATTTTAGAAGCACCCGCGGTACTCCTAGGTGATGAGGGTCTGGTGGAGATATGTTTGGTCCGTTTGGAGATAGTGCTGCAGATGATAGGTGCACGGTTTGCATTGAACGTACCATAGGTCATAAATAGTTTTAGACGCCCTCGATGGAACTCGTAAGTGACGTGGGTCGTGTGGAATCTTGTTTTAGACCATTTGGAGATAGTGTTAGTGTCAGAGCAAGGTTGGAGCACGGTTTGCACCGAACATACCATAGGCATAGAAATCCTTATGGACGAACTCGATCAGACTCCTAGGTGACGAGGCTCAAGTGGAAGCTCAGTTCGGTTCGTTTGGAGATAGTGCTTCTCTTGATGCAAGATTGGTGCTTGGTTTGCACCAAATGTAGGATAGGCATAGAAATTGTTTTGGACGCACTCGAGGGGACTCCTAGGTGACTAGGCTCAAGTGGAAGCTTGATTCGGTACGTTTGGAGATAGTGCTACTCTTGATGAAAGATTGGTGCTCGGTTTGCGTCGAATGTGCTGTTGGCTCGGAAATAGTATTAGAGGCACCCGATGAAACTCCTAGGTGATGTGGGTCATGTGCAATCTCATTTTGATCTATTTTGAGATAGTGTTAGCGTCGGTGCAAGATAGGTGCACGGTTTCCACTGAACATGCCATAGGCATACAAACCGTTTTGGACACACTCGATGGGACTCCTAGGTGACGAGGCTCAAGTGGAAGCTCGGTACGGTCCATTTGGAGATAGTGCTACTCTTGATGCATGATTGTTGCACGGTTTGCGTCGAACGTACCGTAGCCTCAGAAATAGTATTGGAGGCACCCGATGGAACTCCTAGATTACGTGGGTCATGTGGAATCTTGTTTCGATCTGTTTTGAAATAGTGTTAGCGTCGATGCAAGATAGGTGCTCGGTTTGCGTCAAACGTACCACAGGTTCATAAATCGTTTTAGAAGCACCCGCGGTACTCCTAGGTGATGCGGGTCTGGTGGAGATCTGTTTGGTCCATTTGGAGATAGTGCTACAGAAGATAGGTGCACAGTATGCGTTGAACGTACCATAGGTCATAAATTGTTTTGGACGCACCCGATGGAACTCGTAAGTGACGTGGGTCGTGTGGAATCTCGTTTTAGTCCAGTTGGAGATAGTGTTAGTGTCAGTGCAAGGTTGGTGCACGGTTTGCACCGAACATACCATAGGCATAGAAATCATTTTGGACAAACTTGATCAGACTCCTAGGTGACGAGGCACATGTGGAAGCTCGATTCGGTACGTTTGGAGATAGTGCTTCTCTTGATGCAAGATTGGTGCACGGTTTGCGTCGAATGTGCCGTAGGCTCGGAAATAGTATTGGAGGCACCCGCTAGAACTCCTAGGTGACGTGGGTCATGTGGAATCTCGTTTTGATCTATTTTGAGATAGTTTTAGCGTCGTTGCAAGATAGGTGCATGGTTTGCACTGAACGTACCATAGGCATAGAAATCGTTTTGGACACACTCGATGGGACTCCTAGGTGACGAGGCTCAACTGGAAGCTCGGTACGGTCCACTTGGAGATAGTGCTACTCTTGATGCATGATTGGCGCACGATTTGCGTCGAACATTCCGTAGGCTCAGAAATAGTATTGGAGGCACCCGATGGAACTCCTAGGTTACGTATGTCATGTGGAATCTTGTTTTGATCTGTTTTGAAACAGTGTTAGCGTCGGTGCAAGATAGGTGCACGGTTTGCATCAAACGTGCCATAGGTTCATAAATCGTTTTAGAAGCACCCGCGGTACTCCTAGGTGATGTCGGTCTGGTGGAGAACTGTTTGGTCTGTTTGGAGATAGTGCTACAGAAGATAGGTGCACGGTTTGCATTGAACGTACCATAGGTCATAAATAGTTTTGGACGCACCAGATGGAACTCATAAGTGACGTGGGTTGTGTGGAATCTCATTTTAGTCCATTTGGAGATGGTGTTAGTGTCAGTGCAAGGTTCGAGCATGGTTTGCACTGAACATACCATAGGCATAGAAATCATTTTGGACGAACTCGATCGGAGTCCTAGGTGACGAGGCTCAAGTGGAAGCTCGCTTCGGTCCGTTTGGGGATAGTGCATCTCTTGATGCAAGATTGGTGCTTGGTTTGCACCAAATGTAGCATAGGCATAGAAATCATTTTGGACGCACTCGAGGGGACTCCTAGGTGACTAGGCTCAATTGGAAGCTCGATTCGGTACGCTTGGAGATAGTGCTACTCTTGATGAAAGATTGGTGCTCTTTTGCGTCGAATGTGCCGTTGGCTTGGAAATCGTATTAGAGGCACCCGATGTAACTCCTAGGTGACGTGGGTCATTTGGAATCTCGTTTTAAACTATTTTGAGACAGTTTTAGTGTTAGTGCAAGATAGGTGCACGCTTGCACCAAATGTAGCATAGGCATAGAAATCATTTTGGACACACTCATGGGGACTCCAAGGGGACGAGGCTCAAGTGGAACCTCGATTCGGTACATTTGGAGATAGTGCTAGTCTTGATGCAAGATTGGTGCTCGGTTTGTGCCGAACGTACCGTAGGCTCCAAAATAGTATTGGAGGCACCAGATGAAACTCCTAGGTTACGTGGGTCATGAGGAATCTTGTTTCGATCTGTTTTGAAACAGTGTTTCTGTCGGTGCAAGATAGGTGCTCCGTTTGCGTCAAACGTACCACAGGATCATAAATCATTTTAGAAGCACACAATGTACTCCTAGCTGATGAGGGTCTGGTGGAGATCTGTTTGGTTCGTTTGGAGATAGTGTTGCAGAAGATAGGTGCACGGTTTGCATTGAACGTACCATAGGACATAAATAGTTTTGGACGCACCCGATGGAACTCGTAAGTGACGTGGGTCGTGTGGAATCTTGTTTTAGTCCATTTGGAGATAGTGTTAGTGTTAGTGCAAGGTTCGAGCACGGTTTGCACCGAACATACCATAGGCATAGAAATCATTTTGGACAAACTCGATCAGACTCCTAGGTGACGAGGCTCAAGTGGAAGCTCGGTTCGGTCTGTTTGGCGATAGTGCTTCTCTTGATGCAAGATTGGTGCTTGTAGCATAGGCATAGAAATCATTTTGGACGCACTCGAGGGGACTCCTAGGTGACGAGGCTCAAGTGGAAGTTTGATTCGGTACGTTTGGAGATAGTGCTACTCTTGATGCAAGATTGGTGCTCGGTTTGCGTCGAATGTGCCGTAGGCTCGGAAATAGTATTGGAGGCACCCGATGGAACTCCTAGGTGACGTGGGTCATGTGGAATCTTGTTTTGATCTATTTTGAGACAGTTTTAGCATCGTTGCAAGATAGGTGCACGGTTTGCACTGAACGTACCATAGGCATAGAAACTGTTTTGGACACACTCGATGGGACTCCTAGGTGACGAGGCTCAACTGGAAGCTCGGTACGGTCCATTTGGAGATAGTACTACTCTTGATGCATGATTGGTGCACGGTTTGCGTCGAACATTCCGTAGGCTCAGAAATAGTATTGGAGGCACCGATGGAACTCCTAGGTTACATGGGTCATGTGGAATCTTGTTTCGATCTGTTTTGAAGCAGTGTTAGCGTCGGTGCAAGATAGGTGCTCGGTTTGCGTCAAGCGTACCATAGGTTCAGAAATCATTTTAGAAGCACCCGCGGTACTCCTAGGTGATGTGGGTCTGGTGGAGAACTATTTGGTCCGTTTGGAGATAGTGCTACAGAAGATAGGTGCACGGTTTGCATTGAACGTACCATAGGTCATAAATAGTTTTGGACGCACCAGATGGAACTCATAAGTGACGTGGGTTGTGTGGAATCTCGTTTTAGTCCATTTGGAGATAGTGTTAGTGTTAGTGCAAGGTTCGAGCACGGTTTGCACCGAACATACCATAGGCATAGAAATCATTTTGGATGAACTCGATCAGACTCCTAGATGACGAGGCTCAAGTGGAAGCTCGGTTCGGTCCGTTTGGGGATAGTGCATCTCTTGATGCAAGATTGGTGCTTGGGTTGCACTGAATGTAGCGTGGGCATAGAAATCATTTTGGATGCACTCGAGGGGACTCAAAGGGGACGAGGCTCAAGTGGAACCTCGATTCGGTACATTTGGAGATAGTGCTAGTCTTGATGCAAGATTGGTGCTGGTTTGTGCCGAACGTACCGTAGGCTCGGAAATAGTATTGGAGGCACCCGATGGAACTCCTAAGTTACGTGGGTCATGTGGAATTTTGTTTTGATCTGTTTTGAAACAGTGTTAGTGTCGGTGCAAGATAGGTGCTCCATTTGCGTCAAACGTACCGCAGGTTCATAAATCATTTTAGAAGCACCCGCGGTACTCCTAGGTGATGCGGGTCTGGTGGAGATCTGTTTGGTCCATTTGGAGATAGTGCTACAGAAGATAGGTGCACGGTTTGCAGTGAACGTACCATAGGTCATAAATAGTTTTGGACGCACCCGATGGAACTCGTAAGTGACGTGGGTCGTGTGGAATCTCGTTTTAGCCATTTGGAGATAGTGTTAGTGTTAGTGCAAGGTTGGAGCACAGTTTGCACCGAACATACCATAGGCATAGAAATCATTTTTGGACGAACTCGATCAGACTCCTAGGTGACGAGGCTCAAGTGGAAGCTCGGTTCAGTCCGTTTGGGGATAGTGCTTCTCTTGATGCAAGATTGGTGCTTGTAGCGTAGGCATAGAAATTATTTTGGACGCACTCGAGGGGACTCCTAGGTGACGAGGCTCAAGTGGAAGTTTGATTCGGTATGTTTGGAGATAGTGCTACTCTTGATGTAAGATTGGTGCTCGGTTTGCGTCGAATGTGCCGTAGGCTCGGAAATAGTATTGGAGGCACCCGATGGAATTCCTAGGTGACGTGGGTCATGTGGAATCTTGTTTTGATCTATTTTGAGACAGTTTTAGCGTCGTTGCAAGATAGGTGCACGGTTTGCACTGAACGTACCATAGGCATAGAAATCATTTTGGACACACTCGATGGGACTCCTAGGTGACGAGGCTCAACTGGAAGCTCGGTACGGTCCATTTGGAGATAGTACTACTCTTGATGCATGATTGGTGCACGGTTTGCGTCGAACATTCCGTAGGCTCAGAATTAGTATTGGAGGCACCGATGGAACTCCTAGGTTACATGGGTCATGTGGAATCTTGTTTCGATCTGTTTTGAAGCAGTGTTAGCGTCGGTGCAAGATAGGTGCTCGGTTTGCGTCAAGCGTACCATAGGTTCAGAAATCGTTTTAGAAGCACCCGCGGTAGCCTAGGTGATGTGGGTCTGGTGGAGAACTGTTTGGTCCGTTTGGAGATAGTGCTACAGAAGATAGGTGCACGGTTTGCATTGAACGTACCATAGGTCATAAATAGTTTTGGACGCACCAGATGGAACTCGTAAGTGACGTGGGTTGTGTGGAATCTCGTTTTAGTCCATTTGGAGATAGTGTTAGTGCAAGGTTCGAGCACGGTTTGCACCGAACATACCATAGGCATAGAAATCATTTTGGATGAACTCGATCTGACTCCTAGGTGACGAGGCTCAAGTGGAAGCTCGGTTCGGTCCGTTTGGGGATAGTGCATCTCTTGATGCAAGATTGGTGCTTGGGTTGCACTGAATGTAGCGTGGGCATAGAAATCATTTTGGATGCACTCGAGGGGACTCAAAGGGGACGAGGCTCAAGTGGAACCTCGATTCGGTACATTTGGAGATAGTGCTAGTCTTGATGCAAGATTGGTGCTGGTTTGTGCCGAACGTACCGTAGGCTCGGAAATAGTATTGGAGGCACCCGATAGAACTCCTAAGTTACGTGGGTCATGTGGAATTTTGTTTTGATCTGTTTTGAAACAGTGTTAGTGTCGGTGCAAGATAGGTGCTCCATTTGCGTCAAACGTACCGCAGGTTCATAAATCATTTTAGAAGCACCCGCGGTACTCCTAGGTGATGCGGGTCTGGTGGAGATCTGTTTGGTCCATTTGGAGATAGTGCTACAGAAGATAGGTGCACGGTTTGCAGTGAACGTACCATAGGTCATAAATAGTTTTGGACGCACCCGATGGAACTCGTAAGTGACGTGGGTCGTGTGGAATCTCGTTTTAGCCATTTGGAGATAGTGTTAGTGTTAGTGCAAGGTTGGAGCACAGTTTGCACCGAACATACCATAGGCATAGAAATCATTTTTGGACGAACTCGATCAGACTCCTAGGTGACGAGGCTCAAGTGGAAGCTCGGTTCAGTCCGTTTGGGGATAGTGCTTCTCTTGATGCAAGATTGGTGCTTGTAGCGTAGGCATAGAAATTATTTTGGACGCACTCGAGGGGACTCCTAGGTGACGAGGCTCAAGTGGAAGTTTGATTCGGTATGTTTGGAGATAGTGCTACTCTTGATGTAAGATTGGTGCTCGGTTTGCGTCGAATGTGCCGTAGGCTCGGAAATAGTATTGGAGGCACCCGATGGAATTCCTAGGTGACGTGGGTCATGTGGAATCTTGTTTTGATCTATTTTGAGACAGTTTTAGCGTCGTTGCAAGATAGGTGCACGGTTTGCACTGAACGTACCATAGGCATAGAAATCATTTTGGACACACTCGATGGGACTCCTAGGTGACGAGGCTCAACTGGAAGCTCGGTACGGTCCATTTGGAGATAGTACTACTCTTGATGCATGATTGGTGCACGGTTTGCGTCGAACATTCCGTAGGCTCAGAATTAGTATTGGAGGCACCGATGGAACTCCTAGGTTACATGGGTCATGTGGAATCTTGTTTCGATCTGTTTTGAAGCAGTGTTAGCGTCGGTGCAAGATAGGTGCTCGGTTTGCGTCAAGCGTACCATAGGTTCAGAAATCGTTTTAGAAGCACCCGCGGTAGCCTAGGTGATGTGGGTCTGGTGGAGAACTGTTTGGTCCGTTTGGAGATAGTGCTACAGAAGATAGGTGCACGGTTTGCATTGAACGTACCATAGGTCATAAATAGTTTTGGACGCACCAGATGGAACTCGTAAGTGACGTGGGTTGTGTGGAATCTCGTTTTAGTCCATTTGGAGATAGTGTTAGTGCAAGGTTCGAGCACGGTTTGCACCGAACATACCATAGGCATAGAAATCATTTTGGATGAACTCGATCTGACTCCTAGGTGACGAGGCTCAAGTGGAAGCTCGGTTCGGTCCGTTTGGGGATAGTGCATCTCTTGATGCAAGATTGGTGCTTGGGTTGCACTGAATGTAGCGTGGGCATAGAAATCATTTTGGATGCACTCGAGGGGACTCAAAGGGGACGAGGCTCAAGTGGAACCTCGATTCGGTACATTTGGAGATAGTGCTAGTCTTGATGCAAGATTGGTGCTGGTTTGTGCCGAACGTACCGTAGGCTCGGAAATAGTATTGGAGGCACCCGATAGAACTCCTAAGTTACGTGGGTCATGTGGAATTTTGTTTTGATCTGTTTTGAAACAGTGTTAGTGTCGGTGCAAGATAGGTGCTCCATTTGCGTCAAACGTACCGCAGGTTCATAAATCATTTTAGAAGCACCCGCGGTACTCCTAGGTGATGCGGGTCTGGTGGAGATCTGTTTGGTCCATTTGGAGATAGTGCTACAGAAGATAGGTGCACGGTTTGCAGTGAACGTACCATAGGTCATAAATAGTTTTGGACGCACCCGATGGAACTCGTAAGTGACGTGGGTCGTGTGGAATCTCGTTTTAGCCATTTGGAGATAGTGTTAGTGTTAGTGCAAGGTTGGAGCACAGTTTGCACCGAACATACCATAGGCATAGAAATCATTTTTGGACGAACTCGATCAGACTCCTAGGTGACGAGGCTCAAGTGGAAGCTCGGTTCAGTCCGTTTGGGGATAGTGCTTCTCTTGATGCAAGATTGGTGCTTGTAGCGTAGGCATAGAAATTATTTTGGACGCACTCGAGGGGACTCCTAGGTGACGAGGCTCAAGTGGAAGTTTGATTCGGTATGTTTGGAGATAGTGCTACTCTTGATGTAAGATTGGTGCTCGGTTTGCGTCGAATGTGCCGTAGGCTCGGAAATAGTATTGGAGGCACCCGATGGAATTCCTAGGTGACGTGGGTCATGTGGAATCTTGTTTTGATCTATTTTGAGACAGTTTTAGCGTCGTTGCAAGATAGGTGCACGGTTTGCACTGAACGTACCATAGGCATAGAAATCATTTTGGACACACTCGATGGGACTCCTAGGTGACGAGGCTCAACTGGAAGCTCGGTACGGTCCATTTGGAGATAGTACTACTCTTGATGCATGATTGGTGCACGGTTTGCGTCGAACATTCCGTAGGCTCAGAATTAGTATTGGAGGCACCGATGGAACTCCTAGGTTACATGGGTCATGTGGAATCTTGTTTCGATCTGTTTTGAAGCAGTGTTAGCGTCGGTGCAAGATAGGTGCTCGGTTTGCGTCAAGCGTACCATAGGTTCAGAAATCGTTTTAGAAGCACCCGCGGTAGCCTAGGTGATGTGGGTCTGGTGGAGAACTGTTTGGTCCGTTTGGAGATAGTGCTACAGAAGATAGGTGCACGGTTTGCATTGAACGTACCATAGGTCATAAATAGTTTTGGACGCACCAGATGGAACTCGTAAGTGACGTGGGTTGTGTGGAATCTCGTTTTAGTCCATTTGGAGATAGTGTTAGTGCAAGGTTCGAGCACGGTTTGCACCGAACATACCATAGGCATAGAAATCATTTTGGATGAACTCGATCTGACTCCTAGGTGACGAGGCTCAAGTGGAAGCTCGGTTCGGTCCGTTTGGGGATAGTGCATCTCTTGATGCAAGATTGGTGCTTGGGTTGCACTGAATGTAGCGTGGGCATAGAAATCATTTTGGATGCACTCGAGGGGACTCAAAGGGGACGAGGCTCAAGTGGAACCTCGATTCGGTACATTTGGAGATAGTGCTAGTCTTGATGCAAGATTGGTGCTGGTTTGTGCCGAACGTACCGTAGGCTCGGAAATAGTATTGGAGGCACCCGATGGAACTCCTAAGTTATGTGGGTCATGTGGAATTTTGTTTTGATCTGTTTTGAAACAGTGTTAGTGTCGGTGCAAGATAGGTGCTCCATTTGCGTCAAACGTACCACAGGTTCATAAATCATTTTAGAAGCACCCGCGGTACTCCTAGGTGATGCGGGTCTGGTGGAGATCTGTTTGGTCCATTTGGAGATAGTGCTACAGAAGATAGGTGCACGGTTTGCAGTGAACGTACCATAGGTCATAAATAGTTTTGGACGCACCCGATGGAACTCGTAAGTGACGTGGGTCGTGTGGAATCTCGTTTTAGCCATTTGGAGATAGTGTTAGTGTTAGTGCAAGGTTGGAGCACAGTTTGCACCGAACATACCATAGGCATAGAAATCATTTTTGGACGAACTCGATCAGACTCCTAGGTGACGAGGCTCAAGTGGAAGCTCGGTTCAGTCCGTTTGGGGATAGTGCTTCTCTTGATGCAAGATTGGTGCTTGTAGCGTAGGCATAGAAATTATTTTGGACGCACTCGAGGGGACTCCTAGGTGACGAGGCTCAAGTGGAAGTTCGATTCGGTATGTTTGGAGATAGTGCTACTCTTGATGTAAGATTGGTGCTCGGTTTGCGTCGAATGTGCCGTAGGCTCGGAAATAGTATTGGAGGCACCCGATGGAATTCCTAGGTGACGTGGGTCATGTGGAATCTTGTTTTGATCTATTTTGAGACAGTTTTAGCGTCGTTGCAAGATAGGTGCACGGTTTGCACTGAACGTACCATAGGCATAGAAATCATTTTGGACACACTCGATGGGACTCCTAGGTGACGAGGCTCAACTGGAAGCTCGGTACGGTCCATTTGGAGATAGTACTACTCTTGATGCATGATTGGTGCACGGTTTGCGTCGAACATTCCGTAGGCTCAGAATTAGTATTGGAGGCACCGATGGAACTCCTAGGTTACATGGGTCATGTGGAATCTTGTTTCGATCTGTTTTGAAGCAGTGTTAGCGTCGGTGCAAGATAGGTGCTCGGTTTGCGTCAAGCGTACCATAGGTTCAGAAATCATTTTAGAAGCACCCGCGGTACTCCTAGGTGATGTGGGTCTGGTGGAGAACTATTTGGTCCGTTTGGAGATAGTGCTACAGAAGATAGGTGCACGGTTTGCATTGAACGTACCATAGGTCATAAATAGTTTTGGACGCACCAGATGGAACTCATAAGTGACGTGGGTTGTGTGGAATCTCGTTTTAGTCCATTTGGAGATAGTGTTAGTGTTAGTGCAAGGTTCGAGCACGGTTTGCACCGAACATACCATAGGCATAGAAATCATTTTGGATGAACTCGATCAGACTCCTAGATGACGAGGCTCAAGTGGAAGCTCGGTTCGGTCCGTTTGGGGATAGTGCATCTCTTGATGCAAGATTGGTGCTTGGGTTGCACTGAATGTAGCGTGGGCATAGAAATCATTTTGGATGCACTCGAGGGGACTCAAAGGGGACGAGGCTCAAGTGGAACCTCGATTCGGTACATTTGGAGATAGTGCTAGTCTTGATGCAAGATTGGTGCTGGTTTGTGCCGAACGTACCGTAGGCTCGGAAATAGTATTGGAGGCACCCGATGGAACTCCTAAGTTACGTGGGTCATGTGGAATTTTGTTTTGATCTGTTTTGAAACAGTGTTAGTGTCGGTGCAAGATAGGTGCTCCATTTGCGTCAAACGTACCACAGGTTCATAAATCATTTTAGAAGCACCCGCGGTACTCCTAGGTGATGCGGGTCTGGTGGAGATCTGTTTGGTCCATTTGGAGATAGTGCTACAGAAGATAGGTGCACGGTTTGCAGTGAACGTACCATAGGTCATAAATAGTTTTGGACGCACCCGATGGAACTCGTAAGTGACGTGGGTCGTGTGGAATCTCGTTTTAGCCATTTGGAGATAGTGTTAGTGTTAGTGCAAGGTTGGAGCACAGTTTGCACCGAACATACCATAGGCATAGAAATCATTTTTGGACGAACTCGATCAGACTCCTAGGTGACGAGGCTCAAGTGGAAGCTCGGTTCAGTCCGTTTGGGGATAGTGCTTCTCTTGATGCAAGATTGGTGCTTGTAGCGTAGGCATAGAAATTATTTTGGACGCACTCGAGGGGACTCCTAGGTGACGAGGCTCAAGTGGAAGTTCGATTCGGTATGTTTGGAGATAGTGCTACTCTTGATGTAAGATTGGTGCTCGGTTTGCGTCGAATGTGCCGTAGGCTCGGAAATAGTATTGGAGGCACCCGATGGAATTCCTAGGTGACGTGGGTCATGTGGAATCTTGTTTTGATCTATTTTGAGACAGTTTTAGCGTCGTTGCAAGATAGGTGCACGGTTTGCACTGAACGTACCATAGGCATAGAAATCATTTTGGACACACTCGATGGGACTCCTAGGTGACGAGGCTCAACTGGAAGCTCGGTACGGTCCATTTGGAGATAGTACTACTCTTGATGCATGATTGGTGCACGGTTTGCGTCGAACATTCCGTAGGCTCAGAATTAGTATTGGAGGCACCGATGGAACTCCTAGGTTACATGGGTCATGTGGAATCTTGTTTCGATCTGTTTTGAAGCAGTGTTAGCGTCGGTGCAAGATAGGTGCTCGGTTTGCGTCAAGCGTACCATAGGTTCAGAAATCATTTTAGAAGCACCCGCGGTACTCCTAGGTGATGTGGGTCTGGTGGAGAACTATTTGGTCCGTTTGGAGATAGTGCTACAGAAGATAGGTGCACGGTTTGCATCGAACGTACCATAGGTCATAAATAGTTTTGGACGCACCAGATGGAACTCATAAGTGATGTGGGTTGTGTGGAATCTCGTTTTAGTCCATTTGGAGATAGTGTTAGTGTTAGTGCAAGGTTCGAGCACGGTTTGCACCGAACATACCATAGGCATAGAAATCATTTTGGATGAACTCGATCAGACTCCTAGATGACGAGGCTCAAGTGGAAGCTCGGTTCGGTCCGTTTGGGGATAGTGCATCTCTTGATGCAAGATTGGTGCTTGGGTTGCACTGAATGTAGCGTGGGCATAGAAATCATTTTGGATGCACTCGAGGGGTCTCAAAGGGGACGAGGCTCAAGTGGAACCTCGATTCGGTACATTTGGAGATAGTGCTAGTCTTGATGCAAGATTGGTGCTGGTTTGTGCCGAACGTACCGTAGGCTCGGAAATAGTATTGGAGGCACCCGATGGAACTCCTAAGTTACGTGGGTCATGTGGAATTTTGTTTTGATCTGTTTTGAAACGGTGTTAGTGTCGGTGCAAGATAGGTGCTCCATTTGCGTCAAACGTACCGCAGGTTCATAAATCATTTTAGAAGCACCCGCGGTACTCCTAGGTGATGCGGGTCTGGTGGAGATCTGTTTGGTCCATTTGGAGATAGTGCTACAGAAGATAGGTGCACGGTTTGCAGTGAACGTACCATAGGTCATAAATAGTTTTGGACGCACCCGATGGAACTCGTAAGTGACGTGGGTCGTGTGGAATCTCGTTTTAGCCATTTGGAGATAGTGTTAGTGTTAGTGCAAGGTTGGAGCACAGTTTGCACCGAACATACCATAGGCATAGAAATCATTTTTGGACGAACTCGATCAGACTCCTAGGTGACGAGGCTCAAGTGGAAGCTCGGTTCAGTCCGTTTGGGGATAGTGCTTCTCTTGATGCAAGATTGGTGCTTGTAGCGTAGGCATAGAAATTATTTTGGACGCACTCGAGGGGACTCCTAGGTGACGAGGCTCAAGTGGAAGTTCGATTCGGTATGTTTGGAGATAGTGCTACTCTTGATGTAAGATTGGTGCTCGATTTGCGTCGAATGTGCCGTAGGCTCGGAAATAGTATTGGAGGCACCCGATGGAATTCCTAGGTGACGTGGGTCATGTGGAATCTTGTTTTGATCTATTTTGAGACAGTTTTAGCGTCGTTGCAAGATAGGTGCACGGTTTGCACTGAACGTACCATAGGCATAGAAATCATTTTGGACACACTCGATGGGACTCCTAGGTGACGAGGCTCAACTGGAAGCTCGGTACGGTCCATTTGGAGATAGTACTACTCTTGATGCATGATTGGTGCACGGTTTGCGTCGAACATTCCGTAGGCTCAGAATTAGTATTGGAGGCACCGATGGAACTCCTAGGTTACATGGGTCATGTGGAATCTTGTTTCGATCTGTTTTGAAGCAGTGTTAGCGTCGGTGCAAGATAGGTGCTCGGTTTGCGTCAAGCGTACCATAGGTTCAGAAATCGTTTTAGAAGCACCCGCGGTAGCCTAGGTGATGTGGGTCTGGTGGAGAACTGTTTGGTCCGTTTGGAGATAGTGCTACAGAAGATAGGTGCACGGTTTGCATTGAACGTACCATAGGTCATAAATAGTTTTGGACGCACCAGATGGAACTCGTAAGTGACGTGGGTTGTGTGGAATCTCGTTTTAGTCCATTTGGAGATAGTGTTAGTGCAAGGTTCGAGCACGGTTTGCACCGAACATACCATAGGCATAGAAATCATTTTGGATGAACTCGATCTGACTCCTAGGTGACGAGGCTCAAGTGGAAGCTCGGTTCGGTCCGTTTGGGGATAGTGCATCTCTTGATGCAAGATTGGTGCTTGGGTTGCACTGAATGTAGCGTGGGCATAGAAATCATTTTGGATGCACTCGAGGGGACTCAAAGGGGACGAGGCTCAAGTGGAACCTCGATTCGGTACATTTGGAGATAGTGCTAGTCTTGATGCAAGATTGGTGCTGGTTTGTGCCGAACGTACCGTAGGCTCGGAAATAGTATTGGAGGCACCCGATGGAACTCCTAAGTTACGTGGGTCATGTGGAATTTTGTTTTGATCTGTTTTGAAACAGTGTTAGTGTCGGTGCAAGATAGGTGCTCCATTTGCGTCAAACGTACCACAGGTTCATAAATCATTTTAGAAGCACCCGCGGTACTCCTAGGTGATGCGGGTCTGGTGGAGATCTGTTTGGTCCATTTGGAGATAGTGCTACAGAAGATAGGTGCACGGTTTGCAGTGAACGTACCATAGGTCATAAATAGTTTTGGACGCACCCGATGGAACTCGTAAGTGATGTGGGTCGTGTGGAATCTCGTTTTAGCCATTTGGAGATAGTGTTAGTGTTAGTGCAAGGTTGGAGCACAGTTTGCACCGAACATACCATAGGCATAGAAATCATTTTTGGACGAACTCGATCAGACTCCTAGGTGACGAGGCTCAAGTGGAAGCTCGGTTCAGTCCGTTTGGGGATAGTGCTTCTCTTGATGCAAGATTGGTGCTTGTAGCGTAGGCATAGAAATTATTTTGGACGCACTCGAGGGGACTCCTAGGTGACGAGGCTCAAGTGGAAGTTCGATTCGGTATGTTTGGAGATAGTGCTACTCTTGATGTAAGATTGGTGCTCGGTTTGCGTCGAATGTGCCGTAGGCTCGGAAATAGTATTGGAGGCACCCGATGGAATTCCTAGGTGACGTGGGTCATGTGGAATCTTGTTTTGATCTATTTTGAGACAGTTTTAGCGTCGTTGCAAGATAGGTGCACGGTTTGCACTGAACGTACCATAGGCATAGAAATCATTTTGGACACACTCGATGGGACTCCTAGGTGACGAGGCTCAACTGGAAGCTCGGTACGGTCCATTTGGAGATAGTACTACTCTTGATGCATGATTGGTGCACGGTTTGCGTCGAACATTCCGTAGGCTCAGAATTAGTATTGGAGGCACCGATGGAACTCCTAGGTTACATGGGTCATGTGGAATCTTGTTTCGATCTGTTTTGAAGCAGTGTTAGCGTCGGTGCAAGATAGGTGCTCGGTTTGCGTCAAGCGTACCATAGGTTCAGAAATCGTTTTAGAAGCACCCGCGGTAGCCTAGGTGATGTGGGTCTGGTGGAGAACTGTTTGGTCCGTTTGGAGATAGTGCTACAGAAGATAGGTGCACGGTTTGCATTGAACGTACCATAGGTCATAAATAGTTTTGGACGCACCAGATGGAACTCGTAAGTGACGTGGGTTGTGTGGAATCTCGTTTTAGTCCATTTGGAGATAGTGTTAGTGCAAGGTTCGAGCACGGTTTGCACCGAACATACCATAGGCATAGAAATCATTTTGGATGAACTCGATCTGACTCCTAGGTGACGAGGCTCAAGTGGAAGCTCGGTTCGGTCCGTTTGGGGATAGTGCATCTCTTGATGCAAGATTGGTGCTTGGGTTGCACTGAATGTAGCGTGGGCATAGAAATCATTTTGGATGCACTCGAGGGGACTCAAAGGGGACGAGGCTCAAGTGGAACCTCGATTCGGTACATTTGGAGATAGTGCTAGTCTTGATGCAAGATTGGTGCTGGTTTGTGCCGAACGTACCGTAGGCTCGGAAATAGTATTGGAGGCACCCGATGGAACTCCTAAGTTACGTGGGTCATGTGGAATTTTGTTTTGATCTGTTTTGAAACAGTGTTAGTGTCGGTGCAAGATAGGTGCTCCATTTGCGTCAAACGTACCACAGGTTCATAAATCATTTTAGAAGCACCCGCGGTACTCCTAGGTGATGCGGGTCTGGTGGAGATCTGTTTGGTCCATTTGGAGATAGTGCTACAGAAGATAGGTGCACGGTTTGCAGTGAACGTACCATAGGTCATAAATAGTTTTGGACGCACCCGATGGAACTCGTAAGTGACGTGGGTCGTGTGGAATCTCGTTTTAGCCATTTGGAGATAGTGTTAGTGTTAGTGCAAGGTTGGAGCACAGTTTGCACCGAACATACCATAGGCATAGAAATCATTTTTGGACGAACTCGATCAGACTCCTAGGTGACGAGGCTCAAGTGGAAGCTCGGTTCAGTCCGTTTGGGGATAGTGCTTCTCTTGATGCAAGATTGGTGCTTGTAGCGTAGGCATAGAAATTATTTTGGACGCACTCGAGGGGACTCCTAGGTGACGAGGCTCAAGTGGAAGTTCGATTCGGTATGTTTGGAGATAGTGCTACTCTTGATGTAAGATTGGTGCTCGGTTTGCGTCGAATGTGCCGTAGGCTCGGAAATAGTATTGGAGGCACCCGATGGAATTCCTAGGTGACGTGGGTCATGTGGAATCTTGTTTTGATCTATTTTGAGACAGTTTTAGCGTCATTGCAAGATAGGTGCACGGTTTGCACTGAACGTACCATAGGCATAGAAATCATTTTGGACACACTCGATGGGACTCCTAGGTGACGAGGCTCAACTGGAAGCTCGGTACGGTCCATTTGGAGATAGTACTACTCTTGATGCATGATTGGTGCACGGTTTGCGTCGAACATTCCGTAGGCTCAGAATTAGTATTGGAGGCACCGATGGAACTCCTAGGTTACATGGGTCATGTGGAATCTTGTTTCGATCTGTTTTGAAGCAGTGTTAGCGTCGGTGCAAGATAGGTGCTCGGTTTGCGTCAAGCGTACCATAGGTTCAGAAATCGTTTTAGAAGCACCCGCGGTAGCCTAGGTGATGTGGGTCTGGTGGAGAACTGTTTGGTCCGTTTGGAGATAGTGCTACAGAAGATAGGTGCACGGTTTGCATTGAACGTACCATAGGTCATAAATAGTTTTGGACGCACCAGATGGAACTCGTAAGTGACGTGGGTTGTGTGGAATCTCGTTTTAGTCCATTTGGAGATTGTGTTAGTGCAAGGTTCGAGCACGGTTTGCACCGAACATACCAAAGGCATAGAAATCATTTTGGATGAACTCGATCTGACTCCTAGGTGACGAGGCTCAAGTGGAAGCTCGGTTCGGTCCGTTTGGGGATAGTGCATCTCTTGATGCAAGATTGGTGCTTGGGTTGCACTGAATGTAGCGTGGGCATAGAAATCATTTTGGATGCACTCGAGGGGACTCAAAGGGGACGAGGCTCAAGTGGAACCTCGATTCGGTACATTTGGAGATAGTGCTAGTCTTGATGCAAGATTGGTGCTGGTTTGTGCCGAACGTACCGTAGGCTCGGAAATAGTATTGGAGGCACCCGATGGAACTCCTAAGTTACGTGGGTCATGTGGAATTTTGTTTTGATCTGTTTTGAAACAGTGTTAGTGTCGGTGCAAGATAGGTGCTCCATTTGCGTCAAACGTACCACAGGTTCATAAATCATTTTAGAAGCACCCGCGGTACTCCTAGGTGATGCGGGTCTGGTGGAGATCTGTTTGGTCCATTTGGAGATAGTGCTACAGAAGATAGGTGCACGGTTTGCATTGAACGTACCATAGGTCATAAATAGTTTTGGACGCACCCGATGGAACTCGTAAGTGACGTGGGTCGTGTGGAATCTCGTTTTAGCCATTTGGAGATAGTGTTAGTGTTAGTGCAAGGTTGGAGCACAGTTTGCACCGAACATACCATAGGCATAGAAATCATTTTTGGACGAACTCGATCAGACTCCTAGGTGACGAGGCTCAAGTGGAAGCTCGGTTCAGTCCGTTTGGGGATAGTGCTTCTCTTGATGCAAGATTGGTGCTTGTAGCGTAGGCATAGAAATTATTTTGGACGCACTCGAGGGGACTCCTAGGTGACGAGGCTCAAGTGGAAGTTCGATTCGGTACGTTTGGAGAGAGTGCTACTCTTGATGTAAGATTGGTGCTCGGTTTGCGTCGAATGTGCCGTAGGCTCGGAAATAGTATTGGAGGCACCCGATGGAATTCCTAGGTGACGTGGGTCATGTGGAATCTTGTTTTGATCTATTTTGAGACAGTTTTAGCGTCGTTGCAAGATAGGTGCACGGTTTGCACTGAACGTACCATAGGCATAGAAATCATTTTGGACACACTCGATGGGACTCCCAGGTGACGAGGCTCAACTGGAAGCTCGGTACGGTCCATTTGGAGATAGTACTACTCTTGATGCATGATTGGTGCACGGTTTGCGTCGAACATTCCGTAGGCTCAGAAATAGTATTGGAGGCACCGATGGAACTCCTAGGTTACGTGGGTCATGTGGAATCTTGTTTCAATCTGTTTTGAAGCAGTGTTAGCGTCGGTGCAAGATAGGTGCTCGGTTTGCGTCAAGCGTACCATAGGTTCAGAAATCATTTTAGAAGCACCCGCGGTACTCCTAGGTGATGTGGGTCTGGTGGAGAACTGTTTGGTCTGTTTGGAGATAGTGCTACAGAAGATAGGTGCACGGTTTGCATTGAACGTACCATAGGTCATAAATAGTTTTGGACGCACCAGATGGAACTCGTAAGTGACGTTGGTTGTGTGGAAACTCGTTTTAGTCCATTTGGAGATAGTGTTAGTGTCAGTGCAAGGTTCGAGCACGGTTTGCACCGAACATACCATAGGCATAGAAATCATTTTGGACGAACTCGATCAGACTCCTAGGTGATTGCTCAAGTGGAAGCTCGATTCGGTACATTTGAAGATAGTGCTAATCTTGATGCAAGATTGGTGCTCGGTTTGCGTCGAACATGCCGAAGGCTCAGAAATAGGATTGGAGGCACCAGATGGAACTCCTAGGTGACGTGTGTCATGTGGAATCTCATTTTGATCTGTTTTGAGACAGTGTTCGCATCGGTGCAAGATAGGTGCATGGTTTGCACTGAACGTACCATAGGCATAGAAATCATTTTGGACATACTCGATGGGACTCCTAGGTGACGAGGCTCAAGAGGAAGCTCGGTACGGTCCATTTGGAGATAGTGCTACTCTTGATGCATGATTGGTGCACGGTTTTCGTCGAACGTACCGTAGGCTCGGAAATAGTATTGGAGCCACCCGATTGAACTCCTAGGTTACGTGGGTCATTTGGAATCTTATTTTACTCCATTTGGAGATAGTGTTAGTGTCAGTGCAAGGTTGGAGCATGGTTTGCACCGAACATACCATAGGCACAGAAATCATTTTGGACGAACTCGATCAGACTCCTAGGTGACAAGGCTCAAGTGGAAGCTCGGTTCGGTCCGTTTGGGGATAGTGCTTCTCTTGATGTAAGATTGGTGCTCTTTTGCATCGAATGTGACGTTGGCTCAGAAATAGTATTAGTGGCACCCGATGGAACTCCTAGGTGACGTGGGTCATGTGGAATCTCGTTTCTATCTATTTTGAGACAGTTTTAGTGTTAGTGCAAGATAGGTGCACGGTTGCACCAAATGTAGCATTGGCATAGAAATCGTTTTGACACACTCAAGGGGACTCCAAGGGGACGAGGCTTAAGTGGAACCTCGATTCGGTACATTTGGAGATAGTGCTAGTCTTGATTGTAGATTGGTGCTTGGTTTGTGCCGAACGTACCGTAGGCTCGGAAATAGTATTGGAGGCACCCGATTGAACTCCTAGGTTACGTGGGTCATTTGGAATCTTGTTTCGATCTGTTTTGAAACAGTGTTAGTGTCGGTGCAAGATAGGTGCTCCGTTTGCGTCAAACGTACCACAGGTTCATAATTCGTTTTAGAAGCACCCGTGGTACTCCTAGGTGATGCAGGTCTGGTGGAGATCTGTTTGGTCCGTTTGGAGATAGTGCTACAGAAGATAGGTGCACGGTTTGCAGTGAACGTACCATAGGTCATAAATAGTTTTGGACGCACCCGATGGAACTCGTAAGTGACGTGGGTCGTGTGGAATCTCGTTTTAGCCATTTGGAGATAGTGTTAGTGTTAGTGCAAGGTTGGAGCACGGTTTGCACTGAACATACCATAGGCATAGAAATCATTTTTGGACGAACTCGATCAGACTCCTAGGTGACGAGGCTCAAGTGGAAGCTCGGTTCAGTCCGTTTGGGGATAGTGCTTCTCTTGATGCAAGATTGGTGCTTGTAGCATAGGCATAGAAATTATTTTGGACGCACTCGAGGGGACTCCTAGGTGACGAGGCTCAAGTGGAAGTTCGATTCGGTACGTTTGGAGAGAGTGCTACTCTTGATGCAAGATTGGTGCTCGGTTTGCGTCGAATGTGCCGTAGGCTCAGAAATAGTATTGGAGGCACCCGATGGAACTCCTAGGTGACGTGGGTCATGTGGAATCTTGTTTTGATCTATTTTGAGACAGTTTTAGCGTCGTTGCAAGATAGGTGCACGGTTTGCACTGAACGTACCATAGGCATAGAAATCATTTTGGACACACTCGATGGGACTCCCAGGTGACGAGGCTCAACTGGAAGCTCGGTACGGTCTATTTGGAGATAGTACTACTCTTGATGCATGATTGGTGCACGGTTTGCGTCGAACATTCCGTAGGCTCAGAAATAGTATTGGAGGCACCGATGGAACTCCTAGGTTACGTGGGTCATGTGGAATCTTGTTTCAATCTGTTTTGAAGCAGTGTTAGCGTCGGTGCAAGATAGGTGCTCGGTTTGCGTCAAGCGTACCATAGGTTCAGAAATCATTTTAGAAGCACCCGCGGTACTCCTAGGTGATGTGGGTCTGGTGGAGAACTGTTTGGTCTGTTTGGAGATAGTGCTACAGAAGATAGGTGCACGGTTTGCATTGAACGTACCATAGGTCATAAATAGTTTTGGACGCACCAGATGGAACTCGTAAGTGACGTTGGTTGTGTGGAAACTCGTTTTAGTCCATTTGGAGATAGTGTTAGTGTCAGTGCAAGGTTCGAGCACGGTTTGCCCCGAACATACCATAGGCATAGAAATCATTTTGGACGAACTCGATCAGACTCCTAGGTGACGAGGCTCAAGTGGAAGCTCGATTCGGTACGTTTGAAGATAGTGCTAATCTTGATGCAAGATTGGTGCTCGGTTTGAATCGAACATGCCGAAGGCTCGGAAATAGGATTGGAGGCACCAGATGGAACTCCTAGGTGACGTGTGTCATGTGGAATCTCGTTTTGATCTGTTTTGAGACAGTGTTCGCATCGGTGCAAGATAGGTGCACGGTTTGCACTGAACGTACCATAGGCATAGAAATCGTTTTGGACATACTCGATGGGACTCCTAGGTGACGAGGCTCAAGAGGAAGCTCGGTACGGTCCATTTGGAGATAGTGCTACTCTTGATGCATGATTGGTGCACGGTTTTCGTCGAACGTACCGTAGGCTCGGAAATAGTATTGGAGCCACCCGATTGAACTCCTAGGTTACGTGGGTCATTTGGAATCTTGTTTTACTCCATTTGGAGATAGTGTTAGTGTCAGTGCAAGGTTGGAGCATGGTTTGCACCGAACATACCATAGGCACAGAAATCATTTTGGACGAACTCGATCAGACTCCTAGGTGACAAGGCTCAAGTGGAAGCTCGGTTCGGTCTGTTTGGGGATAGTGCTTCTCTTGATGTAAGATTGGTGCTCTTTTGCATCGAATGTGACGTTGGCTCAGAAATAGTATTAGTGGCACCCGATGGAACTCCTAGGTGACGTGGGTCATGTGGAATCTCGTTTCAATCTATTTTGAGACAGTTTTAGTGTTAGTGCAAGATAGGTGCACGGTTGCACCAAATGTAGCATTGGCATAGAAATCGTTTTGACACACTCAAGGGGACTCCAAGGGGACGAGGCTTAAGTGGAACCTCGATTCGGTACATTTGGAGATAGTGCTAGTCTTGATTGTAGATTGGTGCTCGGTTTGTGCCGAACGTACCGTAGGCTCGGAAATAGTATTGGAGGCACCCGATGGAACTCCTAGGTTACGTGGGTCATTTGGAATCTTGTTTCGATCTGTTTTGAAACAGTGTTAGTGTCGGTGCAAGATAGGTGCTCCGTTTGCGTCAAACGTACCACAGGTTCATAATTCGTTTTAGAAGCACCCGTGGTACTCCTAGGTGATGCAGGTCTGGTGGAGATCTGTTTGGTCCGTTTGGAGATAGTGCTACAGAAGATAGGTGCACAGTTTGCAGTGAACGTACCATAGGTCATAAATAGTTTTGGACGCACCCGATGGAACTCGTAAGTGACGTGGGTCGTGTGGAATCTCATTTTAGCCATTTGGAGATGGTGTTAGTGTTAGTGCAAGGTTGGAGCACGGTTTGCACCGAACATACCATAGGCATAGAAATCATTTTTGGACGAACTCGATCAGACTCCTAGGTGACGAGGCTCAAGTGGAAGCTCGGTTCAGTCCGTTTGGGGATAGTGCTTCTCTTGATGCAAGATTGGTGCTTGTAGCATAGGCATAGAAATTATTTTGGACGCACTCGAGGGGACTCCTAGGTGACGAGGCTCAAGTGGAAGTTCGATTCGGTACGTTTGGAGAGAGTGCTACTCTTGATGCAAGATTGGTGCTCGGTTTGCGTCGAATGTGCCGTAGGCTCAGAAATAGTATTGGAGGCACCCGATGGAACTCCTAGGTGACGTGAGTCATGTGGAATCTTGTTTTGATCTATTTTGAGACAGTTTTAGCGTCGTTGCAAGATAGGTGCACGGTTTGCACTGAACGTACCATAGGTATAGAAATCATTTTGGACACACTCGATGGGACTCCTAGGTGACGAGGCTCAACTGGAAGCTCGGTACGGTCCATTTGGAGATAGTACTACTCTTGTTGCATGATTGGTGCACGGTTTACGTCGAACATTCCGTAGGCTCAGAAATAGTATTGGAGGCACCGATGGAACTCCTAGGTTACGTGGGTCATGTGGAATCTTGTTTCAATCTGTTTTGAAGCAGTGTTAGCGTCGGTGCAAGATAGGTGCTCTGTTTGCGTCAAGCGTACCATAGGTTTAGAAATCATTTTAGAAGCACCCGCGCGTACTCCTAGGTGATGTGGGTCTGGTGGAGAACTGTTTGGTCTGTTTGGAGATAGTGCTACAGAAGATAGGTGCACGGTTTGCATTGAACGTACCATAGGTCATAAATAGTTTTGGACGCACCAGATGGAACTCGTAAGTGACGTTGGTTGTGTGGAAACTCGTTTTAGTCCATTTGGAGATAGTGTTAGTGTCAGTGCAAGGTTCGAGCACAGTTTGCACCGAACATACCATAGGCATAGAAATCATTTTGGACGAACTCGATCAGACTCCTAGGTGACGAGGCTCAAGTGGAAGCTCGATTCAGTACGTTTGAAGATAGTGCTAATCTTGATGCAAGATTGGTGCTCGGTTTGCATCGAACATGCCGAAGGCTCGGAAATAGGATTGGAGGCACCAGATGGAACTCCTAGGTGACGTGTGTCATGTGGAATCTCGTTTTGATCTGTTTTGAGACAGTGTTCACATCGGTGCAAGATAGGTGCACGGTTTGCACTGAACGTACCATAGGCATAGAAATCGTTTTGGACATACTCGATGGGACTCCTAGGTGACGAGGCTCAAGAGGAAGCTCGGTACGGTCCATTTGGAGATAGTGCTACTCTTGATGCATGATTGGTGCACGGTTTTCGTCGAACGTACTGTAGGCTCAGAAATAGTATTGGAGCCACCCGATTGAGCTCCTAGGTTACGTGGGTCACTTGGAATCTTGTTTTACTCCATTTGGAGATAGTGTTAGTGTCAGTGCAAGGGTGGAGCATGGTTTGCACCGAACATACCATAGGCACAGAAATCATTTTGGACGAACTCGATCAGACTCCTAGGTGACAAGGCTCAAGTGGAAGCTCGGTTCGGTCCGTTTGGGGATAGTGCTTCTCTTGATGTAAGATTGGTGCTCTTTTGCATCGAATGTGACGTTGGCTCAGAAATAGTATTAGTGGCACCCGATGGAACTCCTAGGTGACGTGGGTCATGTGGAATCTCGTTTCTATCTATTTTGAGACAGTTTTAGTGTTAGTGCAAGATAGGTGCACGGTTGCACCAAATGTAGCATTGGCATAGAAATCGTTTTGACACACTCAAGGGGACTCCAAGGGGACGAGGCTTAAGTGGAACCTCAATTCGGTACATTTGGAGATAGTGCTAGTCTTGATTGTAGATTGGTGCTCGGTTTGTGCCGAACGTACCGTAGGCTCGGAAATAGTATTGGAGGCACCCGATTGAACTCCTAGGTTACATGGGTCATTTGGAATCTTGTTTCGATCTGTTTTGAAACAGTGTTAGTGTCGGTGCAAGATAGGTGCTCCGTTTGCGTCAAACGTACCACAGGTTCATAATTCGTTTTAGAAGCACCCGTGGTACTCCTAGGTGATGCGGGTCTGGTGGAGATCTGTTTGGTCCGTTTGGAGATAGTGCTACAGAAGATAGGTGCACGGTTTGCAGTGAACGTACCATAGGTCATAAATAGTTTTGGACGCACCCGATGGAACTCGTAAGTGACGTGGGTCGTGTGGAATCTCGTTTTAGCCATTTGGAGATAGTGTTAGTGTTAGTGCAAGGTTGGAGCACGGTTTGCACTGAACATACCATAGGCATAGAAATCATTTTTGGACGAACTCGATCAGACTCCTAGGTGACGAGGCTCAAGTGGAAGCTCGGTTCAGTCCGTTTGGGTATAGTGCTTCTCTTGATGCAAGATTGGTGCTTGTAGCATAGGCATAGAAATTATTTTGGACGCACTCGAGGGGACTCCTAGGTGACGAGGCTCAACTGGAAGCTCGGTACGGTCCATTTAGACATAGTACTACTATTGATGCATGATTGGTGCACGGTTTGCGTCGAACATTCCGTAGGCTCAGAAATAGTATTGGAGGCACCGATGGAACTCCTAGGTTACGTGGGTCATGTGGAATCTTGTTTTGATCTGTTTTGAAGCAGTGTTAGCGTCGGTGCAAGATAGGTGCTCGGTTTGCGTCAAGCGTACCATAGGTTCAGAAATCATTTTAGAAGCACCCGTGGTACTCCTAGGTGATGTGGGTCTGGTGGAGAACTGTTTGGTCCGTTTGGAGATAGTGCTACAGAAGATAGGTGCACGGTTTGCATTGAACGTACCATAGGTCATAAATAGTTTTGGACGCACCAGATGGAACTCGTAAGTGACGTGGGTTGTGTGGAATCTCGTTTTAGTCCATTTGGAGATAGTGTTAATGTCAGTGCAAGGTTCGAGCACGGTTTGCACCGAACATACCATAGGCATAGAAATCATTTTGGACGAACTCGATCAGACTCCTAGGTGACGAGGCTCAATTGGAAGCTCGGTTCGGTCCGTTTGGAGATTCTGCTACTCTTGATGCAAGATTGGTGCTCGGTTTGCGTCGAACGAGCCGAAGGCTGGGAAATAGGATTGGAGGCACCCGATGGAACTCCTAGGTGTCGTGGGTTATGTGGAATCTCGTTTTGATATGTTTTGAAACAGTGTTAGCGTCGATGCAAGATAGGTGCACGGTTTGCACTGAACGTACCATAGGCATAAAAATCATTTTGGACATACTCGATGGGACTCCTAGGTGACGAGGCTCAAGTGGAAGCTTCGTACGGTCCATTCGGAGATAGTGCTACTCTTGATGCATGATTGGTGCACGGTTTGCGTCGAACGTACCGTAGGCTCGGAAATAGTATTGGAGCCACCCGACGGAACGCCTAGGTTACGTGGGTCATGTGGAATCTTGTTTCGATCTGTTTTGAAATAGTGTTAGCGTCGGTGCAAGATAGGTGCTCGGTTTGCGTCAAACGCACCATAGGTTCATATATCGTTTTAGAAGCACACAAGGTACTCCTAGGTGATGAGGGTCTGGTGGAGATCCATTTGGTCCGTTTGGAGATAGTGCTGTAGAAGATAGGTGCACGGTTTACATTGAACGTACCATAGGTCATAAATAGTTTTGGACGCACCCGATGGAACTCGTAAGTGACGTGGGTGGTGTGGAATCTTGTTTTAGTCCATTTGGAGATAGTGTAAGTGTCAGTGCAAGGTTCGAGCACGGTTTGCACCGAACATACCATAGGCATAGAAATCATTTTGGACGAACTCGATCAGACTCCTAGGTGACGAGGCTCAAGTGGAAGCTCGGTTCGGTCCGTTTGGGGATAGTGCTTCTCTTGATGCAAGATTGGTGCTTGTAGCATAGGCATAGAAATCATTTTGGACGCACTCGAGGGGACTCCTAGGTGACGAGGCTCAAGTGGAAGTTCCATTCGGTACGTTTGGAGATAGTGCTACTCTTGATGCAAGATTGGTGCTCGGTTTGCGTCGAATGTGCCGTAGGCTCGGAAATAGTATTGGAGGCACCCGATGGAACTCCTAGGTGACATGGGTCATGTGGAATCTTGTTTTGATCTATTTTGAGACAGTTTTAGCATCGTTGCAAGATAGGTGCACGGTTTGCACTGAACGTACCATAGGCATAGAAATCGTTTTGGACACACTCGATGGGACTCCCAGGCGACGAGGCTCAACTGGAAGCTCGGTACGGTCCATTTGGAGATTGTACTACTCTTGATGCATGATTGGTGCACGGTTTGCGTCGAACATTCCGTAGGCTCAGAAATAGTATTGGAGGCACCGATGGAACTCCTAGGTTATGTGGGTCATGTGGAATCTTGTTTCGATCTGTTTTGAAGCAGTGTTAGCATCGGTGCAAGATAGGTGCTTGGTTTGCGTCAAGCGTACCATAGGTTCAGAAATCATTTTAGAAGCACCCGCGGTACTCCTAGGTGATGTGGGTCTGGTGGAGAACTGTTTGGTCCGTTTGGAGATAGTGCTACAGAAGATAGGTGCACGGTTTGTATTGAACGTACCATAGGTCATAAATAGTTTTGGACGCACCAGATGGAACTCGTAAGTGACGTGGGTTGTGTGGAATCTCGTTTTAGTCCATTTGGAGATAGTGTTAGTGTCAGTGCAAGCTTCGAGCACGGTTTGCACCGAACATACCATAGGCATAGAAATCCTTTTGGACGAACTCGATCAGACTCCTAGGTGACGAGGCTCAAGTGGAAGCTCGATTCGGTACGTTTGAAGATAGTGCTAATCTTGATGCAAGATTGGTGCTCGGTTTGCGTCGAACATGCCGAAGGCTCGGAAATAGGATTGGAGGCACCGGATGGAACTCCTAGGTGACGTGTGTCATGTGGAATCTCGTTTTGATCTATTTTGAGACAGTGTTAGCATCGGTGCAAGATAGGTGCATGGTTAGCACTGAATGTACCATAGGCATAGAAATCGTTTTGGACATACTCGATGGGACTCCTAGGTGACGAGGCTCAAGTGGAAGCTCGGTATGGTCCATCTGGAGATAGTGCTACTCTTGATGCATGATTGGTGCACGGTTTTCGTCGAACATACCGTAGGCTCGGAAATAGTATTGGAGCCACCCGATGGAACTCCTAGGTTACGTGGGTCATGTGGAATCTTGTTTCGATCTGTTTTGAAACAGTGTTAGCGTCGGTGCAAGATAGGTGCTCGGTTTGCGTCAAACGCACCATAGGTTCATAAATCATTTTAGAAGCACCTGCGGTACTCCTAGGTGACGAGGGTCTGGTGGAGATCTGTTTGGTCTGTTTGGAGATAGTGCTGCAGAAGATAGGTGCACGGTTTGCATTGAACGTACCATAGGTCATAAATAGTTTTGGACTCACCAGATGGAACTCGTAAGTGACGTGGGTCATGTGGAATCATGTTTTAGTCCATTTGGAGATAGTGTTAGTGTCAGTGCAAGGTTTGAGTACGGTTTGCACCAAACATACCATAGGCATAGAAATCAATTTGGACGAACTCGATCAGACTCCTAGGTGACGAGGCTCAAGTGGAAGCTCGATTCGGTACGTTTGAAGATAGTGCTAATCTTGATGCAAGATTGGTGCTTGGTTTGCACCAAATGTAGCATAGGCAAAGAAATTGTTTTGGACGCACTCGAGGGGACTACTAGGTGACGAGGCTCAAGTGGTAGCTCGATTCGGTACGTTTGGAGATAGTGCTACTCTTGATGTAAGATTGGTGCTCGGTTTGCGTCAAACGTGCCGAAGGCTCGGAAATAGGATTGGAGGCACCCGATGGAACTCCTAGGTGACGTGGGTCATGTGGAATCTCGTTTTGATCTGTTTTGAAACAGTGTTAGCGTCGGTGCAAGATAGGTGCACGGTTTGCACTGAACGTACCATAGGCATAGAAATCGTTTTGGACACACTCAAGGGGACTCCAAGGGGACGAGGCTCAAGTGGAACCTCGATTCGGTACATTTGGAGATAGTGCTAGTCTTGATGCAAGATTGGTGCTCGGTTTGTGTCGAACGTACCGTAAGCTCGGAAATAGTATTGGAGGCACCCGATGGAACTCCTAGGTGACGTGGGTCATGTGGAATCTCGTTTTGATCTATTTTGAGACAATGTTAGCGTCGGTGCAAGATAGGTGCACGGCTTGCACTGAACATACCATAGGCATAGAAATCATTTTGGACACACTCGATGGGACTCCTAGGTGACGAGGCTCAACTGGAAGCTTGGTACGGTCCATTTGGAGATAGTGCTACTCTTGATGCATTATTGGTGCACGGTTTGTGTCGAACATTCCGTAGGCTCAGAAATAGTATTGGAGGCACCCGATGGAACTCCTAGGTTACGTGGGTCATGTGGAATCTTGTTTCGATCTATTTTGAAATAGTGTTAGCGTCGGTGCAAGATAGGTGCTCGGTTTGCGTCAAACGCACCATAGGTTCATATATCGTTTTAGAAGCACACAAGGTACTCCTAGGTGATGAGGGTCTGGTGGAGATCCGTTTGGTCCGTTTGGAGATAGTGCTGTAGAAGATAGGTGCACGGTTTACATTGAACGTACCATAGGTCATAAATAGTTTTGGACGCACCCGATGGAACTCGTAAGTGACGTGGGTGGTGTGGAATCTTGTTTTAGTCCATTTGGAGATAGTGTAAGTGTCAGTGCAAGGTTCGAGCACGGTTTGCACCGAACATACCATAGGCATAGAAATCATTTTGGACGAACTCGATCAGACTCCTAGGTGACGAGGCTCAAGTGGAAGCTCGGTTCGGTCCGTTTGGGGATAGTGCTTCTCTTGATGCAAGATTGGTGCTTGTAGCATAGGCATAGAAATCATTTTGGACGCACTCGAGGGGACTCCTAGGTGACGAGGCTCAAGTGGAAGTTCCATTCGGTACGTTTGGAGATAGTGCTACTCTTGATGCAAGATTGGTGCTCGGTTTGCGTCGAATGTGCCGTAGGCTCGGAAATAGTATTGGAGGCACCCGATGGAACTCCTAGGTGACGTGGGTCATGTGGAATCTTGTTTTGATCTATTTTGAGACAGTTTTAGCATCGTTGCAAGATAGGTGCACGGTTTGCACTGAACGTACCATAGGCATAGAAATCGTTTTGGACACACTCGATGGGACTCCCAGGCGACGAGGCTCAACTGGAAGCTCGGTACGGTCCATTTGGAGATTGTACTACTCTTGATGCATGATTGGTGCACGGTTTGCGTCGAACATTCCGTAGGCTCAGAAATAGTATTGGAGGCACCGATGGAACTCCTAGGTTATGTGGGTCATGTGGAATCTTGTTTCGATCTGTTTTGAAGCAGTGTTAGCATCGGTGCAAGATAGGTGCTTGGTTTGCGTCAAGCGTACCATAGGTTCAGAAATCATTTTAGAAGCACCCGCGGTACTCCTAGGTGATGTGGGTCTGGTGGAGAACTGTTTGGTCCGTTTGGAGATAGTGCTACAGAAGATAGGTGCACGGTTTGTATTGAACGTACCATAGGTCATAAATAGTTTTGGACGCACCAGATGGAACTCGTAAGTGACGTGGGTTGTGTGGAATCTCGTTTTAGTCCATTTGGAGATAGTGTTAGTGTCAGTGCAAGCTTCGAGCACGGTTTGCACCGAACATAACATAGGCATAGAAATCCTTTTGGACGAACTCGATCAGACTCCTAGGTGACGAGGCTCAAGTGGAAGCTCGATTCGGTACGTTTGAAGATAGTGCTAATCTTGATGCAAGATTGGTGCTCGGTTTGCGTCGAACATGCCGAAGGCTCGGAAATAGGATTGGAGGCACCGGATGGAACTCCTAGGTGACGTGTGTCATGTGGAATCTCGTTTTGATCTATTTTGAGACAGTGTTAGCATCGGTGCAAGATAGGTGCATGGTTAGCACTGAATGTACCATAGGCATAGAAATCGTTTTGGACATACTCGATGGGACTCCTAGGTGACGAGGCTCAAGTGGAAGCTCGGTATGGTCCATCTGGAGATAGTGCTACTCTTGATGCATGATTGGTGCACGGTTTTCGTCGAACATACCGTAGGCTCGGAAATAGTATTGGAGCCACCCGATGGAACTCCTAGGTTACGTGGGTCATGTGGAATCTTATTTCGATCTGTTTTGAAACAGTGTTAGCGTCGGTGCAAGATAGGTGCTCGGTTTGCGTCAAACGCACCATAGGTTCATAAATCATTTTAGAAGCACCTGCGGTACTCCTAGGTGACGAGGGTCTGGTGGAGATCTGTTTGGTCTGTTTGGAGATAGTGCTGCAGAAGATAGGTGCACGGTTTGCATTGAACGTACCATAGGTCATAAATAGTTTTGGACGCACCAGATGGAACTCGTAAGTGACGTGGGTCATGTGGAATCATGTTTTAGTCCATTTGGAGATAGTGTTAGTGTCAGTGCGAGGTTTGAGTACGGTTTGCACCAAACATACCATAGGCATAGAAATCAATTTGGACGAACTCGATCAGACTCCTAGGTGACGAGGCTCAAGTGGAAGCTCGATTCGGTACGTTTGAAGATAGTGCTAATCTTGATGCAAGATTGGTGCTTGGTTTGCACCAAATGTAGCATAGGCAAAGAAATTGTTTTGGACGCACTCGAGGGGACTACTAGGTGACGAGGCTCAAGTGGTAGCTCGATTCGGTACGTTTGGAGATAGTGCTACTCTTGATGTAAGATTGGTGCTCGGTTTGCGTCAAACGTGCCGAAGGCTCGGAAATAGGATTGGAGGCACCCGATGGAACTCCTAGGTGACGTGGGTCATGTGGAATCTCGTTTTGATCTGTTTTGAAACAGTGTTAGCGTCGGTGCAAGATAGGTGCACGGTTTGCACTGAACGTACCATAGGCATAGAAATCGTTTTGGACACACTCAAGGGGACTCCAAGGGGACGAGGCTCAAGTGGAACCTCGATTCGGTACATTTGGAGATAGTGCTAGTCTTGATGCAAGATTGGTGCTCGGTTTGTGTTGAACGTACCGTAGGCTCGGAAATAGTATTGGAGGCACCCGATGGAACTCCTAGGTGACGTGGGTCATGTGGAATCTCGTTTTGATCTATTTTGAGACAATGTTAGCGTCGGTGCAAGATAGGTGCACGGCTTGCACTGAACATACCATAGGCATAGAAATCATTTTGGACACACTCGATGGGACTCCTAGGTGACGAGGCTCAACTGGAAGCTTGGTACGGTCCATTTGGAGATAGTGCTACTCTTGATGCATTATTGGTGCACGGTTTGTGTCGAACATTCCGTAGGCTCAGAAATAGTATTGGAGGCACCCGATGGAACTCCTAGGTTACGTGGGTCATGTGGAATCTTGTTTCGATCTGTTTTGAAACAGTGTTTGCGTCGGGGCAAGATAGGTGCTCGGTTTGCGCCAAACGTACCATTGGTTCATAAATTGTTTTAGAAGCACCCGTGGTACTCCTAGGTGATGAGGGGCTGGTGGAGATCTGTTTGGTCTGTTTGGAGATAGTGCTACAGAAGATAGGTGCATAGTTTGCATTGAACGTACCATAGGTCATAAATAGTTTTGGACGCACCCGATGGAACTCATAAGTGACGTGGGTCGTGTGGAATCTCGTTTTAGTCCGTTTGGAGATAGTGTTAGTGTCAGTGCAAGGTTCGAGCACGGTTTGCACCGAACATACCATAGGCATAGAAATCATTTTGGACAAACTCGTTCAGACTCCAAGGTGACAAGGCTCAAGTGGAAACTCGGTTCGGTCCATTTGGGGATTGTGCTTCTCTTGATGCAAGATTGGTGCTTGGTTTGCACCAAATGTAGCATAGGCATAGAAATTGTTTTGGACGCACTCGAGGGGACTCCTAGGTGACGAGGCTCAAGTGGAAGCTCGATTCGGTACGTTTGGAGATAGTGCCACTCTTGATGCAAGATTGGTGCTCGGTTTGCGTCGAACGTGCCGAACGCTCAGAAATAGGATTGGAGACACCCAATGGAACTCCTAGGTGACGTGGGTCATGTGGAATCTCGTTTTGATCTGTTTTGAGACAGTGTTAGCGTCGGTGCAAGATAGGTGCACGGTTTGCACTAGACGTACCATAGGCATAGAAATCAATTTGGACACACTCGATGGGACTCCTAGGTGACGAGGCTCAACTGGAAGCTCGGTACAGTCCATTTGGAGATAGTGCAACTCTTGATGCATGATTGGTGCACGGATTGCGTCGAACGTACCGTAGGCTCGGAAATAGTATTGGAGGCACCCGATGGAACTCCTAGGTTACGTGGGTCATGTGGTATCTTGTTTCGATCTAATTTGAAATAGTGTTAGCGTCAGTGCAAGATAGGTGCTCGATTTGCGTCAAACGCACCATAGGTTCATAAATCATTTTAGAAGCACCCGCGGTACTCCTAGGTGATGAGGGTCTGGTGGAGATCTGTTTGGTCCCGTTTGGAGATAGTGCTATAGAAGATAGGTGCACGGTTTGCATTGAATGTACCATAGGTCATAAATAGTTTTGGACGCACCCGATGGAACTCGTAAGTGACGTGGGTCGTGTGGAATCTTGTTTTAGTCCATTTGGAGATAGTGTTAGTGTCAGTGCAAGGTTCGAGCACAGTTTGCACCGAACATATCATAGGCATAGAAATCATTTTGGACGAACTCGATCAGACTCCTAGGTGACAAGGCTCAAGTGGAAGCTCGGTTCGGTCTGTTTGGGGATAGTGCTTCTCTTGATGCAAGATTGGTGCTTGGTTTGCTCCAAATGTAGCATAGGCATAGAAATTGTTTTGGACGCACTCGAGGGGACTCCTAGGTGACGAGGCTCAAGTGGAAGCTCGATTCGGTACGTTTGGAGATAGTGCTACTCCTGAAGCAAGATTGGTGCTCGGTTTGCGTCGAACGTGCCGAAGGCTCGGAAATTGGATTGGAGGCACCCGATGGAACTCCTAGGTGACATGGGTCATGTGGAATCTAGTTTTGATCTGTTCTAAAATAGTGTTAGCGTCGGTGCAAGATAGGTGCACGGTTTGCACTGAACGTACCATAGGCATAGCAATCGTTTTGGACACACTCAAGGGGACTCCAAGGGGACAAGGCTCAAGTGGAACCTCGATTCGGTACATTTGGAGATAGTGCTAGTCTTGATGCAAGATCGGTGCTCGGTTTGTGTCGAACATACCGTAGGCTCAGAAATAGTATTGGAGGCACCCGATGGAACTCCTAGGTTACGTGGGTCATGTGGAATCTTGTTTTGATCTGTTTTGAAATAGTGTTAGTGTCGGTGCAAGATAGGTGCTCTGTTTGCGTCAAACGTACCACAGGTTCATAAATCGTTTTAGAAGCACCCGCGGTACTCCTAGGTGATTTGGGTCTGGTGGAGATCTGTTTGGTCCATTTGGAGATAGTGCTACAGGAGATAGGTGCACGGTTTGCATTGACCGTACCATAGGTCATAAATAGTTTTGGACGCACCCGATGGAACTCGTAAGTGGCGTGGGTCGTGTGGAATCTCGTTTTATTCCATTTGGAGATAGTGTTATTGTCAGTGCAAGGTCGGAGCACGGTTTGCACCGAACATACCGTAGGCATAGAAATAATTTTGGACAAACTCGATCAGACTCCTAGGTGACGAGGCTCAAGTGGAAGCTCGGTTCGGTCCGTTTCAGGATAGTGCTTCTCTTGATGCAAGATTGGTGCTCGGTTTGCGTCGAACGTGCCGAAGGCTGGGAAATAGGATTGGAGGCACCCGATGGAACTCCTATGTGACGTGGGTCATGTGGAATCTTGTTTTGATCTGTTTTGAGATAGTGTTAGCGTCTTTGCAAGATAGGTGCACGGTTTGCACTGGACGTACCATAGGCATAGAAATCATTTTGGACACACTCGATGGGACTCCTAGGTGATGAGGCTCAACTGGAAGCTCGGTACAGTCCATTTGGAGATAGTGCTACTCTTGATGCATGATTGGTGCACGGTTTGCGTCGAACGTACCGTAGGCTCGGAAATAGTATTGGAGCCACCCGATGGAACTCCTAGGTGACGTGGGTCATGTGGAATCTTGTTTTGATCTATTTTGAGACAATGTTAGCGTCGGTGCAAGATAGGTGCACGGCTTGCACTGAACATACCATAGGCATAGAAATCATTTTGGACACACTCGATGGGACTCCTAGGTGACGAGGCTCAACTGGAAGCTTGGTACGGTCCATTTGGAGATAGTGCTACTCTTGATGCATTATTGGTGCACGGTTTGTGTCGAACATTCCGTAGGCTCAGAAATAGTATTGGAGGCACCCGATGGAACTCCTAGGTTACATGGGTCATGTGGAATCTTGTTTCGATCTGTTTTGAAACAGTGTTTGCGTCGGGGCAAGATAGGTGCTCGGTTTGCACCAAACGTACCATTGGTTCATAAAGTGTTTTAGAAGCACCCGTGGTACTCCTAGGTGATGAGGGGCTGGTGGAGATCTGTTTGGTCTGTTTGGAGATAGTGCTACAGAAGATAGGTGCATAGTTTGCATTGAACATACCATAGGTCATAAATAGTTTTGGACGCACCCGATGGAACTCATAAGTGATGTGGGTCGTGTGGAATCTCGTTTTAGTCCGTTTGGAGATAGTGTTAGTGTCAGTGCAAGGTTCGAGCACGGTTTGCACCGAACATACCATAGGCATAGAAATCATTTTGGACGAACTCGTTCAGACTCCAAGGTGACAAGGCTCAAGTGGAAACTCGGTTCGGTCCGTTTGGGGATTGTGCTTCTCTTGATGCAAGATTGGTGCTTGGTTTGCACCAAATGTAGCATAGGCATAGAAATTGTTTTGGACGCACTCGAGGGGACTCCTAGGTGACGAGGCTCAAGTGGAAGCTCGATTCGGTACGTTTGGAGATAGTGCCACTCTTGATGCAAGATTGGTGCTCGGTTTGCGTCGAACGTGCCGAACGCTCAGAAATAGGATTGGAGACACCCAATGGAACTCCTAGGTGACGTGGGTCATGTGGAATCTCGTTTTGATCTGTTTTGAGACAGTGTTAGCGTCGGTGCAAGATAGGTGCACGGTTTGCACTAGACGTACCATAGGCATAGAAATCAATTTGGACACACTCGATGGGACTCCTAGGTGACGAGGCTCAACTGGAAGCTCGGTACAGTCCATTTGGAGATAGTGCAACTCTTGATGCATGATTGGTGCACGGATTGCGTCGAACGTACCGTAGGCTCGGAAATAGTATTGGAGGCACCCGATGGAACTCCTAGGTTACGTGGGTCATGTGGTATCTTGTTTCGATCTAATTTGAAACAGTGTTAGCATCAGTGCAAGATAGGTGCTCGATTTGCGTCAAACGCACCATAGGTTCATAAATCATTTTAGAAGCACCCGCGGTACTCCTAGGTGATGAGGGTCTGGTGGAGATCTGTTTGGTCCCGTTTGGAGATAGTGCTATAGAAGATAGGTGCACGGTTTGCATTGAATGTACCATAGGTCATAAATAGTTTTGGACGCACCCGATGGAACTCGTAAGTGACGTGGGTCGTGTGGAATCTTGTTTTAGTCCATTTGGAGATAGTGTTAGTGTCAGTGCAAGGTTCGAGCACAGTTTGCACCGAACATATCATAGGCATAGAAATCATTTTGGACGAACTCGATCAGACTCCTAGGTGACAAGGCTCAAGTGGAAGCTCGGTTCGGTCTGTTTGGGGATAGTGCTTCTCTTGATGCAAGATTGGTGCTTGGTTTGCTCCAAATGTAGCATAGGCATAGAAATTGTTTTGGACGCACTCGAGGGGACTCCTAGGTGACGAGGCTCAAGTGGAAGCTCGATTCGGTACGTTTGGAGATAGTGCTACTCCTGAAGCAAGATTGGTGCTCGGTTTGCGTCGAACGTGCCGAAGGCTCGGAAATTGGATTGGAGGCACCCGATGGAACTCCTAGGTGACGTGGGTCATGTGGAATCTAGTTTTGATCTGTTCTAAAATAGTGTTAGCGTCGGTGCAAGATAGGTGCACGGTTTGCACTAAACGTACCATAGGCATAGCAATCGTTTTGGACACACTCAAGGGGACTCCAAGGGGACAAGGCTCAAGTGGAACCTCGATTCGGTACATTTGGAGATAGTGCTAGTCTTGATGCAAGATCGGTGCTCGGTTTGTGTCGAACATACCGTAGGCTCAGAAATAGTATTGGAGGCACCCGATGGAACTCCTAGGTTACGTGGGTCATGTGGAATCTTGTTTCGATCTGTTTTGAAATAGTGTTAGTGTCGGTGCAAGATAGGTGCTCTGTTTGCGTCAAACGTACCACAGGTTCATAAATCGTTTTAGAAGCACCCGCGGTACTCCTAGGTGATTTGGGTCTGGTGGAGATCTGTTTGGTCCATTTGGAGATAGTGCTACAGGAGATAGGTGCACGGTTTGCATTGACCGTACCATAGGTCATAAATAGTTTTGGACGCACCCGATGGAACTCGTAAGTGGCGTGGGTCGTGTGGAATCTCGTTTTATTCCATTTGGAGATAGTGTTATTGTCAGTGCAAGGTCGGAGCACGGTTTGCACCGAACATACCGTAGGCATAGAAATAATTTTGGACAAACTCGATCAGACTCCTAGGTGACGAGGCTCAAGTGGAAGCTCGGTTCGGTCCGTTTCAGGATAGTGCTTCTCTTGATGCAAGATTGGTGCTCGGTTTGCGTCGAACGTGCCGAAGGCTGGGAAATAGGATTGGAGGCACCCGATGGAACTCCTATGTGACGTGGGTCATGTGGAATCTTGTTTTGATCTGTTTTGAGATAGTGTTAGCGTCTTTGCAAGATAGGTGCACGGTTTGCACTGGACGTACCATAGGCATAGAAATCATTTTGGACACACTCGATGGGACTCCTAGGTGATGAGGCTCAACTGGAAGCTCGGTACAGTCCATTTGGAGATAGTGCTACTCTTGATGCATGATTGGTGCACGGTTTGCGTCGAACGTACCGTAGGCTCGGAAATAGTATTGGAGCCACCCGATGGAACTCCTAGGTTACGTGGGTCATGTGGAATCTTATTTCAATCTGATTTGAAATAATGTTAGCGTCAGTGCAAGATAGGTGCTCGGTTTGCGTCAAACGCACCATAGGGTCATAAATCATTTTAGAAGCACCCGCGGTACTCCTAGGTGATGAGGGTCTGGTGGAGATCTGTTTGGTCCCGTTTGGAGATAGTGCTACAGAAGATGGGTGCACGGTTTGCATTGAACGTACCGTAGGTCATAAATGGTTTTGGACGCACCCGATGGAACTCGTAAGTGACGTGGGTGGTGTGGAATCTCATTTTAGTCCATTTGGAGATAGTGTTAGTTTCAGTGCAAGGTTCGAGCACGGTTTGCACCGAACATACCACAGGCATAGAAATCATTTTGGATGAACTCAATCAGACTCCTAGGTGACGAGGCTCAAGTGGAAGCTCGGTTCGGTCCGTTTGGGGATAGTGCTTCTCTTAATGCAAGATTGCTGCTTGGTTTCCACCAAATGTAGCATAGGCATAGAAATCATTTTGGACGTACTCGAGGGGACTCCTAGGTGACGAGGCTCAAGTGGAAGCTCGATTCGGTACGTTTGGAGATAGTGCTACTCTTGATGCAAGATTGGTGCTCGGTTTGTGTCGAATGTGCCGTAGGCTCAGAAATAGTATTGGAGGCACCCGATGGAACTCCTAGGTGACGTGGGTCATGTGGAATCTCGTTTTGATCTAATTTGAGACAGTGTTAGCGTCGGTGCAAGATAGGTGCACGGTTTGCACAGAACGTACCATAGGCATGGAAATCATTTTGGACACACTCGATGGGACTCCTAGGCGACGAGGCTCAACTGGAAGCTCAGTACGGTCCATTTGGAGATAGTGCTACTCTTGATGAATGATTGGTGCACGTTTGCGTCGAACATACCGTAGGCACGAAAATAGTATTGGAAGCACCCGATGGAACTCCTAGGTTGCGTGGGTCATGTGGAATCTTGTTTCGATCTGTTTTGAAACAGTGTTAGCGTCGGTGCAAGATAGTTGCTCGGTTTGCGTCAAACGTACCACATGTTCATAAATCATTTTAGAAGCACCCGTGGTACTCCTAGGTGATGAGGGTCTGGTGGAGATATGTTTGGTCCATTTGGAGATAGTGCTACAGAAGATAGGTGCACGGTTTGCATTGAACATACCATAGGTCATAAATAGTTTTGGACGCACCTGATGGAACTCGTAAGTGACGTGGGTCGTGTGGAATCTCATTTCAGTCCATTTAGAGATAGTGTTAGTGTCAGTGCAAGGTTCGAGCTCGGTTTGCACCGAACATACCATAGGCATAGAAATCATTTTGGACTAACTCGATCAGATTCCCAGGTGACGAGGCTCAAGAGGAAGCTCGGTTCGGTCCGTTTGGGGATAGTGCTTCTCTTGATGCAAGATTGGTGCTTGGTTTGCACCAAATGTAGCATAGGCATAGAAATCCTTTTGGACGCACTCGAGGGGACTCCTAGGTGACGAGGCTCAAGTGGAAGCTCGATTCGGTACGTTTGGAGATAGTGCTACTCTTGATGCAAGATTGGTGCTCGGTTTGCGTCGAATATGCCGTAGGCTCGGAAATAGTATTGGAGGCACCCGATGGAACTCATAGGTGACGTGGGTCATGTGGAATCTCGTTTTGATCTATTTTGAGACAGTGTTAGCGTCAGTGCAAGATAGGTGCACGGCTTGCACTGAACATACCATAGGCATAGAAATCATTTTGGACACACTCGATGGGACTCCTAGGTGACGAGGCTCAACTGGAAGCTGGGTACGGTCCATTTGGAGATAGTGCTACTCTTGATGCATGATTGGTGCACGGTTTGTGTCGAACATTCCGTAGGCTCAGAAATAGTATTGGAGGCACCCGATGGAACTCCTAGGTTACGTGGGTCATGTGGAATCTTGTTTCGATCTGTTTTGAAACAGTGTTTGCGTCGGGGCAAGATAGGTGCTCGGTTTGCGCCAAACGTACCATTGGTTCATAAATTGTTTTAGAAGCACCCGTGGTACTCCTAGGTGATGAGGGGCTGGTGGAGATCTGTTTGGTCTGTTTGGAGATAGTGCTATAGAAGATAGGTGCATAGTTTGCATTGAACGTACCATAGGTCATAAATGGTTTTGGACGCACCCGATGGAACTCGTAAGTGACGTGGGTCGTGTGGAATCTCGTTTTAGTCCGTTTGGAGATAGTGTTAGTGTCAGTGCAAGGTTCGAGCACGGTTTGCACCGAACATACCATAGGCATAGAAATCATTTTGGACGAACTCGATCAGACTCCAAGGTGACAAGGCTCAAGTGGAAACTCGGTTCGGTCCGTTTGGGGATTGTGCTTCTCTTGAAGCAAGATTGGTGCTTGGTTTGCACCAAATGTAGCATAGGCATAGAAATTATTTTGGACGCACTCGAGGGGACTCCTAGGTGACGAGGCTCAAGTGGAAGCTCGATTCGGTACGTTTGGAGATAGTGCCACTCTTGATGCAAGATTGGTGCTCGGTTTGCGTCGAACGTGCCGAACGCTCAGAAATAGGATTGGAGACACCCAATGGAACTCCTAGGTGACGTGGGTCATGTGGAATCTCGTTTTGATCTGTTTTGAGACAGTGTTAGCGTCGGTGCAAGATAGGTGCACGGTTTGCACTAGACGTACCATAGGCATAGAAATCAATTTGGACACACTCGATGGGACTCCTAGGTGACGAGGCTCAACTGGAAGCTCGGTACAGTCCATTTGGAGATAGTGCAACTCTTGATGCATGATTGGTGCACGGATTGCGTCGAACGTACCGTAGGCTCGGAAATAGTATTGGAGGCACCCGATGGAACTCCTAGGTTACGTGGGTCATGTGGTATCTTGTTTCGATCTAATTTGAAACAGTGTTAGCGTCAGTGCAAGATAGGTGCTCGATTTGCGTCAAACGAACCATAGGTTCATAAATCATTTTAGAAGCACCCGCGGTACTCCTAGGTGATGAGGGTCTGGTGGAGATCTGTTTGGTCCCGTTTGGAGATAGTGCTATAGAAGATAGGTGCACGGTTTGCATTGAATGTACCATAGGTCATAAATAGTTTTGGACGCACCCGATGGAACTCGTAAGTGACGTGGGTCGTGTGGAATCTTGTTTTAGTCCATTTGGAGATAGTGTTAGTGTCAGTGCAAGGTTCGAGCACAGTTTGCACCGAACATATCATAGGCATAGAAATAATTTTGGACGAACTCGATCAGACTCCTAGGTGACAAGGCTCAAGTGGAAGCTCGGTTCGGTCCGTTTGGGGATAGTGCTTCTCTTGATGCAAGATTGGTGCTTGGTTTGCACCAAATGTAGCATAGGCATAGAAATTGTTTTGGACGCACTCGAGGGGACTTCTAGGTGACGAGGCTCAAGTGGAAGCTCGATTCGGTACGTTTGGAGATAGTGCTACTCCTGATGCAAGATTGGTGCTCGGTTTGCGTCGAACGTGCCGAAGGCTCGGAAATTGGATTGGAGGCACCCGATGGAACTCCTAGGTGACGTGGGTCTTGTGGAATCTAGTTTTGATCTGTTCTGAAACAATGTTAGCGTCGGTGCAAGATAGGTGCACGGTTTGCACTGAACGTACCATAGGCATAGCAATCGTTTTGGACACACTCAAGGGGACTCCAAGGGGACAAGGCTCAAGTGGAACCTCGATTCGGTACATTTGGAGATAGTGCTAGTCTTGATGCAAGATCGGTGCTCGGTTTGTGTCGAACATACCGTAGGCTCAGAAATAGTATTGGAGGCACCCGATGGAACTCCTAGGTTACGTGGGTCATGTGGAATCTTGTTTTGATCTGTTTTGAAATAGTGTTAGTGTCGGTGCAAGATAGGTGCTCTGTTTGCGTCAAACGTACCATAGGTTCATAAATCGTTTTAGAAGCACCCGCGGTACTCCTAGGTGATTTGGGTCTGGTGGAGATCTGTTTGGTCCATTTGGAGATAGTGCTACAGGAGATAGGTGCACGGTTTGCATTGACCGTACCATAGGTCATAAATAGTTTTGGACGCACCCGATGGAACTCGTAAGTGGCGTGGGTCGTGTGGAATCTCGTTTTAGTCCATTTGGAGATAGTGTTATTGTCAGTGCAAGGTCGGAGCATGGTTTGCACCGAACATACCGTAGGCATAGAAATAATTTTGGACAAACTCGATCAGACTCCTAGGTGACGAGGCTCAAGTGGAAGCTCGGTTCGGTCCGTTTCAGGATAGTGCTTCTCTTGATGCAAGATTGGTGCTCGGTTTGCGTCGAACGTGCCGAAGGCTGGGAAATAGGATTGGAGGCACCCGATGGAACTCCTATGTGACGTGGGTCATGTGGAATCTTGTTTTGATCTGTTTTGAGATAGTGTTAGCGTCTTTGCAAGATAGGTGCACGGTTTGCACTGGACGTACCATAGGCATAGAAATCATTTTGGACACACTCGATGGGACTCCTAGGTGATGAGGCTCAACTGGAAGCTCGGTACAGTCCATTTGGAGATAGTGCTACTCTTGATGCATGATTGGTGCACGGTTTGCGTCGAACGTACCGTAGGCTCGGAAATAGTATTGGAGCCACCCGATGGAACTCCTAGGTTACGTGGGTCATGTGGAATCTTATTTCGATCTGATTTGAAATAATGTTAGCGTCAGTGCAAGATAGGTGCTCGGTTTGCGTCAAACGCACCATAGGATCATAAATCATTTTAGAAGCACCCGCGGTACTCCTAGGTGATGAGGGTCTGGTGGAGATCTGTTTGGTCCCGTTTGGAGATAGTGCTACAGAAGATGGGTGCACGGTTTGCATTGAACGTACCGTAGGTCATAAATGGTTTTGGACACACCCGATGGAACTCGTAAGTGACGTGGGTGGTGTGGAATCTCATTTTAGTCCATTTGGAGATAGTGTTAGTTTCAGTGCAAGGTTCGAGCACGGTTTGCACCGAACATACCACAGGCATAGAAATCATTTTGGATGAACTCAATCAGACTCCTAGGTGACGAGGCTCAAGTGGAAGCTCGGTTCGGTCCGTTTGGGGATAGTGCTTCTCTTAATGCAAGATTGCTGCTTGGTTTCCACCAAATGTAGCATAGGCATAGAAATCATTTTGGACGTACTCGAGGGGACTCCTAGGTGACGAGGCTCAAGTGGAAGCTCGATTCGGTACGTTTGGAGATAGTGCTACTCTTGATGCAAGATTGGTGCTCGGTTTGTGTCGAATGTGCCGTAGGCTCAGAAATAGTATTGGAGGCACCCGATGGAACTCCTAGGTGACGTGGGTCATGTGGAATCTCGTTTTGATCTAATTTGAGACAGTGTTAGCGTCGGTGCAAGATAGGTGCACGGTTTGCACTGAACGTACCATAGGCATGGAAATCATTTTGGACACACTCGATGGGACTCCTAGGCGACGAGGCTCAACTGGAAGCTCAGTACGGTCCATTTGGAGATAGTGCTACTCTTGATGAATGATTGGTGCACATTTGCGTCGAACATACCGTAGGCACGAAAATAGTATTGGAAGCACCCGATGGAACTCCTAGGTTGCGTGGGTCATGTGGAATCTTGTTTCGATCTATTTTGAAACAGTGTTAGCGTCGGTGCAAGATAGTTGCTCGGTTTGCGTCAAACGTACCACATGTTCATAAATCATTTTAGAAGCACCCGTGGTACTCCTAGGTGATGAGGGTCTGGTGGAGATATGTTTGGTCCGTTTGGAGATAGTGCTACAGAAGATAGGTGCACGGTTTGCATTGAACATACCATAGGTCATAAATAGTTTTGGACGCACCTGATGGAACTCGTAAGTGACGTGGGTCATGTGGAATCTCATTTCAGTCCATTTGGAGATAGTGTTAGTGTCAGTGCAAGGTTCGAGCTCGGTTTGCACCGAACATACCATAGGCATAGAAATCATTTTGGACTAACTCGATCAGACTCCCAGGTGACGAGGCTCAAGAGGAAGCTCGGTTCGGTCCGTTTGGGGATAGTGCTTCTCTTGATGCAAGATTGGTGCTTGGTTTGCACCAAATGTAGCATAGGCATAGAAATCCTTTTGGACGCACTCGAGGGGACTCCTAGGTGACGAGGCTCAAGTGGAAGCTCGATTCGGTACGTTTGGAGATAGTGCTACTCTTGATGCAAGATTGGTGCTCGGTTTGCGTCGAATATGCCGTAGGCTCGGAAATAGTATTGGAGGCACCCGATGGAACTCATAGGTGACGTGGGTCATGTGGAATCTCGTTTTGATCTATTTTGAGACAGTGTTAGCGTCAGTGCAATATAGGTGCACGGCTTGCACTGAACATACCATAGGCATAGAAATCATTTTGGACACACTCGATGGGACTCCTAGGTGACGAGGCTCAACTGGAAGCTTGGTACGGTCCATTTGGAGATAGTGCTACTCTTGATGCATGATTGGTGCACGGTTTGTGTCGAACATTCCGTAGGCTCAGAAATAGTATTGGAGGCACCCGATGGAACTCCTAGGTTACGTGGGTCATGTGGAATCTTGTTTCGATCTGTTTTGAAACAGTGTTTGCGTCGGGGCAAGATAGGTGCTCGGTTTGCGCCAAACGTACCATTGGTTCATAAATTGTTTTAGAAGCACCCGTGGTACTCCTAGGTGATGAGGGGCTGGTGGAGATCTGTTTGGTCTGTTTGGAGATAGTGCTACAGAAGATAGGTGCATAGATTGCATTGAACGTACCATAGGTCATAAATGGTTTTGGACGCACCCGATGGAACTCATAAGTGACGTGGGTCGTGTGGAATCTCGTTTTAGTCCGTTTGGAGATAGTGTTAGTGTCAGTGCAAGGTTCGAGCACGGTTTGCACCGAACATACCATAGGCATAGAAATCATTTTGGACGAACTCGATCAGACTCCAAGGTGACAAGGCTCAAGTGGAAACTCGGTTCGGTCCGTTTGGGGATTGTGCTTCTCTTGATGCAAGATTGGTGCTTGGTTTGCACCAAATGTAGCATAGGCATAGAAATTGTTTTGGACGCACTCGAGGGGACTCCTAGGTGACGAGGCTCAAGTGGAAGCTCGATTCGGTACGTTTGGAGATAGTGCCACTCTTGATGCAAGATTGGTGCTCGGTTTGCGTCGAACGTGCCGAACGCTCAGAAATAGGATTGGAGACACCCAATGGAACTCCTAGGTGACGTGGGTCATGTGGAATCTCATTTTGATCTGTTTTGAGACAGTGTTAGCGTCGGTGCAAGATAGGTGCACGGTTTGCACTAGACGTACCATAGGCATAGAAATCAATTTGGACACACTCGATGGGACTCCTAGGTGACGAGGCTCAACTGGAAGCTCGGTACAGTCCATTTGGAGATAGTGCAACTCTTGATGCATGATTGGTGCACGGATTGCGTCGAACGTACCGTAGGCTCGGAAATAGTATTGGAGGCACCCGATGGAACTCCTAGGTTACGTGGGTCATGTGGTATCTTGTTTCGATCTAATTTGAAACAGTGTTAGCGTCAGTGCAAGATAGGTGCTCGATTTGCGTCAAACGCACCATAGGTTCATAAATCATTTTAGAAGCACCCGCGGTACTCCTAGGTGATGAGGGTCTGGTGGAGATCTGTTTGGTCCCGTTTGGAGATAGTGCTATAGAAGATAGGTGCACGGTTTGCATTGAATGTACCATAGGTCATAAATAGTTTTGGACGCACCCGATGGAACTCGTAAGTGACGTGGGTCGTGTGGAATCTTGTTTTAGTCCATTTGGAGATAGTGTTAGTGTCAGTGCAAGGTTCGAGCACAGTTTGCACCGAACATATCATAGGCATAGAAATAATTTTGGACGAACTCGATCAGACTCCTAGGTGACAAGGCTCAAGTGGAAGCTCGGTTCGGTCCGTTTGGGGATAGTGCTTCTCTTGATGCAAGATTGGTGCTTGGTTTGCACCAAATGTAGCATAGGCATAGAAATTGTTTTGGACGCACTCGAGGGGACTTCTAGGTGACGAGGCTCAAGTGGAAGCTCGATTCGGTACGTTTGGAGATAGTGCTACTCCTGATGCAAGATTGGTGCTCGGTTTGCGTCGAACGTGCCGAAGGCTCGGAAATTGGATTGGAGGCACCCGATGGAACTCCTAGGTGACGTGGGTCATGTGGAATCTAGTTTTGATCTGTTCTGAAACAATGTTAGCGTCGGTGCAAGATAGGTGCACGGTTTGCACTGAACGTACCATAGGCATAGCAATCGTTTTGGACACACTCAAGGGGACTCCAAGGGGACAAGGCTCAAGTGGAACCTCGATTCGGTACATTTGGAGATAGTGCTAGTCTTGATGCAAGATCGGTGCTCGGTTTGTGTCGAACATACCGTAGGCTCAGAAATAGTATTGGAGGCACCCGATGGAACTTCTAGGTTACGTGGGTCATGTGGAATCTTGTTTCGATCTGTTTTGAAATAGTGTTAGTGTCGGTGCAAGATAGGTGCTCTGTTTGCGTCAAACGTACCACAGGTTCATAAATCGTTTTAGAAGCACCCGCGGTACTCCTAGGTGATTTGGGTCTGGTGGAGATCTGTTTGGTCCATTTGGAGATAGTGCTACAGGAGATAGGTGCACGGTTTGCATTGACCGTACCATAGGTCATAAATAGTTTTGGACGCACCCGATGGAACTCGTAAGTGGCGTGGGTCGTGTGGAATCTCGTTTTAGTCCATTTGGAGATAGTGTTATTGTCAGTGCAAGGTCGGAGCACGGTTTGCACCGAACATACCGTAGGCATAGAAATAATTTTGGACAAACTCGATCAGACTCCTAGGTGACGAGGCTCAAGTGGAAGCTCGGTTCGGTCCGTTTCAGGATAGTGCTTCTCTTGATGCAAGATTGGTGCTCGGTTTGCGTCGAACGTGCCGAAGGCTGGGAAATAGGATTGGAGGCACCCGATGGAACTCCTAGGTGACGTGGGTCATGTGGAATCTTGTTTTGATCTGTTTTGAGATAGTGTTAGCGTCTTTGCAAGATAGGTGCACGGTTTGCACTGGACGTACCATAGGCATAGAAATCATTTTGGACACACTCGATGGGACTCCTAGGTGACAAGGCTCAACTGGAAGCTCGGTACAGTCCATTTGGAGATAGTGCTACTCTTGATGCATGATTGGTGCACGGTTTGCGTCGAACGTACCGTAGGGTCGGAAATAGTATTGGAGCCACCCGATGGAACTCCTAGGTTACGTGGGTCATGTGGAATCTTATTTCGATCTGATTTGAAATAATGTTAGCGTCAGTGCAAGATAGGTGCTCGGTTTGCGTCAAACGCACCATAGGATCATAAATCATTTTAGAAGCACCCGCGGTACTCCTAGGTGATGAGGGTCTGGTGGAGATCTGTTTGGTCCCGTTTGGAGATAGTGCTACAGAAGATGGGTGCACGGTTTGCATTGAACGTACCGTAGGTCATAAATGGTTTTGGACGCACCCGATGGAACTCGTAAGTGACGTGGGTGGTGTGGAATCTCATTTTAGTCCATTTGGAGATAGTGTTAGTGTCAGTGCAAGGTTCGAGCACGGTTTGCACCGAACATTCCACAGGCATAGAAATCATTTTGGATGAACTCAATCAGACTCCTAGGTGACAAGGCTCAAGTGGAAGCTCGGTTCGGTCCGTTTGGGGATAGTGCTTCTCTTAATGCAAGATTGCTGCTTGGTTTCCACCAAATGTAGCATAGGCATAGAAATCATTTTGGACGTACTCGAGGGGACTCCTAGGTGACGAGGCTCAAGTGGAAGCTCGATTCGGTACGTTTGGAGATAGTGCTACTCTTGATGCAAGATTGGTGCTCGGTTTGTGTCGAATGTGCCGTAGGCTCAGAAATAGTATTGGAGGCACCCGATGGAACTCCTAGGTGACGTGGGTCATGTGGAATCTCGTTTTGATCTAATTTGAGACAGTGTTAGCGTCGGTGCAAGATAGGTGCACGGTTTGCACTGAACGTACCATAGGCATGGAAATCATTTTGGACACACTCGATGGGACTCCTAGGCGACGAGGCTCAACTGGAAGCTCAGTACGGTCCATTTGGAGATAGTGCTACTCTTGATGCATGATTGGTGCACGTTTGCGTCGAACATACCGTAGGCACGAAAATAGTATTGGAAGCACCCGATGGAACTCCTAGGTTGCGTGGGTCATGTGGAATCTTGTTTCGATCTGTTTTGAAACAGTGTTAGCGTCGGTGCAAGATAGGTGCACGGCTTGCACTGAACATACCATAGGCATAGAAATCATTTTGGACACACTCGATGGGACTCCTAGGTGACGAGGCTCAACTGGAAGCTTGGTACGGTCCATTTGGAGATAGTGCTACTCTTGATGCATTATTGGTGCACGGTTTGTGTCGAACATTCCGTAGGCTCAGAAATAGTATTGGAGGCACCCGATGGAACTCCTAGGTTACGTGGGTCATGTGGAATCTTGTTTCGATCTGTTTTGAAACAGTGTTTGCGTCGGGGCAAGATAGGTGCTCGGTTTGCGCCAAACGTACCATTGGTTCATAAATTGTTTTAGAAGCACCCGTGGTACTCCTAGGTGATGAGGGGCTGGTGGAGATCTGTTTGGTCTGTTTGGAGATAGTGCTACAGAAGATAGGTGCATAGTTTGCATTGAACGTACCATAGGTCATAAATGGTTTTGGACGCACCCGATGGAACTCATAAGTGACGTGGGTCGTGTGGAATCTCGTTTTAGTCCGTTTGGAGATAGTGTTAGTGTCAGTGCAAGGTTCGAGCACGGTTTGCACCGAACATACCATAGGCATAGAAATCATTTTGGACGAATTCGATCAGACTCCTAGGTGACAATGCTCAAGTGGAAGCTCGGTTCGGTCTGTTTGGGGATAGTACATCTCTTGATGCAAGATTGGTGCTTGGTTTGCACCAAATGTAGCATGGGGATAGAAATGATTTTGGACTTACTCGAGGGGACTCCTAGGTGACGAGGTTCAAGTGGAAGCTCGATACGGTACGTTTGGAGATAGTGCTACTCTTGGTGCAAGATTGGTGCTCGGTTTGCGTGGAATGTGCCGTAGGCTCGGAAATAGTATTGGAGGCACCCGATGGAACTCCTAGGTGACGTGGGTCATGTTGAATCTTGTTTTGATCTATTTTGAGACAGTGTTAGCGTCGGTGCAAGATAGGTGGATGGTTTGCATTGAACGTACCATAGGCATAGAAATCATTTTGGACACATTCGATGGGACTCCTAAGTGACGAGGCTCAAGTGGAAGCTCGGTATCGTCCATTTGGAGATAGTGCTACTCTTGATGCATGATTGGTGCATGGTTTGCGTCGAACATTCCGTAGGCTCAGAAATAGTATTCAAGGCACCCGATGGAACTCCTAGGTTACGTGGGTCATGTGGAATCTCGTTTTGATCTATTTTGAGACAGTGTTAGCGTCGGTGCAAGATAGGTGCACGGTTTCCACTGAACGTACCATAGGCATAGAAATCATTTTGGACACACACAATGGGACTCCTAGGTGACGAGGCTCAAGTGGAAGCTCAGGACGGTCCATTTGGAGATAGTGCTACTCTTGATGCACGATTGGTGCACAGTTTGCGTCAAACATTCCATAGGCTCAAAAATAGTATTGGAGGCACCCGATGGAACTCCTAGGTTACGTGGGTCATGTGGAATCTTGTTTCGATATGTTTTGAAACAGTGTTAGCGTCGGTGCAAGATAGTTGCTCGATTTGCGTCAAACGAACCATTGGTTCATAAATCGTTTTAGAAGCACCCGCGGTACTCCAAGGTGATGAGGGTCTGGTGGAGATCTGTTTGGTCCGTTTGGAGATTGTCCTACAGAAGATATGTGCACGGTTTGCTTTGAACGTACCATAGGTCATAAATAGTTTTGGACGCACTCGATGGAACTCGTAAGTGACGTGGGTCGTGTGGAATATCGTTTTAGTCCATTTGGAGATAGTGTTAGTGTCAGTGCAAGGTTCGAGCACGGTTTGCACCGAACATACCATAGGCATAGAAATCATTTTGGACGAATTCGATCAGACTCCTAGGTGACAATGCTCAAGTGGAAGCTCGGTTCGGTCCGTTTGGGGATAGTACATCTCTTGATGCAAGATTGGTGCTTGGTTTGCACCAAATGTAGCATGGGGATAGAAATGATTTTGGACTTACTCGAGGGGACTCCTAGGTGATGAGGTTCAAGTGGAAGCTCGATACGGTACGTTTGGAGATAGTGCTACTCTTGATGCAAGATTGGTGCTCGGTTTGCGTGGAATGTACCGTAGGCTCGGAAATAGTATTGGAGGCACCCGATGGAACTCCTAGGTGACGTGGGTCATGTTGAATCTTGTTTTGATCTATTTTGAGACAGTGTTAGCGTCGGTGCAAGATAGGTGGATGGTTTGCATTGAACGTACCATAGGCATAGAAATCGTTTTGGACACATTCGATGGGACTCCTAAGTGACGAGACTCAAGTGGAAGCTCGGTATCGTCCATTTGGAGATAGTGCTACTCTTGATGCATGATTGGTGCATGGTTTGCGTCGAACATTCCGTAGGCTCAGAAATAGTATTCAAGGCACCCGAAGGAACTCCTAGGTCACGTGGGTCATGTGGAATCTCGTTTTGATCTATTTTGAGACAGTGTTAGCGTCGGTGCAAGATAGGTGCACGGTTTTTGCTGAACGTACCATAGGCATAGAAATCATTTTGGACACACTCGATGGGACTCCTAGGTGACGAGGCTCAACCGCTCAAGTGGAAGCTCGGTACGGTCCATTTGGAGATAGTGCTACTCTTGATGCATGATTGGTGCACGGTTTGCGTTGAACGTACTGTAGGCTCGGAAATAGTATTGGAGGCACCCGATGAACTCCTAGGTTACGTGGGTCAAGTGGAATCTTGTTTCGATCTGTTTTGAAACAGTGTTAGCTTCGGTGCAAGATAGGTGCTCGGTTTGCGTCGAACGGACCATAGGTTCGTAAATCGTTTTAGAAGCACCCACATTACTCCTCGGTGATGAGGGTCTGGTGGAGATCTATTTGATCCGTTTGGAGATAGTGCTACAGAAGATAGGTGCACGGTTTGCATTGAACATACCATAGGTCATAAATAGTTTTGGACACACCCGATGGAACTCGTAAGTGACGTGGGTCCTATGGAATCTTGTTTTAGTCCATTTGGAGATAGTGTTAGTGTCAGTGCAAGGTTCGAGCATGGTTTGCACCGAACATACCATAGGCATAGAAATCATTTTAGACGAACTCGATTAGACTCCCAGGTGACGAGGCTCAAGTGGAAGCTCGGTTCGGTCCGTTTGGGGATAGTGCATCTCTTGATGCAAGATTGGTGCTTGGTTTGCACCAAATGTAGCATAGGCATAGGAATCCTAGGTGACGAGGCTCTGGTGGAGGCTCGATTTGGTACGTTTGGAGATAGTGCTACTATTGAAGCAAGATTGGTGCTCGGTTTACGTCGAATGTACCGTAGGCTCAGAAATAGTATTGGAGGCACCGGATGGAACACATAGGTGACGTGGGTCACGTGGAATCTCGTTTTGATCTATTTTGTGACAGTGTTAGCCTCGGTGCAAGATAGGTGCACGGTTTGCACTGAACGTACCATAGGCATAGAACTCGTTTTGGACACACTCGATGGGACTCCTAGGTGACAAGGCTCAAGTGGAAGCTCGGTTCGGTCCATTTGGAGATAGTGCTACTCTTGATGCATGATTGGTGCACGGTTTGCGTCGAACATTCCGTAGGCTCAAAAATAGTATAGGAGCCACCTGATGGAACTCCTAGGTTACGTGGGTCATGTGGAATCTTGTTTGGATATGTTTTGAAACAGTGTTAGCATCGGTGCAAGATAGTTGCTCGATTTGCGTCAAACGAACCATAGGTTCATAAATCGTTTTAGAAGCACCCGCTGTACTACTAGGTGATGAGGGTCTGGTGGAGATCTGTTTAGTCCATTTGGAGATAGTGCAACAGAAGATAGGTGCACAGTTTGCGTTGAACGTACCATAGGTCATAAATAGTTTTGGACGCACCCGATGGAACTCGTAAGTGACGTGGGTCGTGTGGAATCTCATTTTAGTCCATTTGGAGATAGTGTTAGTGTCAGTGCAAGGTTCGAGCACGGTTTGCACCGAACATACCATAGGCATAGAAATCATTTTTGACGAACTCCATCAGACTCCTAGGTGACGAGGCTCAAGTGGAAGCTCGGTTCGGTTCATTTGGGGATAGTGCTTCTCTTGATGCAAGAATGGTGCTTGGTTTTCACCAAATGTAGCATAGGCATAGAAATCATTTTGGACGCACTTGTGTGGACTCCTAGGTGACGAGGCTCAAGTGGAAGCTCGATTCGGTACGTTTGGAGATAGTGCTACTCTTGATGCAAGATTGGTGCTCGGTTTGCATCGAATGTGCCATAGGCTCGGAAATAGTATTGGAGGCAACCGATGGAGCTCCTAGGTGACATGGGTCATGTGGAATCTCGTTTTGATCTATTTTAAGACAGTGTTAGCATCGGTGCAAGATAGGTACACGGTTTGCACTCAATGTACCATAGGCATAGAAATCGTTTTGGACACACTCGATGGGATTCCTAGTGTTAGTGTTAGTGCAAGGTTCGAGCACGGTTTGCACCGAACATACCATAGGCATAGAAATCATTTTAGACAAACTTGATCAGACTCCTAGGTGACGAGGCTCAAGTGGAAGCTCGGTTTGGTCCGTTTGGGGATAGTGCTTCTCTTGATGCAAGATTGGTGCTTGGTTTGCACCAAATGTAGCATTGGCATAGAAATACTTTTGGACGCACTCGAGGGGACTCCTTGGTGATGAGGCTCAAGTGGAAGCTCGGTTCAGTACATTTGGAGATAGTGCTACTATTGAAGCAAGATTGGTGCTCGGTTTACGTCGAATGTACCGTAGGCTCGGAAATAGTATTGGAGGCACCCGATGGAACTCTTAGGTGAGGTGAGTCATCTGGAATCTCGTTTTGATCTATTTTGAGACAGTGTTAGCGTCGGTGCAAGATAGCTGCACGGTTTGCACTGAACATACCATAGGCATAGAAATCATTTTGGACACCCTCGATGGGACTCCTAGGTGACGAGGCTCAAGTGGAAGCTCGGTACGGTTCGTTTGGAGATAGTGCTACTGTTGATGCATGATTGGGGCACAATTTGCATCGAACGTACCGTAGGCTCAGAAATAGTATTGGAAGCAACCGATGGAACTCCTAGGTTACGTGGGTCATATGGAATCTTGTTTCGATCTGTTTTGAAACAGTGTTAGCGTCGGTGCAAGATAGGTGCTCGGTTTGCGTCCAACGCACCACAGGTTCATAAATCGTTTTAGAAGCACCCGCGGTACTCCTAGGTGATGCGGGTCTAGTGGAGATCTGTTGGTCCGTTTGGAGATAGTGCTACAGAAAATAGGTGCATGGTTTGCATTGAACGTACCATAGGTCATAATTAGTTTTGGACGCACCTGATGGAACTTGTAAGTGACGTGGGTCGTGTGGAATCTCGTTTTAGTCCATTTGGAGATAGTGTTAGTGTCAGTGCAAGGTTGGAGCACAGTTTGCAACGAACATGCCGTAGGCATAGAAATCATTTTGGATGAACTCGATCAGACTCCCAGGTGATGAGGCTCAAGTGGAAGCTCGGTTCGGTCTGTTTGGGGATAGTGCTTCTCTTGATGAAAGATTGGTGTGTGGTTTGCACCAAATGTAGCATAGGCATAGAAAAACTTTTGGACGCACTCGAGGGGCTCCTAGGTGACGAGGCTCAAGTGGAAGCTCGATTCGGTACGTTTGGAGATAGTGCTACTCTTGATGCAAGATTGGTGCTCGGTTTGTGTCGAATGTGCCGTAGGCTCAGAAATAGGTTTGGAGGCACCCGATGGAACTCCTAGGTGACGTGGGTCATGTGGAATCTTGTTTTGATCTGTTTTGAGATAGTGTTAGCGTCTTTGCAAGATAGGTGCACGGTTTGCACTGGACGTACCATAGGCATAGAAATCATTTTGGACACACTCGATGGGACTCCTAGGTGATGAGGCTCAACTGGAAGCTCGGTACAGTCCATTTGGAGATAGTGCTACTCTTGATGCATGATTGGTGCACGGTTTGCGTCGAACGTACCGTAGGCTCGGAAATAGTATTGGAGCCACCCGATGGAACTCCTAGGTTACGTGGGTCATGTGGAATCTTATTTCGATCTGATTTGAAATAATGTTAGCGTCAGTGCAAGATAGGTGCTCGGTTTGCGTCAAACGCACCATAGGATCATAAATCATTTTAGAAGCACCCGCGGTACTCCTAGGTGATGAGGGTCTGGTGGAGATCTGTTTGGTCCCGTTTGGAGATAGTGCTACAGAAGATGGGTGCACGGTTTGCATTGAACGTACCGTAGGTCATAAATGGTTTTGGACGCACCCGATGGAACTCGTAAGTGACGTGGGTGGTGTGGAATCTCATTTTAGTCCATTTGGAGATAGTGTTAGTTTCAGTGCAAGGTTCGAGCACGGTTTGCACCGAACATACCACAGGCATAGAAATCATTTTGGATGAACTCAATCAGACTCCTAGGTGACGAGGCTCAAGTGGAAGCTCGGTTCGGTCCGTTTGGGGATAGTGCTTCTCTTAATGCAAGATTGCTGCTTGGTTTCCACCAAATGTAGCATAGGCATAGAAATCATTTTGGACGTACTCGAGGGGACTCCTAGGTGACGAGGCTCAAGTGGAAGCTCGATTCGGTACGTTTGGAGATAGTGCTACTCTTGATGCAAGATTGGTGCTCGGTTTGTGTCGAATGTGCCATAGGCTCAGAAATAGTATTGGAGGCACCCGATGGAACTCCTAGGTGACGTGGGTCATGTGGAATCTCGTTTTGATCTAATTTGAGACAGTGTTAGCGTCGGTGCAAGATAGGTGCACGGTTTGCACTGAACGTACCATAGGCATGGAAATCATTTTGGACACACTCGATGGGACTCCTAGGCGACGAGGCTCAACTGGAAGCTCAGTACGGTCCATTTGGAGATAGTGCTACTCTTGATGAATGATTGGTGCACATTTGCGTCGAACATACCGTAGGCACGAAAATAGTATTGGAAGCACCCGATGGAACTCCTAGGTTGCGTGGGTCATGTGGAATCTTGTTTCGATCTGTTTTGAAACAGTGTTAGCGTCGGTGCAAGATAGTTGCTCGGTTTGCGTCAAACGTACCACATGTTCATAAATCATTTTAGAAGCACCCGTGGTACTCCTAGGTGATGAGGGTCTGGTGGAGATATGTTTGGTCCGTTTGGAGATAGTGCTACAGAAGATAGGTGCACGGTTTGCATTGAACATACCATAGGTCATAAATAGTTTTGGACGCACCTGATGGAACTCGTAAGTGACGTGGGTCGTGTGGAATCTCATTTCAGTCCATTTGGAGATAGTGTTAGTGTCAGTGCAAGGTTCGAGCTCGGTTTGCACCGAACATACCATAGGCATAGAAATCATTTTGGACTAACTCGATCAGACTCCCAGGTGACGAGGCTCAAGAGGAAGCTCGGTTCGGTCCGTTTGGGGATAGTGCTTCTCTTGATGCAAGATTGGTGCTTGGTTTGCACCAAATGTAGCATAGGCATAGAAATCCTTTTGGACGCACTCGAGGGGACTCCTAGGTGACGAGGCTCAAGTGGAAGCTCGATTCGGTACGTTTGGAGATAGTGCTACTCTTGATGCAAGATTGGTGCTCGGTTTGCGTCGAATATGCCGTAGGCTCGGAAATAGTATTGGAGGCACCCGATGGAACTCATAGGTGACGTGGGTCATGTGGAATCTCGTTTTGATCTATTTTGAGACAGTGTTAGCGTCAGTGCAAGATAGGTGCACGGCTTGCACTGAACATACCATAGGCATAGAAATCATTTTGGACACACTCGATGGGACTCCTAGGTGACGAGGCTCAACTGGAAGCTTGGTACGGTCCATTTGGAGATAGTGCTACTCTTGATGCATGATTGGTGCACGGTTTGTGTCGAACATTCCGTAGGCTCAGAAATAGTATTGGAGGCACCCGATGGAACTCCTAGGTTACGTGGGTCATGTGGAATCTTGTTTCGATCTGTTTTGAAACAGTGTTTGCGTCGGGGCAAGATAGGTGCTCGGTTTGCGCCAAACGTACCATTGGTTCATAAATTGTTTTAGAAGCACCCGTGGTACTCCTAGGTGATGAGGGGCTGGTGGAGATCTGTTTGGTCTGTTTGGAGATAGTGCTACAGAAGATAGGTGCATAGTTTGCATTGAACGTACCATAGGTCATAAATGGTTTTGGACGCACCCGATGGAACTCATAAGTGACGTGGGTCGTGTGGAATCTCGTTTTAGTCCGTTTGGAGATAGTGTTAGTGTCAGTGCAAGGTTCGAGCACGGTTTGCACCGAACATACCATAGGCATAGAAATCATTTTGGACGAATTCGATCAGACTCCTAGGTGACAATGCTCAAGTGGAAGCTCGGTTCGGTCCGTTTGGGGATAGTACATCTCTTGATGCAAGATTGGTGCTTGGTTTGCACCAAATGTAGCATGGGGATAGAAATGATTTTGGACTTACTCGAGGGGACTCCTAGGTGACGAGGTTCAAGTGGAAGCTCGATACGGTACGTTTGGAGATAGTGCTACTCTTGGTGCAAGATTGGTGCTCGGTTTGCGTGGAATGTGCCGTAGGCTCGGAAATAGTATTGGAGGCACCCGATGGAACTCCTAGGTGACGTGGGTCATGTTGAATCTTGTTTTGATCTATTTTGAGACAGTGTTAGCGTCGGTGCAAGATAGGTGGATGGTTTGCATTGAACGTACCATAGGCATAGAAATCATTTTGGACACATTCGATGGGACTCCTAAGTGACGAGGCTCAAGTGGAAGCTCGGTATCGTCCATTTGGAGATAGTGCTACTCTTGATGCATGATTGGTGCATGGTTTGCGTCGAACATTCCGTAGGCTCAGAAATAGTATTCAAGGCACCCGATGGAACTCCTAGGTTACGTGGGTCATGTGGAATCTCGTTTTGATCTATTTTGAGACAGTGTTAGCGTCGGTGCAAGATAGGTGCACGGTTTCCACTGAACGTACCATAGGCATAGAAATCATTTTGGACACACACAATGGGACTCCTAGGTGACGAGGCTCAAGTGGAAGCTCAGGACGGTCCATTTGGAGATAGTGCTACTCTTGATGCACGATTGGTGCACAGTTTGCGTCAAACATTCCATAGGCTCAAAAATAGTATTGGAGGCACCCGATGGAACTCCTAGGTTACGTGGGTCATGTGGAATCTTGTTTCGATATGTTTTGAAACAGTGTTAGCGTCGGTGCAAGATAGTTGCTCGATTTGCGTCAAACGAACCATTGGTTCATAAATCGTTTTAGAAGCACCCGCGGTACTCCAAGGTGATGAGGGTCTGGTGGAGATCTGTTTGGTCCGTTTGGAGATTGTCCTATAGAAGATATGTGCACGGTTTGCTTTGAACGTACCATAGGTCATAAATAGTTTTGGACGCACTCGATGGAACTCGTAAGTGACGTGGGTCGTGTGGAATATCGTTTTAGTCCATTTGGAGATAGTGTTAGTGTCAGTGCAAGGTTCGAGCACGGTTTGCACCGAACATACCATAGGCATAGAAATCATTTTGGACGAATTCGATCAGACTCCTAGGTGACAATGCTCAAGTGGAAGCTCGGTTCGGTCCGTTTGGGGATAGTACATCTCTTGATGCAAGATTGGTGCTTGGTTTGCACCAAATGTAGCATGGGGATAGAAATGATTTTGGACTTACTCGAGGGGACTCCTAGGTGATGAGGTTCAAGTGGAAGCTCGATACGGTACGTTTGGAGATAGTGCTACTCTTGATGCAAGATTGGTGCTCGGTTTGCGTGGAATGTACCGTAGGCTCGGAAATAGTATTGGAGGCACCCGATGGAACTCCTAGGTGACGTGGGTCATGTTGAATCTTGTTTTGATCTATTTTGAGACAGTGTTAGCGTCGGTGCAAGATAGGTGGATGGTTTGCATTGAACGTACCATAGGCATAGAAATCGTTTTGGACACATTCGATGGGACTCCTAAGTGACGAGACTCAAGTGGAAGCTCGGTATCGTCCATTTGGAGATAGTGCTACTCTTGATGCATGATTGGTGCATGGTTTGCGTCGAACATTCCGTAGGCTCAGAAATAGTATTCAAGGCACCCGAAGGAACTCCTAGGTCACGTGGGTCATGTGGAATCTCGTTTTGATCTATTTTGAGACAGTGTTAGCGTCGGTGCAAGATAGGTGCACGGTTTTTGCTGAACGTACCATAGGCATAGAAATCATTTTGGACACACTCGATGGGACTCCTAGGTGACGAGGCTCAACCGCTCAAGTGGAAGCTCGGTACGGTCCATTTGGAGATAGTGCTACTCTTGATGCATGATTGGTGCACGGTTTGCGTTGAACGTACTGTAGGCTCGGAAATAGTATTGGAGGCACCCGATGGAACTCCTAGGTTACGTGGGTCAAGTGGAATCTTGTTTCGATCTGTTTTGAAACAGTGTTAGCTTCGGTGCAAGATAGGTGCTCGGTTTGCGTCGAACGGACCATAGGTTCGTAAATCGTTTTAGAAGCACCCACATTACTCCTCGGTGATGAGGGTCTGGTGGAGATCTATTTGATCCGTTTGGAGATAGTGCTACAGAAGATAGGTGCACGGTTTGCATTGAACATACCATAGGTCATAAATAGTTTTGGACACACCCGATGGAACTCGTAAGTGACGTGGGTCCTATGGAATCTTGTTTTAGTCCATTTGGAGATAGTGTTAGTGTCAGTGCAAGGTTCGAGCATGGTTTGCACCGAACATACCATAGGCATAGAAATCATTTTAGACGAACTCGATTAGACTCCCAGGTGACGAGGCTCAAGTGGAAGCTCGGTTCGGTCCGTTTGGGGATAGTGCATCTCTTGATGCAAGATTGGTGCTTGGTTTGCACCAAATGTAGCATAGGCATAGGAATCCTAGGTGACGAGGCTCTGGTGGAGGCTCGATTTGGTACGTTTGGAGATAGTGCTACTATTGAAGCAAGATTGGTGCTCGGTTTACGTCGAATGTACCGTAGGCTCAGAAATAGTATTGGAGGCACCGGATGGAACACATAGGTGACGTGGGTCACGTGGAATCTCGTTTTGATCTATTTTGTGACAGTGTTAGCCTCGGTGCAAGATAGGTGCACGGTTTGCACTGAACGTACCATAGGCATAGAACTCGTTTTGGACACACTCGATGGGACTCCTAGGTGACAAGGCTCAAGTGGAAGCTCGGTTCGGTCCATTTGGAGATAGTGCTACTCTTGATGCATGATTGGTGCACGGTTTGCGTCAAACATTCCGTAGGCTCAAAAATAGTATAGGAGCCACCTGATGGAACTCCTAGGTTACGTGGGTCATGTGGAATCTTGTTTGGATATGTTTTGAAACAGTGTTAGCATCGGTGCAAGATAGTTGCTCGATTTGCGTCAAACGAACCATAGGTTCATAAATCGTTTTAGAAGCACCCGCTGTACTACTAGGTGATGAGGGTCTGGTGGAGATCTGTTTAGTCCATTTGGAGATAGTGCAACAGAAGATAGGTGCACAGTTTGCGTTGAACGTACCATAGGTCATAAATAGTTTTGGACGCACCCGATGGAACTCGTAAGTGACGTGGGTCGTGTGGAATCTCATTTTAGTCCATTTGGAGATAGTGTTAGTGTCAGTGCAAGGTTCGAGCACGGTTTGCACCGAACATACCATAGGCATAGAAATCATTTTTGACGAACTCCATCAGACTCCTAGGTGACGAGGCTCAAGTGGAAGCTCGGTTCGGTTCATTTGGGGATAGTGCTTCTCTTGATGCAAGAATGGTGCTTGGTTTTCACCAAATGTAGCATAGGCATAGAAATCATTTTGGACGCACTTGTGTGGACTCCTAGGTGACGAGGCTCAAGTGGAAGCTCGATTCGGTACGTTTGGAGATAGTGCTACTCTTGATGCAAGATTGGTGCTCGGTTTGCATCGAATGTGCCATAGGCTCGGAAATAGTATTGGAGGCAACCGATGGAGCTCCTAGGTGACATGGGTCATGTGGAATCTCGTTTTGATCTATTTTAAGACAGTGTTAGCATCGGTGCAAGATAGGTACACGGTTTGCACTCAATGTACCATAGGCATAGAAATCGTTTTGGACACACTCGATGGGATTCCTAGTGTTAGTGTTAGTGCAAGGTTCGAGCACGGTTTGCACCGAACATACCATAGGCATAGAAATCATTTTAGACAAACTTGATCAGACTCCTAGGTGACGAGGCTCAAGTGGAAGCTCGGTTTGGTCCGTTTGGGGATAGTGCTTCTCTTGATGCAAGATTGGTGCTTGGTTTGCACCAAATGTAGCATTGGCATAGAAATACTTTTGGACGCACTCGAGGGGACTCCTTGGTGATGAGGCTCAAGTGGAAGCTCGGTTCAGTACATTTGGAGATAGTGCTACTATTGAAGCAAGATTGGTGCTCGGTTTACGTCGAATGTACCGTAGGCTCGGAAATAGTATTGGAGGCACCCGATGGAACTCTTAGGTGAGGTGAGTCATCTGGAATCTCGTTTTGATCTATTTTGAGACAGTGTTAGCGTCGGTGCAAGATAGCTGCACGGTTTGCACTGAACATACCATAGGCATAGAAATCATTTTGGACACCCTCGATGGGACTCCTAGGTGACGAGGCTCAAGTGGAAGCTCGGTACGGTTCGTTTGGAGATAGTGCTACTGTTGATGCATGATTGGGGCACAATTTGCATCGAACGTACCGTAGGCTCAGAAATAGTATTGGAAGCAACCGATGGAACTCCTAGGTTACGTGGGTCATATGGAATCTTGTTTCGATCTGTTTTGAAACAGTGTTAGCGTCGGTGCAAGATAGGTGCTCGGTTTGCGTCCAACGCACCACAGGTTCATAAATCGTTTTAGAAGCACCCGCGGTACTCCTAGGTGATGCGGGTCTAGTGGAGATCTGTTGGTCCGTTTGGAGATAGTGCTACAGAAAATAGGTGCATGGTTTGCATTGAACGTACCATAGGTCATAATTAGTTTTGGACGCACCTGATGGAACTTGTAAGTGACGTGGGTCGTGTGGAATCTCGTTTTAGTCCATTTGGAGATAGTGTTAGTGTCAGTGCAAGGTTGGAGCACAGTTTGCAACGAACATGCCGTAGGCATAGAAATCATTTTGGATGAACTCGATCAGACTCCCAGGTGATGAGGCTCAAGTGGAAGCTCGGTTCGGTCTGTTTGGGGATAGTGCTTCTCTTGATGAAAGATTGGTGTGTGGTTTGCACCAAATGTAGCATAGGCATAGAAAAACTTTTGGACGCACTCGAGGGGCTCCTAGGTGACGAGGCTCAAGTGGAAGCTCGATTCGGTACGTTTGGAGATAGTGCTACTCTTGATGCAAGATTGGTGCTCGGTTTGTGTCGAATGTGCCGTAGGCTCAGAAATAGGTTTGGAGGCACCCGATGGAACTCCTAGGTGGCGTGGGTCATGTGGAATCTCGTTTTGATCTATTTTGAGACAGTGTTAGCGTCGGTGCAAGATAGGTGCACCGTTTGCACTAAACGTACCATAGGCATAGAAATCATTTTGGACACACTCGATGGGACTCCTAGGTGACGAGGCTCAAGTAGAAGCTCGGTACGGTCCAATTGGAGATACTGCTACTCTTGATGCAAGATTGGTGCACGGTTTGTGTCGAACGTACCATTTGCTCGGAAATAGTATTGGAGGCACCCGATGGAACTCCTAGGTTACGTGGGTCATGTGGAATCTTGTTTCGATCTATTATGAAACAGTGTTAGCGTCGGTGCAAGATACGTGCTCAGTTTGCGTTGAACGGACCATAGGCTCATAAATCGTTTTAGAAGCACCCGCAGTACTCCTAGGTGATGACGGTCTGGTGGAGATCTGTTTGATCTGTTTGGAGATAGTGCTGCAGAAGGTAGGTGCACGGTTTGCATTGAACGTACCATAGGTCATAAATAGCTTTGGACACACCCGATGGAACTCGTAAGTGACGTGGGTCGTGTGGAATCTTGTTTTTGTTCATTTGGAGATAGTGTTAGTGTCAGTGCAAGGTTCGAGCACGCTTTGCACCGAACATACCGTAGGCATAGAAATCATTTTGGACGAACTCGATTAGACTCCTAGGTGACGAGGCTCAAGTGGAAGCTCGGTTCGGTCCATTTGGGGATAGTGCATCTCTTGATGCAGGATTGGTGCTTGGTTTGCACCAAATGTAGCATAGGCATAGAAATCATTTTGGACGCACTCGAGGGGACTCCTAGGTGACAAGGCTCAAGTGGAAGCTCGATTCGGTACGTTTGGAGATAGTGCTACTCTTGATGCAAGATTGGTGCTCGGTTTGCGTCGTATATGCCGTAGGCTCAGAAATAGTATTGGAGGCAGCCGATGGAACTCATAGGTGACATGGGTCATGTGGAATCTGGTTTTGATCTATTTTGAGACAGTGTTAGCGTCGGTGCAAGATAGGTGCATGGTTTGCACTGAACATACCATTGGCATAGAAATTGTTTTGGACACACTCGATGGGACTCCTAGGTGACGAGGCTCAAGTGGAAGCACGGTACGGTCCGTTTGGAGATAGTGCTACTATTGATGCATGATTGGTGCACGATTTGCGTCGAACGTACCGTAGGCTCGGAAATAGTATTGGAAGCACCTGATGGAACTCCTAGGTTACGTGGGTCATGTGGAATCTTGTTTCGATCTGTTTTGAAATAGTGTTAGCGTCGGTGCAAGATAGGTGCTCGGTTTGCGTCAAACGTACCACAGGTTCATAAATCGTTTTAGGAGCCCCCGCGGTACTCCTAGGTGATGTGGGTCTAGTGGAGATCTGTTTGGTCCGTTTGGAGATAGTGCTACAGAAGATAGGTGCACGGTTTGCATTGAACGTACCATTGGTCATAATTAGTTTTGGACGCACCTGATGGAACTTGTAAGTGACGTGGGTCATGTGGAATCTCGTTTTAGTCCATTTGGAGATAGTGTTAGTGTTAGTGCAAGGTTGGAGCATGGTTAGCACCGAACATACCATAGGCATAGAAATCATTTTGGACGAACTCGATCAGACTCCCAGGTGATGAGGCTCAAGTGGAAGCTCGGTTCTGTCTGTTTGGGGATAGTGCTTCTCTTGATGCAAGATTGGTGCTTGGTTTGCACCAAATGTATCATAGGCATAGAAATCCTTTTGGACGCACTCGAGGGGACTCCTAGGTGACGAGGCTCAAGTGGAAGCTCGATTCGGTAGGTTTGGAGATAGTGCTACTCTTGATGCAAGATTGCTGCTCGGTTTGCGTCGAATGTGCCGTAGGCTCGGAAATAGGATTGGAGGCACCTGATGGAACTCCTAGGTGGCATGGGTCATGTGGAATCTCGTTTTGATCTATTTTGAGACAGTGTTAGCGTCGGTGCAAGATAGGTGCACAGTTTGCACTGAACGTACCATAGGCATAGAAATCATTTTGGACACACTCGATGGGACTCCTAGGTGACGAGGCTCAAGTAGAAGCTCGGTACAGTCTATTTGGAGATACTGCTACTCTTGATGCATGATTGGTGCATGGTTTGTGTCGAACGTACCGTATGCTCAGAAATAGTATTGGAGGCACCCGATGGAACTCCTAGGTTACGTGGGTCATGTGGAATCTTGTTTCGATCTATTATGAAACAGTGTTAGCGTCGGTGCAAGATAGGTGCTCAGTTTGCGTCGAACGGACCATAGGTTCATAAATCATTTTAGAAGCACCCGCAGTACTCCTAGGTGATGAGGGTCTGGTGGAGATCTGTTTGATCCGTTTGGAGATAGTGCTGCAGAAGATAGGTGCACGGTTTGCATTGAATGTACCATAGGTCATAAATAGTTTTGGACACACCCAATGGAACTCGTAAGTGACGTGGGTCGTGTGGAATCTTGTTTTTGTCCATTTGGAGATAGTGTTAGTGTTAGTGCAAGGTTCGAGCACGCTTTGCACCGAACGTACCATGGGCATAGAAATCATTTTGGACGAACTCGATTAGACTCCTAGGTGACGAGGCTCAAGTGGATGCTCGGTTCGGTCCATTTGGGGATAGTGCATCTCTTGATGCAGGATCGGTGCTTGGTTTGCACCAAATGTAGCATAGGCATAGAAATCATTTTGGACGCACTCGAGGGGACTCCTAGGTGAGGAGGCTCAAGTGGAAGCTCGATTCGGTACATTTGGAGATAGTGCTACTCTTGATGCAAGATTGGTGCTCGGTTTGCATCGAATGTGCCGTAGGCTCAGAAATAGTATTGGAGGCAGCCGATGGAACTCATAGGTGACATGGGTCATGTGGAATCTCATTTTGATCTATTTTGAGACAGTGTTAGCGTCGGTGCAAGATAGGTGCACGGTTTGCACTGAACGTACCATAGACATAGAAATCGTTTTGGACACACTCGATGGGACTCCTAGGTGACGAGGCTCAAGTGGAAGCTCGGTACGGTCCATTTGGGGATAGTGCTACTCTTGATGCTTGATTGGTGCACGGTTTGCGTCGAACATTCCGTTGGCTCAAAAATAGTATTGGAGGCACCCGATGGAACTCCTAGGTTACATGGGTCATGTGGAATCATGTTTCGATATGTGTTGAAACAGTGATAGCGTCGGTGCAAGATAGTTGCTCGGTTTGCGTCAAACGAACCATAGGTTCATAAATCATTTTAGAAGCACCCGCAGTACTACTAGGTGATGAGGGTCTGGTGGAGATCTGTTTGGTCATTTTGGAGATAGTGCGACAGAAGATAGGTGCACAGTTTGCATTGAACGTACCATAGGTCATAAATAGTTTTGGATGCACCCGATGGAACTCGTAAGTGACGTGGGTCGTGTGGAATCTCATTTTAGTCCATTTGGAGATAGTGTTAGTGTCAGTGCAAGGTTCGAGCACGGTTTGCACCGAACATACCATAGGCATAGAAATCATTTTGGACGAACTCGATCAGACTCCTAGGTGACGAGGCTCAAGTGGAAGCTCGGTTTGGTCCGTTTGGGAATAGTGCTTCTCTTGATGTAAGATTGGTGCTTGGTTTTCACCAAATGTAGCATAGGCATAGAAATGATTTTGGACGCACTCGAGGGGACTCCTAGGTGATGAGGCTCAAGTGGAAGCTCGATTCGGTATGTTTGGAGATAGTTCTACTCTTGATGCAAGATTGGCGCTCGGTTTGCGTCGAATGTGACGTAGGCTCGGAAATAGTATTAGAGGCACCCGATGGAACTCCTAGGTGATGTGGGTCATGTGGAATCTTGTTTTGATCTATTTTAAGATAGTGTTAGCGTCGGTGCTAGATAGGTACATGGTTTGCACTCAATGTACCGTAGGCATAGAAATCATTTTGGACACACTCGATGGGACTCCTAGGTGACGAGGCTCAAGTGGAAGCTCGGTACGGTCCATTTGGAGATTGTGCTACTCTTGATGCATGATTGGTGCATGGTTTGCGTCGAACATACCGTAGGCTCAGAAATAGTATTGGAGGCACCCGATGGACTCCTAGGTTACGTGGGTCATGTGGAATCTTGTTTCGATCTGTTTTGAAACAGTGTTAGCGTCGGTGCAAGATAGGTGCTCGGTTTACGTCAAACGTACCATAGGTTCATAAATTGTTTTAGAATCACCCGCGGTACTCCTAGGTGATGAGGGTCTGGTGGAGATCTGTTTGGTCCGTTTGGAGATTGTGCTACAGAAGATAGGTGCACGGTTTGCATTGAACGTACCATAGGTCATAAATAGTTTTGGACGCACTCGATGGAACTCATAAGTGACGTGGGTCGTGTGGAATCTCGTTTTAGTCCATTTGGAGATAGTGTTAGTGTCAGTGCAAGGTTCGAGCATGGTTTGCACCGAACATACCATAGGCCTAGAAATCATTTTAGACAAACTCGATCAGACTCCTAGGTGACGAGGCTCAAGTGGAAGCTCGGTTTGGTCCGTTTGGGGATAGTGCTTCTCTTGATGCAAGATTGGTGCTTGGTTTGCACCAAGTGTCGCATAGGCATAGAAATACTTTTGGATGCACTCGAGGGGACTCCTAGGTGACGAGGCTCAAGTGGAAGCTCGATTCAGTACATTTGGAGATAGTGCTACTGTTGATGCAAGATTGGTGCTCAGTTTGCGTCGAATGTGCCGTAGGCTCGGAAATAGTATTGGAGGCACCTGATGGAACTCTTAGGTGAGGTGGGTCTTGTGGAATCTCGTTTTGATCAATTTTGAGACAGTGTTAGCATCGGTGCAAGATAGGTGCACGGTTTGCACTGAACATACCATAGGCATAGAAATCGTTTTGGACACACTCGATGGGACTCCTAGGTGACGAGGCTCAAGTGGAAGCTCGGTACAGTCCGTTTAGAGATAGTGCTACTGTTGATGCATGATGGTGCATGGTGTGCGTCGAACGTACCGTAGGCATGGATATAGTATTGGAAGCACCCCATGGAACTCCTAGGTTACGTGGGTCATGTGGAATCTTGTTTCGATCTGTTTTGAAACAGTGTTAGCGTCGGTGCAAGATAGGTGCTCGGTTTACGTCCAACGTACCATAGGTTCATAAATCATTTTAGAAGCACCCGCGGTACTCCTAGGTGATGTGGGTCTAGTGGAGATCTATTTGGTCCGTTTGGAGATAGTGCTACAGAAGATAGGTGCACGGTTTGCATTGAACGTACCATATGTCATAAATAGTTTTGTATGCACCTGATGGAATTTGTAAGTGACGTGGGTCGTGTGGAATCTCATTTTAGTCCATTTGGAGATAGTGTTAGTGTTAGTGCAAGGTTGGAGCACGGTTTGCACCGAACATACCATAGGCATAGAAATCATTATGGACGAACTCGATCAGACTCCTCGGTGATGAGGCTCAAGTGGAAGCTCGGTTCGGTCTGTTTGGGGATAGTGCTTCTCTTGATGCAAGATTGGTGCTTGGTTTGCACGAAATGTAGCATAGGCACAAAAATTGTTTTGGACGCACTTGAGGGGACTCCTAGGTGATGAGGCTCAAGTGGAAGCTCGATTCGGTATGTTTGGAGATAGTGCTACTCTTGATGCAAGATTGGTGCTCGGTTTGCGTCGAATGTGCCATAGGCTCGGAAATAGGATTCGAGGCACCTGATGGAACTCCTAGGTGGCGTGGGTCATGTGGAATGTCGTTTTGATCTATTTTGAGATAGTGTTAGCCTCGGTGCAAGATATGTGCACGGTTTGCACTGAACGTACCATAGGCATAGAAATCATTTTGGACACACTCGATGGGACTCCTAGGTGACGAGGCTCAAGTAGGAGCTCGGTACGGTCCATTTGGAGATACTGCTACTCTTGATGCACGATTGGTGCACAGTTTGCGTCGAACGTACCATATGCTCGGAAATAGTATTAGAGGCACCCGATGGAACTCCTAGGTTATGTGGGTCATGTGGAATCTTGTTTCGATCTATTATGAAATAGTGTTAGCGTTGGTGCAAGATAGGTGCTCGGTTTGCGTCGAACGGACCATAGGTTCATAAATCGTTTTAGAAGCACCCGCAGTACTCTTAGGTGATGAGGGTCTGGTGGAGATCAGTTTGATCCGTTTGGAGATAGTGCTGCAGAAGATAGGTGTACGGTTTGCATTGAACGTACCATAGGTCATAAATAGTTTTGGACGCACCCGATGGAACTCGTAAGTGACGTGGGTCATGTGGAATCTTGTTTTAGTCCATTTGGAGATAGTGTTAGTGTCAGTGCAAGGTTCGAGCATGGTTTGCACCGAACATACCATAGGCATAGAAATCATTTTGGATGAACTCGATCAGACTCCTAGGTGGTGAGGCTCAAGTGGATGCTTGGTTCGGTCCGTTTGGTGATAGTGCTTCTCTTGATGCAAGATTGGTGCTTGGTTTGCACCAAATATTGCATAGGCATAGAAATCATTTTGGACGCACTCGAGGGGACCCTAGGTGACGAGGCTCAAGTGGAAGCTTGATTCGGTACGTTTGGAGATAGTGCTACTCTTGATGCAAGATTGGTGCTCGGTTTGCGTCGAATGTGCAATAGGCTCGGAAATAGGATTGGAGGCACCCGATGGATCTTTTAGGTGACGTGGGTCATGTGGAATCTTGTTTTGATCTATTTTGAGACAGTGTTAGCGTTGGTGCAAGATAGGTGCATGGTTTGCACTGAACGTACCATAGGCATAGAAATTGTTTTGGACACACTCGATGGGACTCCAAGGTGACGAGGCTCAAGTGGAAGCTTGGTAGGGTCCATTTGGAGATAGTGCTACTCTTGATGCATGATTGATGCATGGTTAGCGTCGAACATTCCATAGGCTCAAAAATAGTATTGGTGGCACCCGATGGAACTCCTAGGTTACGTGGGTCATGTGGAATCTTGTTTCCATATGTTTTGAAACAATGTTAGCATCGGTGCAATATAGGTGCTCGGTTTGCGTCAAACATACCATAGGTTCATAAATTGTTTTAGAAGCACCCGCGGTAATACTAGGTGATGAGGGTCTGGTGGAGATCTGTTTGGTCCATTTGGAGATAGTGCTACAGAAGATAGGTGCATAGTTTGCATTGAACATACCATAGGTCATAAATAGTTTTGGACGCACCCGATGGAACTCGTAAGTAACGTGGGTCGTGTGGAATCTCGTTTTAGTCCATTTGGAGACAGTGTTAGTGTCAGTGCATGGTTCGAGTATGGTTTGCACCGAACATACCATAGGCATAGAAATGATTTTGGACGAACTCGATCAGACTCCTGGGTGACGAGGCTCAAGTGGAAGCTCGGTTCAGTCCGTTTGGGGATAGTGCTTCTCTTGATGCAAGATTGGTGCTTGGTTTGCACCAAATGTAGCATAGGCATAGAAATCATTTTGGACGCACTCGAGGGGACTCCTAGGTGACGAGGCTCAAGTGGAAGCTCGATTCGGTACGTTTGGAGATAGCGCTACTCTTGATGCAAGATTGGTGCTCGGTTTGCGTCGAATGTGCCATAGGCTCGGAAATAGTATTGGAGGCACCCGATGGAACTCCTAGTTGATGTGGGTCATGTGGAATCTCGTTTGGATCTATTTTGAGACAGTGTTAGCGTCGGTGCAAGATAGGTGCACGGTTTGCACTGAACGTACCATAGGCATTGAGATCGTTTTGGACACACTCGATGGGACTCCTGGGTGACGATGCTCTAGTGGAAGCTCGATACGGTCCATTTGGAGATAGTGCTACTCTTGATGCATGATTGGTGCACGGTTTGTGTCGAACGTACCGTAGGCTCGGAAATATTATTGGAGGCACCCGATGGAACTCCTAGGTTACGTGGGTCATGTGGAATCTTGTTTCGATCAGTTTTGAAATAGTGTTAACATCGGTGCAAGATAGGTGCTCGGTTTGCGTCAAATGTACCATAGGTTCATAAATCATTTTAGAAACACCCGCAGTACTCCTAGGTGATGAGGGTCTGGTGGAGTTCTGTTTGGTTCGTTTGGAGATAGTGCTATAGAAGATAGTGCACGGTTTGCATTGAACGTACCATAGGTCATAAATAGTTTTGGACGCAACCGATGGAACTCGTAAGTGACGTGGGTCATGAGGAATCTCATTTTAGTCAATTTGGAGATAGTGTTAGTGTCAGTGCAAGGTTGGAGCATGGTTTGCACCTAACATAGCATAGGCATGAAATTGTTTTGGACGAACTCGATCAGAATCCTAGGTGATGAGGCTCAAGTGGAAGCTTGGTTCGGTTCGTTTGGGGATAGTGCTTCTCTTGATGCAAGATTGGTGCTTGGTTTGCACCAAATGTAGCATAGGCATAGAAATCATTTTGGATGCACTCGAGGGGACTCCTAGGTGACTAGGCTCAAGTGGAAGCTCGATTTGGTACGTTTGGAGATAGTGCTACTCTTGAGGCAAGATTGGTGCTCGGTTTGAGTCAAATGTGTCATAGGCTCAGAAATAGTATTTTAGGCATCCGATGGAACTCCTAGGTGACGTGGGTCATGTGGAATCTCGTTTTGATCTATTTTGAGATAGTGTTATCGTCGGTGCAAGATAGGTGCACGGTTTGCACTAAACGTACCATAGGCATAGAAATCGTTTTGGACACACTCGATGGGACTCATAGGTGACGAGGCTCAAGTGGAAGCTCAGTACAGTCCATTTGGAGATAGTGCTACTCTTGATGCATGATTGGTGCACGGTTTGCGTCGAACGTGCCGTAGGCTCAGAAATAGTGTTGGAGGCACCCGATGGAACTCCTAGGTTTCATGGGTCATGTGGAATCTTGTTTCGATCTGTTTTGAAACAGTGTTAGCGTCGGTGCAAGATAGGTGCTTGGTTTGCGTCAAACGTACCATAGGTTCATAAATCGTTTCAGCTGCACCCACGGTACTCCTAGGTGATGAGGGTCTGGTGGAGATCTGTTTGGTCTATTTGAAGATAGTGCTATAGAAGATAGGCGCACGGTTTGCATTGAACGTACCATAGGTCATAAATAGTTTTGGACGCACCTGATGGAACTCGTAAGTGACGTGGGTCATGTGGAATCTCATTTCAGTCCATTTGGAGATAGTGTTAGTGTCAGTGCAAGGTTCGAGCTCGGTTTGCACCGAACATACCATAGGCATACAAATCGTTTTGGATGAACTCGATCAGACTCCTAGGTGACGAGGCTCAAGTGGAAGCTCGGCTCGGTCCGTTTGGGGATAGTGCTTCTCTTGATGCAAGATTGGTGCTTGGTTTGCACCAAATGTCGCATAGGCATAGAAATCATTTTGGACGCACTCGAGGGGACTCCTAGGTGACGAGGCTTAAGTGGAAGCTCGGTACGGTCCATTTGGAGATAGTGCTACTCTTGATGCATGATTGGTGCACGGTTTGCGTCGAACGTACCGTAGGCTCAGAAATAGTATAGGAGGCACCTGATGAAACTCCTAGGTTACATGGGTCATGTGGAATCTAGTTTTGATCTATTTTGAGACAGTGTCATCGTCGGTGCAAGATAGGTGCACGGTTTGCACTAAACATACCATAGGCATAGAAATCATTTTGGACACACTCGATGGGACTCATAGGTGACGAGGCTCAAGTGGAAGCTCGGTACGGTCCATTTGGAGATAGTGCTACTCTTGATGCATGATTGGTGCACGGTTTGCGTCGAACGTACCGTAGACTCAGAAATTGTATTGGAGGCACCAGATGGAACTCCTAGGTTACATGGGTCATGTGGAATCTTTTTTCGATCTGTTTTGAAATAGTGTTAGCGTCGGTGCAAGATAGGTGCACGGTTTGCACTGAACGTACCATAGGCATTGAAATCATTTTGGACACACTCGATGGGACTCCTAGGTGACGAGGCTCAAGTGGAAGTTCGGTAGGCTCCATTTGGAGATAGTGCTACTCTTGATGCATGATTGGTGCACGGTTTGCGTCAAACTTTCCGTAGGCTCAGAAATAGTATTGGAGGCACCCGATGGAACCCCTAGGTTACGTGGGTCATGTGGAATCTTGTTTCGATCTGTTTTGAAACTGTGTTAGCGTCGGTGCAAGATAGGCGCTCGGTTTGCGTCAAACGTACCATAGGTTCATAAATTGTTTTAGAAGCACCCGCGGTACTCCTAGGTGATGAGGGTCTAGTGGAGATCTATTTGGTCCATTTGGAGATTGTGCTACAGAAGATAGGTGCACAGTTTGCATTGAACGTACCATAGGTCATAAATAGTTTTGGACGCACCCGATGGAACTCGTAAGTGACGTGGGTCATGTGGAATGTTGTTTTAGTCCATTTGGAGATAGTGTTAGTGTCAGTGCAAGGTTCGAGCACGGTTTGCACCGAACATACCATAGGCATAGAAATCATTTTGGATGAACTCGATCAGACTCCTAGGTGACGAGGCTCAAGTGGAAGCTCGGTTCGGTCCGTTTGGGGATAGTGCTTCTCTTGATGCAAGATTGGTGCTTGGTTTGCACCAAGTGTCGCATAGGCATAGAAATCATTTTGGACGCACTCGAGGGGACTCCTAGGTGACGAGGCTCAAGTGGAAGCTTGATTCGGTACGTTTGGAGATAGTGCTACTCTTGATGCAAGATTGGTGCTCGGTTTGCGTTAAATGTGCAGTGGGCTCAGAAATAGTATTGGAGGCACCTGGTGTAACTCCTAGGTGACGTGTGTCATATGGAATCACGTTTTTATCTATTTTGAGACAGTGTTAGTGTCGGTGCAAGATAGGTGCACGGTTTGCACTGAACGTACCATAGGCATTGAAATCATTTTGGACACACTCGATGGGACTCCTAGGTGACGAGGCTCAAGTGGAAGCTCGGTACGGTCCATTTGGAGATAGTGCTACTCTTGATGCATGACTGGTGCACGGTTTGCGTCGAACTTTCCGTAGGCTTAGAAATAGTATTGGAGGCACCCGATGGAACTCCTAGGTTACGTGGGTCATGTGGATTCTTGTTTCAATCTGTTTTGAAACAGAGTTAGCGTCGGTGCAAGATAGGCGCTCGGTTTGCGTCAAACGTACCATAGGTTCATAAATTGTTTTAGAAGCACCCATGGTACTCCTAGGAGATAAAGGTCTGGTGGAGATCTGTTTGGTCCATTTGGAGATAGTGCTACAGAAGATAGGTGCACGGTTTGCATTGAACATACCATAGGTCATAAATAGTTTTGGACGCACCCGATGGAACTCGTAAGTGACGTGGGTCGTGTGGAATCTCGTTTTAGTCAATTTGGTGATAGTGTTAGTGTGAGTGCAAGGTTCGAGCATGGTTTGCACCTAACATACCATAGGCATAGAAATCGTTTTGGATGAACTCGATCAGAATCTTAGGTGACGAGGCTCAAGTGGAAGCTCGGTTTGGTTCGTTTGGGGATATTGCTTCTCTTGATGCAAGATTGGTGCTTGGTTTGCACCAAATGTCGCATAGGCATAGAAATCGTTTTGGACGCACTCGAGGGGACTCCTAGGTGACGAGACTCAAGTGGAAGCTCGATTCGGTATGTTTGGAAATAGTTCAACTCTTGATGCAAGATTGGTGATCGGTTTGCGTCGAATGTGTCGTAGGCTCGGAAATAGTATTAGAGGCACCCGATGGAACTCCTAGGTCACATGGGTCATGTGGAATCTCGTTTTGATCTATTTTGAGACAGTGTTAGTGTTAGTGCAAGATAGGTGCATGGTTTGCACAGAACATACCATAGGCATATAAATCATATTGGACACACTCGGTGGGACTCCTAGGTGATGAGGCTCAAGTGGAAGCTCGGTATGGTCCATTTGGAGATAGTGCTACTCTTGATGCACGATTGGTGCACGGTTTGCGTCAAACGTACCGTAGGCTCGGAAATAGTATTGGAGGCACCCGATGGAACTCCTAGGTTGCGTGGGTCATGTGGAATCTTGTTTCGATCTGTTTTGAAACAGTGTTAGCGTCGGTGCAAGATCGGTGCTCGGTTTGCGTCGAACGTACCACAGGTTCATAAATCGTTTTAGAAGCACCCGCGGTACTCCTAGGTGATGTGGGTCTGGTGGAGATCTGTTTGGTCCGTTTGGAGATAGTGCTACAGAAGATAGGTGCACGGTTTGCATTGAACGTACCATAGGTCATAAATAGTTTTGGACGCACCCGATGGAACTCGTAAGTGACGTGGGTCGTGTGGAATCTTGTTTTAGTCCATTTGGAGATAGTGATAGTGTCAGTGCAAGGTTAGAGCATGGTTTGCAATGAACATACCATAGGCATAGAAATTGTTTTGGACGAAATCGATCAGACTCCTAGGTGACGAGGCTCAAGTGGAAGCTCAGTTCGGTCTGATTGGGGATAGTGCTTCTCTTGATGCAAGATTGGTGCTTGGTTTGCACCAAATATAGCATAGGCATAGAAATCATTTTGGACGCACTCGAGGGGACTCCTAGGTGACGAGGCTCAAGTGGAAGCTCGGTATGGTCCATTTGGAGATAGTGCTACTCTTGATGCATGATTGGTGCACGGTTTGCGTCGAACGTACCATAGGCTCAGAAATAGTATTGGAGGCACCCGATGGAACTCCTAGGTTACATGGGTCATGTGGAATCTTGTTTCGATCTATTTTGCGATAGTGTTAGTGTTAGTGCAAGATAGGTGCTTGGTTTGCGTCAAACATACCATAGGCTCATAAATTGTTTTATACGCACCCGAGGGACTCCTAAGGCGATGAGGGTGTGGTGGAGCTCTATTTGTTCCATTTGGAGATAGTGCTAATCTTGACCCAAGATAGGTGCACAGTTTGCACTGAACGTACCATAGGCTCATAAATAGTTTTGGACGCACCCGATGGAACTCGTAAGTGACGCGGGTCGTGTGGAATCTCATTGTAGTCGGTTTCTAGACAGTTTTAGTGTTAGTGTGAGTGCAAGGTTCGAGCATGGTTTGCACCTGACATACCATAGGCATAGAAATCGTTTTGGACGAACTCGATCAGAATCTTAGGTGACGAGGCTCAAGTGGAAGCCTGGTTTGGTTCGTTTGGGGATATTGCTTCTCTTGATGCAAGATTGGTGCTTGGTTTGCACCAAATGTAGCATAGGCATAGAAATTGTTTTGGATGCACTCGAGGGGACTCCTAGGTGACGAGGCTCAAGTGGAAGCTCGATTCGTTACGTTTGGAGATAGTGCTACTCTTGATGCAAGATTGGTGCTCGATTTGCGTCGAATGTGCCGTAGGCTCAGAAATGGTATTGGAGGCACTCGATGGAACTCTTAGGTGACATGGGTCATGTGGAATCTCGTTTTGATGTATTTTGAGACAGTGTTAGTGTCGGTGCAAGATAGGTGCACGGTTTGCACAGAACGTACCAAAGGCATAGAAATTGTTTTGGTCACACTCGATGGGACTCCTAGGTGACGAGGCTCAAGTGGAAGCTCGGTATGGTCCATTTGGAGATAGTGCTACTCTTGATGCATGATTGGTGCACGGTTTGCGTCAAATGCACCGTAGGCTCAAAAATAGTACTGGAGGCACCTGATGGAACTCCTAGGTTACATGGGTCATGTGGAATCTTGTTTCGATCTGTTTTGAAACAGTGTTAGCGTCGGTGCAAGATAGGCGCTCGGTTTGCGTCAAACGTACCATAGGTTCATAAAATGTTTTAGAAGCACCCGCGGTACTCCTAGGTGATGAGGGTCTGGTGGAGATCTGTTTGGTCCGTTTGGAGATAGCGCTGTAGAAGATAGGTGCACGGTTTGCATTGAACATACCATAGGTCATAAATAGTTTTGGACGCACCCAATGGAACTCGTAAGTGACGTGGGTTGTGTGGAATCTTGTTTTAGTCAATTTCGAGATAGTGATAGTGTCAGTGCAAGGTTGGAGCATGGTTTGCACCGAACATACCGTAGGCATAGAAATCATTATGGACGAACTCGATCAGACTCCTAGGTGACGAGGCTCAAGTGGAAAGCTCAGTTCGATCCATTCGGGGATAGTGCTTCTCTTGATGCAAGATTGGTGCTTGGATTGCACCAAATGTAGCATAGGCATAGAAATCATTTTGGACACACTCGAGGGGACTCCTAGGTGACGAGGCTCAAGTGGAAGCTTGATTCGGTACGTTTGGAGATAGCGCTACTCTTGATGCAAGATTGGTGCTCGGTTTGCGTTGAATGTACTGTAGGCTCAGAAATAGTATTGGAGGCACCCGATTGATCTCCTAGGTGATGTGGGTCATGTGGAATCTCGTTTTGATCTATTTTGAGACAGTGTTAGCGTCGGTGCAAGATAGGTGCATGGTTTGCACTGAACGTACCATAGGCATAGAAATTGTTTTGGACACACTCGGTGGGACTCCTAGGTGATGAGGCTCAAGTGGAAGCTCGGTATGGTCCATTTGGAGATAGTGCTACTCTTGATGCATGATTGGTGCACGGTTTGCGTCGAACGTACCGTAGGCTCGAAAATAGTATTGGAGGCACCCGATGGAACTCTAGGTTACGTGGGTCATGTGGAATCTTGTTTCGATCTGTTTTGAAATAGTGTTAACGTCGGTGCATGATAGGTGCTCGGTTTGCGTCAAATGTACCATAGGTTCATAAATCGTTTTAGAAGCACCCGCAGTAATCCTAGGTGATGAGGGTCTGGTGGAGATCTGTGTAACACCCCTGGGTGTTAAGCATGCATTAGCATTTCAAAGCATAAAGCATTCAACATCATTTCATGACTAGCATTGCACGAAATATAACCCTTTTAAACTTAAACTTGAAAAGCAAATATTTAGAACCCTAACTTTGAATGTAAGTGCAAAAAGGTGGTATACTTTTGGGTAATAGCAATTTTAAATAATCAAGAATAAATTAACATGATTTTTGGAGCAATTCTTGAATTCAAATTTACCTCAAATTTTGCTTTAAAAATATTCTAAACAAATGAATTTTTGTTTAATAATTTAGCTTTAAATCCCAAATTCAAAATCTATTGAGAATTTTTAAAAATGCCCTACATGAAAGTTGTAGAGAATAAAATTTTGAACAACTTTTATTTTGAGCAAAAGTTCTGAAAACCTCTTTTTCATCTTCAAATTCAATTTTAAAACAAATAAGGAAAATCTGGAAATATTTTTATAAAAGAAAAATCGGTTTCCGTTTTCGTGGGCCGCGGCCTCCTTTTCGGCCCAGCGGCGCTGGCAGCCCGGCCCGCAGCCCCGCGCCGGCTTCCTCCCGCGCGCGACGCCGTGGCGCCGCGGCAGAGCTCGGCCGCCGCGTGGCCGAACGACGGCGACGCCGCGCGACACGCGCCCCTGTGGCCCCCGCAGCCCCGCACCTGCTTACCCCCCCTCCGCGCGCTCGTCCACATCGGCTGGTCCCTCCATTCCCTCTCACTCCGCCAGCAGCAACAGCCGCGCCCCGCCGCGCCATTGCCGGGTCCCGAGCTCCGCCACCGCCTTAGCCGCCGCTCCGGCTCACCACCTCCGCCTCCGTCTTCGCCCTCGCTGCGCCCTTTCGTTGCGCATCCGGTGCTCACCACGACCCGCGAGGATTCGGCCCCTATCCTCGGATCGCAGGAGGAGTCACAGGTAGCAGTGCCGGAGGAGCAAACTTGGACCGACCAGCAGGAGTCCGAGGCACAGGAGGTGCCCGAGGAAGAAGAGCCAGGCGAGGAGCTGCTAGAGTGTGTCAATCACCATCCTAGCTCGTTCGAAAGAGGCAAGCCCCGGAGCATTTTGAGTCTCCTACTTTATAAAAGTAATTCTTTACTACATGAGTTATAGTTATATATACTGTTGCATTAGGTTATAGGAGTTGAGTGAAACCATTGTTGCATTACTATCCTTGTCCACTGGATTACCTTTTACCTTGTTAGGTCAGGATCGAGTAAATTGCTTAGCCATGCTTAGACCGGTAGAAGTCGGGTGATTTCCTGTCACTTGCGAGCTGTAGGTGGATACCTGGTTATGGTTAGCTGTAATTGTGATCATGAAAAGTAACCAAGGGTTGATGGATGAACGGAGACCGGGCAGAGTCTTGTAGGGTTTTGGACTATAGTGATTCCGTCTGTGTCGATTAAGGACCGATCGTTGCTCGTCCCTCTTGTCATGTTGAACGCATGCCTCACATTTAGATGGCCGAATAAAGTACCTTTCGACCACGAAGCTAGTGACACTTTTCGAGCCGGGATAAACTCAGATTGGCAGACTGGTGCTGAAGGGGGGTGTAACGGGGACGCGAAGAGTGAGCCCAAGGTGCGTCCTGGCAGTCGGGCGGTCCCTGGGTAGTGCGATCCATGATTGTTATCCCGCGGCTTCTTGGAAAATGTCATTGGTGACCTAAGTGACCCTGACGGGGGAAGCGTGGTTTGTGTGAGGAATAAATCTCTAGCTGGATAGGAATTCGATTCGAATCACCGTCGCTCCTGGTTAGTGAGCACTTGACTCGAGCTACGGCATCATAGTAACATTAATGGAACACTGATGGTTACGTGAATGATGTTGGAAATGCTAAACCTGATATGGTAATCTAGATTGTTAATGATGAATCAAGTGATTGCTTTAGCAATAGGTGCTTACCTAGCTTGAATAGGTTATACTAAAAGTGATGCAAAAAGTACTAGTATAGTTTTTCATAACAACTCATGCTTTTCGCAAATGAGTCAAGCCAGTCCACTGTATAAAGCCTTGCATGCTCCTTGGTGTCCTTTATTTCTGGTTTCTGACGGGTAAGTCTAGCTGAGTACATTCTCGTACTCAGAGCGTTGTTCCCATTGTTGTTGCAGATGGTCAGATGTACTATGGGTACTGCTCCAACTGTCTGTACCTGGCGATGGGCGACAACTAGGACCTTGGGCAATGGTCACTCTATTCGTCTTATCTAATGCTTTTGGTGGACCATGACTATCTACTGGCACTGTATTTGAACTAAGTGTGTGCGTTTAAAACTGCTTGCTTCCGCTTTGTTATCTGGAACTATGTTGTAATAACTTTTATTCCGAACTCCGATGTATTCCACTTTTATTGTGAACTCTATGTATCATGTGAACTGTGGCTGCTAAATCAGTACGATCTTGGTTGTATGTTGGTTGGTTTGAAATCCTTCATGATTTCACGGAATCACGGGTTATATGGGTTTAAGTTTGATAAATTATCCGCCTCGGTGGAAGATTTTCTTACTTAATCTCGTATAATTACGTTGATCCGTTACAGCTGGTATCGGAGCATGGTTTAGCATGTTACTGTTCACATGAGTATTTAAAAACAAAACTGTGTTTTCAACTAAGCTTTTAAATTTAAGAGTGTGCCAGTGGTCATATCCTTTATGCCCAGTAAGGACTCTAGGTGGCTTAATTAAGTACTAACTTGGGGGTTTGCATCATATTTTAAATTTCGTCGCTCATACGGCGTTCTATTGTATGAGTGCCATTCATTTGAGTGGTAATGTATGGATCAATTACCTCTACGTCTTGGTAAGTGAAAGTTGTGAGAGCATGGTCGGATACACTGCCGACCTAGGGAAGTGCTTATGTGATACCGAAACGCTTACGTGTCATGCGCATGTTCGTATAAAGGTATCCAAATTGTGGGAATTCCGTCATGCGGTGACGATGCCGTCAATAGGACGATGCTTCGGGTAGTTGTTACCGTTATACTCGTATCTGGGGATGCGTGTAGAGCGAGTAGCTTACTTTACTGCTTTCTTGCATATTTTCATACTGTGAGGTTTGGGCTGAAGTGACTTTTTGCAGGTACATAATAGCGCTTTCGAGTAGTACATATTAGTTACGTTACAAGAGATCGTTGTATGCCACCGTTTATTCCGTTAGTAGTTATTGATTTTCTAAGTTTGTGAGGACGTACGGAATGTGCATGCATCATGTTGTGCATTTCATTCATGGCATTGTTCCTCCCCTTATAAGTTGATTATCTCATTTCGATAAAAATGCCAACTTAAAAATCTGTTCTCACCGCGGTAATAAAATTTTGCTACAGACGGCACGTACCAAGCAGACAGCCCGCAAGTCCACCGGCAGAGCTCCCCGTCATCAACTTGCTCCACGCACTCGTCAGCGCCACACTTTCCTTGGAGAGTTTGAGATGCCTACGCTCTTGTGGAGAGTGCTCAGCTATGTAGGCTATCCTGATGGAATGGAGCCCCGCTACTTTTGGTCGAATGAGCGGTTGGGGGAAGGACTTCTGGTGACTGTGGAAGCAGTAGTTCGTCCCCGAGGTGATGGTTCTGAGTGGACTGGTTGGCGTTTTGAGTCAACTGGCAGGACCGCTAAAGAAGCCGCTGAGAGGGCAGCCTTTGGGATCCTGAGGGATATCATGGATTGCTTTCCTCAGGAGTTGGCAGCAGCTATAGTTGGAGTCTTCCGAGGGGCAACCCCTCCACTGACTCATGGCAGCAGGCAAGAGGAAGATCCCTGGAGATTAGCGCAGCAGAAGCACAGAACAGTGACAACCCCGCTATGAGTGCCATGTTCGCCGTGATGAGGGCCTTCGATGGAGTGGAAGGTAGTCTGAGACATGTGTCTGGTACGACCGATGTCAGCTTCAGAGAGATCACGATGCCGAGATTGAGAGGCTCACCGCAGAGATGGCTCAGTTGACCCGTCAGAGGGATCAGGCTACCCAGAGGACTATAGTTTTCGAGGGAGATGTACGTGCCCTGAGAGAGCAGGTTGGGCGACTGACCACCGCCAACAGGAACGCTGAGCGCATGTTGACTCATGTGCTCCACCAGAGGAATAAAGCCTGGTCTGCAGAGAATGTGTTGAGGGCTAGACAGTTTGAGCTAGAGCAACAGCTAGCCAATGCAGAGGAATATAATGACAACCTACATGAGGAGGTTCATCGGCTGAACAATCAGCTCAACCCCTATGTTCCTCCTGGTGCGGCAGAGATGGATTTGGATGAAGACGAAGATCCCGAAGAGCCCGAGGCACCAGCTGGGGAGCACAACGACACTGCAGATGGTGACAACGCCAATGTCTCTGACTTAGACAACGACCACGATGAGTAGGCTAGTAGTTGTTGCGCTAGCTACTAGGTTTTGTTTGCATGATCTTTTGCTTTGTTGGCACTTTGGGCATGTAATGATGAGTAGAAAGACTAAGGCTTTGATGTAATGTCGGAAAGCTTGGATGTGTTTGTGGCGGTATCCGAATGTCAAAAGTCCAGTGTATGTATGCTGGCAGCTTGGTTGTAATGGACGCGATGTGTACGCTTTAAGTAATCTAATTAGGGATGTTGTGTTAATTGGAATGACTTATTGTGCCCCTGTTTTATTGTATGAATTTATTCTCTCCAGTGAATTCAGTTTGGCATAATTTTTCATTCGGTCGCAATTTCTACAACATCACCTAATAATTACTGTTGCTGAAACATGCAGATGTCGAACACTCGTTGTACCGTGTATGGTGCCGTTGAGGCTGGTGGCAGTGCAGCTGCTAATGATGACCGTGATCCACCACCGCCTCCTCCACCCTACACTGCGAAACAGTTTTTCGCACAATTTCTTGGAAGCCAACGCAACATGGAGAGCATGCAACAGAATATGGAAGCTGCGTTGCGCAGTATCGCAGATAACACCCGTCGGGGGATAAACCCGGGCGGGCACAAAGCAAATCAGTACAGCAGTTTCAAGGATTTCATGGATACCCATCCACCGATCTTCAAGGAAGCCGCAGAACCCTTGGATGCAGAAGAGTGGATTAACACTATGGAAGACAAGTTCCGTGTCTTGAGGATGACTGAAGTGTTGAAGACTGAGTACGCAGCTCATCAGCTTCAAGGTCCGGCAGGAATGTGGTGGAAGCATCACTGCACCACTTTTCCTCCCCACGCCCATATCACTTGGAGGGAGTTCACTGAAGCCTTCCGTGGAACATACATTCCACCTGGTCTGACAGAGATGAAGCTTGGGGAATTCCTGGCATTGAATCAAGGCACGAAGACTGTAACTCAATACCTGCATGCATTCAATAACCTGAGCCGTTATGCACCTGATATGGTGAATACTGATGCCAAGAAGATCGCTAGCTTCAAAAGAGGCTTGAATCCCAAGATGATGAAACATGTGGGTCCAAATATGAGGACTAGTTTCAACGACTTTGTTAGTGACTGCCTGAAACAAGAGAAGAACAACAATGTTTATGCTGCTTCCAAGATCCGTAAGAGATCTTTCGAGTCGGGTCCGTCCCAGTCCAGAACCCCAGTGGCCAACCGTCCAGCTTATCATTCGCCTGCCCCAGGTGCAAGGTTCAAGCCCCTGCAAAGGAAGAATCAGAATGCTCAACAACCCCAGAGGAACTAGAAACCGTTCAAGATGGCATTGCCTCAAGCAAAGGCAGGACAAGGCAGTTCGTCTGGAACTGTGGCTCAAGTGAAGGGACCGTGCTTTAACTGCAACTAACCCGGACACTTTGCAAAGTTTTGCCCCTACCCTAAGAAACAGCAGACGCAGTATCAAGCTCGGGTGCACCACACCACCGTGGATGACATCCCGGAAGGAGAGCCGGTGACAGCTGGTATGTTTTCTATCAACAATCATCCTGCAGTAGTCTTGTTTGATTCCGGATCATCCCATTCATTTGTAAGTCAAGCATTTGTTAAGAGGCATGAGCAAAAGATAGTTGAATTGGAATGTGCATATAGAATCAGTTCAGCCGGGGCTGATCTGTTGACTAATCAGATAGTTTAGGGTGTAACCCTAAACATATCAAACCGGCAATATAAGCTTAATCTGATAGTCATGCCAGGGTTAGTTTTGGATGTGATCATGGGCATGAACTGGATGAATAAGATGGGGGTAGTAATTGATATTGGAGGAAGGAGTATTTCTCTTAATGAACCAAGTGGGGAAGGCACCTTTCGGGTGGTCTTACCTCAGAAAGTAGACCTAGCTAGCACAACTTGTGCGGTCCAAACTACTCTGCTAGCCAAGATTCCAGTAGTCTGTGAATTCCCAGATGTGTTTCCAGATGAGTTACCTGGACTTCCACCAGACCGAGATGTTGAGTTTGCCATTGAGTTAATTCCAGGAACAGCACTGATCTCGAGAAGGCCCTATCGGATGCCTCCCAATGAGTTAGCAGAATTGAAGAAGCAACTCCAGGACTTGCTAAAGAAAGGTTTGATTCGTCCCAGCTCATCTCAATGGGGATGCCCTGCACTGTTTGTGAAAAAGAAAAAGGATAACTCCTTACGCATGTGCGTGGATTATCGACCACTGAATGCAGTGACAATTAAAAACAAGTATCCTCTTCCTCAGATTGATATCTTGTTTAACCAATTGTCTAAAGCCAAAGTGTTCTCTAAGATAGATTTGAGGTCAGGATATCATCAGATAAAGATTAGGCCGCAAGATGTGCCTAAGACTGCGTTCTCTACCAGATACGGTTTGTACGAGTATCTTGTCATGTCCTTCGGATTGACAAATGCTCCTGCATACTTTATGTATCTGATGAATTCCGTTTTCATGCCAGAATTGGACAAGTTTGTGATTGTGTTCATTGATGACATTCTGATATACTTAGAGAATGAAGAAGATCATGCAAAACACCTCAGGATTGTCTTGACTAGACTCAGAGAACATCGACTGTATGCTAAGTTCAGCAAGTGTGAGTTCTGGCTTAGGACAGTTCCTTTTCTCGGCCACGTGTTGTCCGAAAATGGCATTTCCGTAGACCCTAGTAAGGTGCAAGAGGTTATGGACTGGAAGTCACCAACCACAGTTCATGAAGTTCGTAGTTTTCTTTGTTTAGCCGGTTACTATCGTCGCTTCATACCGGATTTCTCGAAGATTGCCAAACCAATGACAAGCCTGTTACAGAAGGATCATAAGTTTGTATGGACAAAGGAGTGCGAGGCAGCTTTCTGCACCTTGCGAAAGTTGTTGACCACGGCTCCTGTTCTGGCCCAACCGGATATAGAAAAGCCATTTGATGTGTTCTGTGATGCATCTAAGAATGGGTTAGGATGTGTACTAATGCAAAATGGAAGGGTCATTGCTTATGCCTCACGTCAATTGAGGAAGCATGAGGTTAACTATCCTACCCATGATTTGGAGCTTGCAGCAGTGGTACATGCTCTAAAGATTTAGAGACACTACCTGCTGGGTAATGTGTGTAATATCTTTACAGACCATAAGAGTCTCAAATATATTTTTACCCAATCTGAGTTGAACATGCGACAGAGAAGATGGTTAGAGCTAATAAAGGACTATAATCTAAACGTGCACTATCATCCCGAGAAGGCTAATGTAGTAGCAGATGCACTGAGCAAAAAATCACATGCTATTGATGTGCAACCGTTGTTTGAAGAAGGGTTCAATTTGTTACATCCTGCTGTGTTGCATAATATTCAGATCAGTTGTACTCTGGAAAACTAGATCATTGAAGGTCAGAAAACAGATAAGGGAATATTTCATATCAAGGAGAAGATGAAGAGGGAACCCACCAAACACTTTCGAATGGATGACCAAGGAGTGTTATGGTTTAAGGATCGCCTGGTAGTACCCAAGGATAGAGAGCTTAAGAACAAGTTGATGGATGAGGCCCATCATTCTAAGCTATCTATTCACCCCGGAAGTAGTAAGATGTACCAGGAGTTGCGACCCCGTTATTGGTGGACTAAGATGAAAAAGGAGATTGCAGCATACGTTGCTCGTTGCGACATGTGTTGTAGAGTTAAAGCTCTTCACATGAGACCTGCAGGACTTCTGCAACCCTTGTCTGTACCCGATTGGAAATGGGATGATATAAGTATGGATTTTATTACTAGTCTTCCCACCACACAGAAGGGACATGATTCGATTTGGGTAATAGTAGATCGTCTTACCAAGTCAGCTCACTTTCTGCCAGTTAAGATAGCATTCCGACCACCTCAATATGCAGAAAAGTATATTGCTGAGATTGTCCAATTGCATGGGATACCAAAAATGATCGTGTCTGATCGTGGTTCACAGTTTACCTCTCATTTTTGGGAACATCTTCATAAAGGTTTGGGCACTAGTTTGATTCGTAGTACGGCTTACCATCCACAGACAGACGGGCAGACAGAACGAGTTAATGCTGTACTTGAAGATATGCTTAGAGCTTGTGTGCTATCATCCAGAGGCTCATGGGAATCCTGGTTACCATTGGCAGAATTCGCTTACAACAACAGTTACCAAGAGAGTATCAAGATGGCACCTTTTGAAGCTTTGTACGGCAGAAAGTGCAGGACACCGTTAAATTGGGTGGAGCCTGGAGAAAGAAGGTTTTACTGAATTGATTTTGTAGATGAGGCAGAGAAAAAGGTCCGTATTATCCAACAAAACATGCAAGCTGCACAGTCCCGTCAGAAGAGTTATGCAGATAAGAGAAGAAGACCATTGGATTTCCAAGTGGGTGACTATGTCTATTTGAAGGTTACCCCAATGAAGAAGAAACGGTTTGGAATCAAGAAGAAATTGTCTGCTAGATATGTAGGACCATACCAGATCATAGAGAAAAAGGGTCCCGTGGCGTACAAGTTGTAGTTGCCAGAAGAGATGAGTTCGATCTTTCCCGTCTTTCACGTATCCCAGTTAAAGAAGTGTCTGCGTGTTCCAGAAGAGAGAATAGAACCTCAGGGTATTCGGATCAAGGCAGACTTGGAATATCATGAACAACCGGTTCGAGTTCTGGATACTAAGGACCGAGTCACTCGAAATAAAGTGGTAACAACCTACAAGATTCAGTGGAGCCATCATGATGAGAGTGATGCTTCATGGGAAACGGGAGAATATCTTCAAACCGCGTATAAAGATTTTTACGATAAATGGTTCGTAACTCAAAATCTCGGGACGAGATTCTTATAAGGGGGGAGGGCTGTAACACCCCTGGGTGTTAAGCATGCATTAGCATTTCAAAGCATAAAGCATTCAACATCATTTCATGACTAGCATTGCACGAAATATAACCCTTTTAAACTTAAACTTGAAAAGCAAATATTTAGAACCCTAACTTCGAATGTAAGTGCAAAAAGGTGGTATACTTTTGGGTAATAGCAATTTTAAATAATCTAGAATAAATTAACATGATTTTTGGAGCAATTCTTGAATTCAAATTTACCTCAAATTTTGCTTTAAAAATATTCTAAACAAATGAATTTTTGTTTAATAATTTAGCTTTAAATCCCAAATTCAAAATCTATTGAGAATTTTTAAAAATGCCCTACATGAAAGTTGTAGAGAATAAAATTTTGAACAACTTTTATTTTGAGCAAAAGTTCTGAAAACCTCTTTTTCATCTTCAAATTCAATTTTGAAACAAATAAGGAAAATCTGGAAATATTTTTATAAAAGAAAAATCGGTTTTCGTTTTCGTGGGCTGCGGCCTCCTTTTCAGCCCAACGGCGCTGGCAGCCCGGCCCGTAGCCCCGCGCCGGCTTCCTCCCGCGCGCGCGCGCCCACGTGCGACGCCGTGGCGCCGCGACAGAGCTCGGCCGCCGCGTGGCCGAACGACGGCGACGCCACGCGACATGCGCCCCTATGGCCCCCGCAGCCCCGCGCCCGCTTACCCCCCCTCCGCGCGCTCGTCCGCCTCAGCTGCTCCCTCCATTCCCTCCTCTCGCTCCGCCAGCAGCAGCAACCGCGCCCCGCCGCGCCATTGCCGGGTCCCGAGCTCCGCCACCGCCTTAGCCGCCGCTCCGGCTCACCGCCTCCGCCTCCGTCTTTGCCCTCGCTACGCCCTTTCGTTGCGCATTCGGTGCTCGCCACGGCCCGCGAGGATTCGGCCCCCATCCTCGGATCGCAGGAGGAGTCGCAGGTAGCAGTGCCGGAGGAGCAAGCTTGGACCGACCAGCCGGAGTCCGAGGCACAGGAGGTGCCCGAGGAAGAAGAGCCAGGCGAGGAGCTGCCAGAGTGCGTCGATCACCATCCTAGCTCGTTCGAAAGAGGCAAGCCCCGGAGCATTTTGAGTCTCCTACTTTATAAAAGCAATTCTTTACTACATGAGTTATAGTTATATATACTGTTGCATTAGGTTATAGGAGTTGAGTGAAACCGTTGTTGCATTACTATCCTTGTCCACTGGATTACCTTTTACCTTGTTAGGTCAGGATCGAGTAAATTGCTTAGCCATGCTTAGACCGGTAGAAGTCGGGTGATTTCCTGTCACTTGCGAGCTGTAGGTGGATACCTGGTTATGGTTAGCTGTAATTGTGATCATGAAAAGTAACCAAGTGTTGATGGATGAACGGAGACCGGGCGGAGTCTTGTAGGGTTTTGGACTATAGTGATTCCGTCTGTGTCGATTAAGGTCCGATCGTTGCTCGTCCCTCTTGTCATGTTGAATGCATGCCTCACATTTAGATGGCCGAATAAAGTACCTTTCGACCGCGAAGCTAGTGACACTTTTCGAGCCGGGATAAACTCAGATTGGCAGACTGGTGCTGAAGGGGGGTGCAACGGGGACGCGAAGGGTGAGCCCAAGGTGCGTCCTGGCAGTCGGGCGGTCCCTGGGTAGTGCGATCCATGATTGTTATCCCACGGCTTCTTGGAAAATGTCATTGGTGACCTAAGCGACCCTGACGGGGGAAGCATAGTTTGTGTGAGGAATAAATCTCCAGCTGGATAGGAATTCGATTCGAATCGCCGTGGCTCCCGGTTAGTGAGCACTTGACTCGAGCTACGGCATCGTAGTAACATTAATGGAACACTGATGGTTACGTGAATGATGTTGGAAATGCTAAACCTGATATGGTAATCTAGATTGTTAATGATGAATCAAGTGATTGCTTTAGCAATAGGTGCTTACCTAGCTTGAATAGGTTATACTAAAAGTGATGCAAAAAGTACTAGTATAGTTTTTCATAACAACTGATGCTTTTCGCAAATGAGTCAAGCCAGTCCACTGTATAAAACCTTGCATGCTCCTTGGTGTCCTTTATTTCTGGTTTCTGACGGGTAAGTCTAGCTAAGTACATTCTCGTACTCAGGGCGTTGTTCCCATTGTTGTTGCAGATGGTCAGATGTACTATGGGTACTGCTCCAACTGTCTGTACCCGGCGATGGGCGACAACTAGGACCTTGGGCAATGGTCACTCTGTTCGTCTTATCTAATGCTTTTGGTGGACCATGACTATCTACTAGCACTGTATTTGAACTAAGTGTGTGCATTTAAAACTGCTTGCTTCCGCTTTGTTATCTGGAACTATGTTGTAATAACTTTTATTCCGAACTCTGATGTATTCCACTTTTATTGTGAACTCTATGTATCATGTGAACTGTGGCTGCTAAATCGGTACGATCTTGGTTGTATGTTGGTTGGTTTGAAATCCTTTGTGATTTCACGGAATCACGGGTTATACGGGTTTAAGTTTGATAAATTATCCGCCTCGGTGGAAGATTTTCTTACTTAATCTCGTATAATTACGTTGATCCGTTACAATTTGTTTGGTCTATTTGGAGATAGTGCTATAGAAGATAGGTGCACGGTTTGCATTGAATGTACCATAGGTCATAAATAGTTTTGGACGCACCCGATGGAACTCGTAAGTGACGTGGGTCGTGTGGAATCTCGTTTTAGTCCATTTCAAAATAGTGTTAGTGTCAGTGCAAGGTTGGAGCATGGTTTGCTTCGAACATACCATAGGCATAGAGATTGTTTTGGATGAACTCGATCAGACTCTTAGGTGACGAGGTTCAAGTGGAAGCTCGGTTCGGTCCGATTGGGGATAGTGCTTCTCTTGATGCAAGATTGGTGCTTGGTTTGCACCAAATGTAGCATAGGCATAGAAATCATTTCGGACGCACTCGAGGGGACTCCTAGGTGAGGAGGCTCAAGTGGAAGCTTGGTATGGTCCATTTGGAGATAGTGCTACTCTTGATGCATGATTGGTGCACGGTTTGCGTCGAACGTACCGTAGGTCGGAAATAGTATTGGAGGCACCCGATGGAACTCATAGGTTACATGGGTCATGTGGAATCTAGTTTTGATCTATTTTGAGATAGTGTTAGCGTCGGTGCAAGATAGGTGCTTGGTTTGCGTCAAACATACCATAGGCTCATAAATTGTTTTATACGCACCCGAGGTACTCCTAAGGTGACGAGGGTGTGGTGGAGCTCTGTTTGTTCCGTTTGGAGATAGTGCTAATCTTGACACAAGATAGGTGCACAGTTTGCACTAAACGTACCATAGGCTCATAAATAGTTTTGGACACACCCGATGGAACTCGTAAGTGACGCGGGTCGTGTGGAATCTCATTGTAGTCGGTTCATAGACAGTTTTAGTGTTAGTGCAAGATAGGTGCACGGTTGCACCAAATGTAGCATTGGCATAGAAATCATTTTGGACACACTCAAGGGGACTCCAAGGGGACGAGGCTCAAGCGGAAGCTTGATTCAGTACGTTTGGAGATAGTGCTAGTTTTGATACAAGATTGGTGCTCAGTTTGCGTTGAACGTACCGTAGGCTCAGAAATAGTATTGGAGGCACCTGATGGAACTCCTAGGTTACGTGGGTCATGGTGAATCATGTTTCGATCTGTTTTGAAACAGTGTTAGCGTCGGTGCAAGATAGGTGCTCGGTTTGCGTCAAACGTACCATAGGTTCATAAATCATTTTAGTAGCACCTGCGGTAGTCCTAGGTGATGAGGATCTGGTGGAGTCCTAGGTGATGAGGGTCTGGTGGAGATCTGTTTAGTCCGTTTGGAGATAGTGCAACAGAAGATTGGTGCACGGTTTGCGTTGAACGTACCATAGGTCATAAATAGTTTTGGACGCACCCGATGGAACTCGTAAGTGACATGGGTCGTGTGGAATCTCGTTTTGGTCCATTTGGAGATAGTTTTAGTGTCAGTGCAAGGTTGGAGCACGGTTTGCACCGAACATACCATAGGCATAGAAATCATTTTGGACGAACTCAATCAGACTCCTAGGTGACGAGGCTCAAGTGGAAGCTCGGTTCGGTTCGTTTGGGGATAGTGCTTCTCTTGATGCAAGATTGGTCCTTGGTTTGCACCAAATGTAGCATAGGCATATAAATCATTTTGGACGCACTCGAGGGGACTCCTAGGTGACGAGGCTCAAGTGGAAGCTCGATTTGGTACGTTTGGAGATAGAGCTACTCTTGAGGCAAGATTGGTGCTCGGTTTGAGTCAAATGTGCCGTAGGCTCAGAAATAGTATTGGAGGCACCCGATCTAACTCCTAGGTGACGTGGGTCATGTGGAATATCGTCGGTGCAAGATAGGTGCATGGTTTGCACTAAACGTACCATAGGCATAGAAATCGTTATGGACACACTCGATGGCACTCATAGGTGACAAGGCTCAAGTGGAAGCTCGGTATGGTCCATTTGGAGATAGTGCTACTCTTGATGCATGATTGGTGCACGGTTTGCATCGAACGTACTGTAGGCTCGAAAATAGTGTTGGAGGCACCAGATGGAACTCCTAGGTTACGTGGGTCATGTGGAATCTTGTTTTGATCTGTTTTAAAACAATGTTAGCGTCGGTGCAAGATAGGTGCTTGGTTTGCGTCAAACGTACCATAGGTTCATAAATCGTTTTAGCAGCACACACGGTACTCCTATGTGATGAGGGTCTGGTGGAGATCTGTTTGGTCTATTTGAAGATAGTGCTACAGAAGATAGGTGCACAGTTTGCAATGAACGTACCATAGGTCATAAATAGTTTTGGACGCACCCGATGGAACTCGTAAGTGACGTGGGTCGTGTGGAATCTCGTTTTAGTCCATTTGGAGATAGTGTTAGTGTCAGTGCAAGGTTCGAGCACGGTTTGCACCGAACATAACATAGACATAGAAATCGTTTTGGACGAACTCGATCAGACTCCTAGGTGACGAGGCTCAAGTGGAAGCTCGGTTCGGTCCGTTTGGGGATAGTGCTTCTCTTGATGCAAGATTGGTGCTTGGTTTGCACCAAATGTAGCAGAGGCATAGAACTCATTTTGGACGCACTCGAGGGGACTCCTAGGTGAGGAGGCTCAAGTGGAAGCTCGATTTGGTGCGTTTGGAGATAGTTCTACTCTTGAGGCAAGATTGGTGCTTGGTTTGAGTCAAATGTGCCGTAGGCTTAGAAATAGTATTGGAGGCACCCGATGGAACTCCTAGGTGACGTGGGTCATGTGAGTTTTGATCTATCTAGAGACAGTGTTATCATCGGTGCAAGATAGGTGCACGGTTTGCACTAAACGTACCATAGGCATAGAAATCATTTTGGACACACTCGATGGGACTCATAGGTGACGAGGCTCAAGTGGAAGCTCGGTACGGTCCATTTGGAGATAGTGCTACTCTTGATGCATGATTGGTGCACGGTTTGCGTGATAGGTGCACGGTTTGCATTGAACGTACCATAGGTCATAAATAGTTTTGGACGCACCCGATGGAACTCGTAAGTGACGTGGGTCGTGTGGAATCTTGTTTTAGTCCATTTGGAGATAGTGTTAGTGTCAGTGCAAGGTTGGAGCACGGTTTGCACCGAACATAAACATAGATGTAGAAATCATTTTGGACGAACTCGATTAGACTCCTAGCTGACGAGGCTCAAGTGGAAGCTCGGTTTGGTCCGTTTGGGGATAGTGCTTCTCTTGATGCAGGATTGGTGCTTGGTTTGCACCAAATGTAGCATAGGCATAGAAATCGTTCTGGACGCACTCGAGGGGACTCCTAGGTGAGGAGGCTCAAGTGGAAGCTCAATTTGGTGCGTTTGGAGATAGTGCTAATCTTGAGGCAAGAATGGTGCTCGGTTTGAGTCGAATGTGCCGTAGGCTCAGAAATAGTATTGGAGGCACCCGATGGAACTCCTAGGTGACGTGGGTGATGTGGACTCTCGTTTTGATCTATTTGGAGACAGTGTTATCATCGGTGCAAGATAGGTGCACGGTTTGCACTAAACGTACCATAGGCATAGAAATCATTTATGGACACACTCGATGGGACTCATAGGTGACGAGGCTCAAGTGGAAGCTCGGTACAGTCCATTTGGAGATAGTGCTACTCTTGATGCATGATTGGTGCACGGTTTGTGTCGAACGTACCGCAGGCTTGGAAATAGTGTTGGAGGCACCCGAAGGAACTCCTAGGTTACGTGGGTCATGTGGAATCTTGTTTCGATCTATTTTGAAAAAGTGTTAGCATCGGTGCAAGATAGGTGCATGGTTTGCACTAAACGTACCATAGGCATAGAAATCGTTTTGGACACACTCGATGGGACTCATAGGTCACGAGGCTCAAGTGGAAGCTCGGTATGGTCCATTTGGAGATAGTGCTACTCTTGATGCATGATTGGTGCATGGTTTGCGTCGAACGTACCGTAGGCTCGAAAATAGTGTTGGAGGCAGCAGATGGAACTCCTAGGTTACGTGGGTCATGTGGAATCTTGTTTTGATCTGTTTTAAAATAGTGTTAGCGTCGGTGCAAGATAGGTGCTCGGTTTGCGTCAAACGTACCATAGGTTCATAAATCGTTTTAGCAGCACACACGGTACTCCTATGTGATGAGGGTCTGGTGGAGATCTGTTTGGTCTATTTGAAGATAGTGCTACAGAAGAGAGGTGCACAGTTTGCAATGAACGTACCATAGGTCTTAAATAGTTTTGGACGCACCCGATGGAACTCGTAAGTGACGTGGGTCGTGTGGAATCTCGTTTTAGTCCATTTGGAGATAGTGTTAGTGTCAGTGCAAGGTTCGAGCACGGTTTGCACCGAACATAACATAGACATAGAAATCGTTTTGTACGAACTCGATCAGACTCCTAGGTGACGAGGCTCAAGTGGAAGCTCGGTTCGGTCCGTTTGGGGATAGTGCTTCTCTTGATGCAAGATTGGTGCTTGCTTTGCACCAAATGTAGCAGAGGCATAGAAATCATTTTGGACGCACTCGAGGGGACTCCTAGGTGAGGAGGCTCAAGTGGAAGCTCGATTTGGTGCGTTTGGAGATAGTTCTACTCTTGAGGCAAGATTGGTGCTTGGTTTGAGTCAAATGTGCCGTAGGCCTAGAAATAGTATTGGAGGCACCCGATGGAACCCCTAGGTGACGTGGGTCATGTGGACTCTCGTTTTGATCTATTTGGAGACAGTGTTATCATCGGTGCAAGATAGGTGCACGGATTGCACTAAACGTACCATAGGCATAGAAATCGTTTTGGACGCACTCGAGGGGACTCCTAGGTGAGGAGGCTCAAGTGGAACCTCGATTTGGTGCGTTTGGAGATAGTGCTACTCTTGAGGCAAGATTGGTGCTCGGTTTGAGTCGAATGTGCCGTAGGCTCGGAAATAGTATTGGAGGCACCCGATGGAACTCCTAGGCGACGTGGGTCATGTGAGTTTTGATCTATCTAGAGACAGTGTTATCATCGGTGCAAGATAGGTGCACGGTTTGCACTAAACGTACCATAGGCATATAAGTCATTTTGGACACACTCGATGGGACTCATAGGTGACGAGGCTCAAGTGGAAGCTCGGTACGGTCCATTTGGAGATAGTGCGACTCTTGATGCATGATTGGTGCACGGTTTGCGTGATAGGTGCACGGTTTGCATTGAACGTACCATAGGTCATAAATAGTTTTGGACGCACCCGATGGAACTCGTAAGTGACGTGGGTCGTGTGGAATCTTGTTTTAGTCCATTTGCAGATAGTGTTAGTGTCAGTGCAAGGTTGGAGCACGGTTTGCACCGAACATAACATAGACGTAGAAATCATTTTGGACGAACTCGATCAGACTCCTAGCTGACGAGGCTCAAGTGGAAGCTCGGTTCGGTCCGTTTGGGGATAGTGCTTCTCTTGATGCAAGATTGGTGCTTGGTTTGCACCAAATGTAGCAGAGGCATAGAAATCATTTTGGACGCACTCGAGGGGACTCCTAGGTGAGGAGGCTCAAGTGGAAGCTCGATTTGGTGCGTTTGGAGATAGTTCTACTCTTGAGGCAAGATTGGTGCTTGGTTTGAGTCAAATGTGCCGTAGGCTTAGAAATAGTATTGGAGGCACCCGATGGAACTCCTATGTGACGTGGGTCATGTGGACTCTCGTTTTGATCTATTTGGAGACAGTGTTATCATCGGTGCAAGATAGGTGCACGGATTGCACAAAACGTACCATAGGCGTAGAAATCGTTTTGGACGCACTCGAGGGTACTCCTAGGTGAGGAGGCTCAAGTGGAACCTCGATTTGGTGCATTTGGAGATAGTGCTACTCTTGAGGCAAGATTGGTGCTCGGTTTGAGTCGAATGTGCCGTAGGCTCGGAAATAGTATTGGAGGCACCCGATGGAACTCCTAGGCGACGTGGGTCATGTGAGTTTTGATCTATCTAGAGACAGTGTTATCATCGGTGCAAGATAGGTGCACGGTTTGCACTAAACGTACCATAGGCATAGAAATCATTTTGGACACACTCGATGGGACTCATAGGTGATGAGGCTCAAGTGGAAGCTCGGTACGGTCCATTTGGAGATAGTGCTACTCTTGATGCATGATTGGTGCACGGTTTGCGTGATAGGTGCACGGTTTGCATTGAACGTACCATAGGTCATAAATAGTTTTGGACGCACCCGATGGAACTCGTAAGTGACATGGGTCGTGTGGAATCTTGTTTTAGTCCATTTGGAGATAGTGTTAGTGTCAGTGCAAGGTTGGAGCACGGTTTGCACCGAACATAACATAGACGTAGAAATCATTTTGGACGAACTCGATTAGACCCCTAGCTGACGAGGCCCAAGTGGAAGCTCGGTTCGGTCCGTTTGGGGATAGTGCTTCTCTTGATGCAGGATTGGTGCTTGGTTTGCACCAAATGTAGCATAGGCATAGAAATCGTTCTGGACGCAGTCGAGGGGACTCCTAGGTGAGGAGGCTCAAGTGGAAGCTTGATTTGGTGCGTTTGGAGATAGTGCTACTCTTGAGGCAAGATTGGTGCTCGGTTTGAGTCGAATGTGCCGTAGGCTCAGAAATAGTATTGGAGGCACCCGATGGAACTCCTAGGTGACGTGGGTGATGTGGACTCTCGTTTTGATCTATTTGGAGACAATGTTATCATCGGTGCAAGATAGGTGCACGGTTTGCACTAAACGTACCATAGGCATAGAAATCGTTTTGGACACACTCGATGGGACTCATAGGTGACGAGGCTCAAGTGGAAGCTCGGTAAGGTCCATTTGGAGATAGTGCTACTCTTGATGCATGATTGGTGCACGGTTTGTGTCGAACGTACCGTAGGCTTGGAAATAGTGTTGGAGGCACCCGATGGAACTCCTAGGTTACGTGGGTCATGTGGACTCTCGTTTTGATCTATTTGGAGACAGTGTTATCATCGGTGCAAGATAGGTGCACGGATTGCACTAAACGTACCATAGGCGTAGAAATCGTTTTGGACGCACTCGAGGGGACTCCTAGGTGAGGAGGCTCAAGTGGAACCTCGATTTGGTGCGTTTGGAGATAGTGCTACTCTTGAGGCAAGATTGGTGCTCGGTTTGAGTCGAATGTGCCGTAGGCTCGGAAATAGTATTGGAGGCACCCGATGGAACTCCTAGGCGACGTGGGTCATGTGGGTTTTGATCTATCTAGAGACAGTGTTATCATCGGTGCAAGATAGGTGCACGGTTTGCACTAAACGTACCATAGGCATAGAAATCATTTTGGACACACTCGATGGGACTCATAGGTGATGAGGCTCAAGTGGAAGCTCGGTACGGTCCATTTGGAGATAATGCTACTCTTGATGCATGATTGGTGCACGGTTTGCGTGATAGGTGCACGGTTTGCATTGAACGTACCATAGGTCATAAATAGTTTTGGACGCACCCGATGGAACTCGTAAGTGACATGGGTCGTGTGGAATCTTGTTTTAGTCCACTTGGAGATAGTGTTAGTGTCAGTGCAAGGTTGGAGCACGGTTTGCACCGAACATAACATAGATGTAGAAATCATTTTGGACGAACTCGATTAGACTCCTAGCTGACGAGGCTCAAGTGGAAACTCGGTTCGGTCCGTTTGGGGATAGTGCTTCTCTTGATGCAGGATTGGTGCTTGGTTTGCAATAAATGTAGCATAGGCATAGAAATCATTCTGGACGCAGTCGAGGGGACTCCTAGGTGAGGAGGCTCAAGTGGAAGCTTGATATGGTGCGTTTGGAGATAGTGCTACTCTTGAGGCAAGATTGGTGCTCGGTTTGAGTCGAATGTGCCGTAGGCTCAGAAATAGTATTGGAGGCACCCGATGGAACTCCTAGGTGACGTGGGTGATGTGGACTCTCATTTTGATCTATTTGGAGACAATGTTATCATCGGTGCAAGATAGGTGCACGGTTTGCACTAAACGTACCATAGGCATAGAAATCGTTTTGGACACACTCGATGGGACTCATAGGTGACGAGGCTCAAGTGGAAGCTCGGTAAGGTCCATTTGGAGATAGTGCTACTCTTGATGCATGATTGGTGCACGGTTTGTGTCGAACGTACCGTAGGCTTGGAAATAGTGTTGGAGGCACCCGATGGAACTCCTAGGTTACGTGGGTCATGTGGAATCTTGTTTCGATCTATTTTGAAAAAGTGTTAGCATCGGTGCAAGATAGGTGCTCGGTTTGCATCAAACGTACCATAGGTTCATAAATCGTTTTAGCAGCACCCACGGTACTCCTAGGTGATGAGGGTCTGTTGGAGATATGTTTGGTCTATTTGGAGATAGTGATCCAGAAGAAAGGTACACGGTTTGCACTGAACGTACCATAGGTCATAAATAGTTTTGGACGCACCCGATGGAACTCATAAGTGACGTGGGTCGTGTGGAATCTCATTTTAGTCTATTTGGAGATAGTGTTAGTGTCAGTGCAAGGTTGGAGCACGGTTTGCACCGAACGTACCATAGGCATAGAAATCATTTTGGATGAACTCGATCAGACTCCTAGGTGATGAGGCTCATGGGGAAGGTCGGTTCGGTCCGTTTGGGGATAGTGCTTCTTTTGATGCAAGATTGGTGGTTGGTTTGCACCAAATGTAGCATAGGCATAGAAATCATTTTGGACGCACTCGAGGGGACTCCTAGGTGACGAGGCTCAAGTGGAAGCTCGGTACGGTCCATTTGGAGATAGTGCTACTCTTCATGCATGATTGGTGCACGGTTTGCGTCGAACGTACCGTAGGCTCAGAAATAGTGTTGGAGGCACCCGATGGAACTCCTAGGATACGTGGGTCATGTGGAATCTTGTTTCGATCTATTTTGAGAAAGTGTTATCGTCGGTGCAAGATACGTGCTCGGTTTGCGTCAAACGTACCATAGGTTCATAAATCGTTTTAGAAGCACCCACGGTACTCCTAGGCGATGACGGTCTGGTGGAGATCTGTTTGGTCTGTTTGGAGACAGTGCTACAGAAGATAGGTGCACGGTTTCCACTGAATGTACCATAGGTCATAAATAGTTTTGGACGCACCCGATGGAACTCGTAAGTGACGTGGGTCGTGTGGAATCTCGTTTTAGTCCACTTGTAGATAGTGTTAGTGTCAGTGCAAGGTTGGAGCACGGTTTGCACCGAACATAACATAGACATAGAAATCATTTTGGATGAACTCAATCAGAGTCCTAGGTGACGAGGCTCAAGTGGAAGCTCGGTTCGGTCCGTTTGGGGATAGTGTTTCTCTTGATGCAGGATTGGTGCTTGGTTTGCACCAAATGTGGCATAGGCATAGAAATCGTTTTGGACACACTCCAAAGGACTCCTAGGTGAGGAGGCTCAAGTGGAAGCTCGATTTGGTGCGTTTGGAGGTAGTGCTACTCTTGAGGCAAGATTGGTGCTCGGTTTGAGTCGAATGTGCCGTAGGCTCGGAAATAGTATTGGAGGCACCCGATGGAACTCCTAGGCGACGTGGGTCATGTGAGTTTTGATCTATCTAGAGACAGTGTTATCATCGGTGCAAGATAGGTGCACGGTTTGCACTAAACGTACCATAGGCATATAAATCATTTTGGACACACTCGATGGGACTCATAGGTGACGAGGCTCAAGTGGAAGCTCGGTACGGTCCATTTGGAGATAGTGCGACTCTTGATGCATGATTGGTGCACGGTTTGCGTGATAGGTGCACGGTTTGCATTGAACGTACCATAGGTCATAAATAGTTTTGGACGCACCCGATGGAACTCGTAAGTGACATGGGTCGTGTGGAATCTTGTTTTAGTCCATTTGGAGATAGTGTTAGTGTCAGTGCAAGGTTGGAGCACGGTTTGCACCGAACATAACATAGACGTAGAAATCATTTTGGACGAACTCGATTAGACTCCTAGCTGACGAGGCTCAAGTGGAAGCTCGGTTCGGTCCGTTTGGGGATAGTGCTTCTCTTGATGCAGGATTGGTGCTTGGTTTGCACCAAATGTAGCATAGGCATAGAAATCATTCTGGACGCAGTCGAGGGGACTCCTAGGTGAGGAGGCTCAAGTGGAAGCTTGATTTGGTGCGTTTGGAGATAGTGCTACTCTTGAGGCAAGATTGGTGCTCGGTTTGAGTCGAATGTGCCGTAGGCTCAGAAATAGTATTGGAGGCACCCGATGGAACTCCTAGGTGACGTGGGTGATGTGGACTCTCGTTTTGATCTATTTGGAGACAATGTTATCATCGGTGCAAGATAGGTGCACGGTTTGCACTAAACGTACCATAGGCATAGAAATCGTTTTGGACACACTCGATGGGACTCATAGGTGACGAGGCTCAAGTGGAAGCTCGGTAAGGTCCATTTGGAGATAGTGCTACTCTTGATGCATGATTGGTGCACGGTTTGTGTCGAACGTACCGTAGGCTTGGAAATAGTGTTGGAGGCACCCGATGGAACTCCTAGGTTACGTGGGTCATGTGGACTCTCGTTTTGATCTATTTGGAGATAGTGTTATCATCGGTGCAAGATAGGTGCACGGATTGCACTAAACGTACCATAGGCGTAGAAATCGTTTTGGACGCACTCGAGGGGACTCCTAGGTGAGGAGGCTCAAGTGGAACCTCGATTTGGTGCATTTGGAGATAGTGCTACTCTTGAGGCAAGATTGGTGCTCGGTTTGAGTCGAATGTGCCGTAGGCTCGGAAATAGTATTGGAGGCACCCGATGGAACTCCTAGGCGACGTGGGTCATGTGAGTTTTGATCTATCTAGAGACAGTGTTATCATCGGTGCAAGATAGGTGCACGGTTTGCACTAAACGTACCATAGGCATAGAAATCATTTTGGACACACTCGATGGGACTCATAGGTGATGAGGCTCAAGTAGAAGCTCGGTACGGTCCATTTGGAGATAGTGCTACTCTTGATGCATGATTGGTGCACGGTTTGCGTGATAGGTGCACGGTTTGCATTGAACGTACCATAGGTCATAAATAGTTTTGGACGCACCCGATGGAACTCGTAAGTGACATGGGTCGTGCGGAATCTTGTTTTAGTCCATTTGGAGATAGTGTTAGTGTCAGTGCAAGGTTGGAGCACGGTTTGCACCGAACATAACATAGACGTAGAAATCATTTTGGACGAACTCGATTAGACTCCTAGCTGACGAGGCTCAAGTGGAAGCTCGGTTCGGTCCGTTTGGGGATAGTGCTTCTCTTGATGCAGGATTGGTGCTTGGTTTGCACCAAATGTAGCATAGGCATAGAAATCGTTCTGGACGCAGTCGAGGGGACTCCTAGGTGAGGAGGCTCAAGTGGAAGCTTGATTTGGTGCGTTTGGAGATAGTGCTACTCTTGAGGCAAGATTGGTGCTCGGTTTGAGTCGAATGTGCCGTAGGCTCAGAAATAGTATTGGAGGCACCCGATGGAACTCCTAGGTGACGTGGGTGATGTGGACTCTCGTTTTGATCTATTTGGAGACAATGTTATCATCGGTGCAAGATAGGTGCACGGTTTGCACTAAACGTACCATAGGCATAGAAATCGTTTTGGACACACTCGATGGGACTCATAGGTGACGAGGCTCAAGTGGAAGCTCGGTAAGGTCCATTTGGAGATAGTGCTACTCTTGATGCATGATTGGTGCACGGTTTGGGTCGAACGTACCGTAGGCTTGGAAATAGTGTTGGAGGCACCCGATGGAACTCCTAGGTTACGTGGGTCATGTGGAATCTTGTTTCGATCTATTTTGAAAAAGTGTTAGCATCGGTGCTTGATAGGTGCTCGGTTTGCATCAAACGTACCATAGGTTCATAAATCGTTTTAGCAGCACCCACGGTACTCCTAGGTGATGAGGGTCTGTTGGAGATCTGTTTGGTCTATTTGGAGATAGTGATCCAGAAGAAAGGTACACGGTTTGCACTGAACGTACCATAGGTCATAAATAGTTTTGGACGCACCCGATGGAACTCATAAGTGACGTGGGTCGTGTGGAATCTCATTTTAGTCTATTTGGAGATAGTGTTAGTGTCAGTGCAAGGTTGGAGCACGGTTTGCACCGAACGTACCATAGGCATAGAAATCATTTTGGATGAACTCGATCAGACTCCTAGGTGATGAGGCTCATGGGGAAGGTCGGTTCGGTCCATTTGGGGATAGTGCTTCTTTTGATGCAAGATTGGTGGTTGGTTTGCACCAAATGTAGCATAGGCATAGAAATCATTTTGGACGCACTCGAGGGGACTCCTAGGTGACGAGGCTCAAGTGGAAGCTCGGTACGGTCCATTTGGAGATAGTGCTACTCTTCATGCATGATTGGTGCACGGTTTGCGTCGAACGTACCGTAGGCTCAGAAATAGTGTTGGAGGCACCCGATGGAACTCCTAGGATACGTGGGTCATGTGGAATCTTGTTTCGATCTATTTTGAGAAAGTGTTATCGTCGGTGCAAGATACGTGCTCGGTTTGCGTCAAACGTACCATAGGTTCATAAATCGTTTTAGAAGCACCCACGGTACTCCTAGGCGATGACGGTCTGGTGGAGATCTGTTTGGTCTGTTTGGAGACAGTGCTACAGAAGATAGGTGCACGGTTTCCACTGAATGTACCATAGGTCATAAATAGTTTTGGACGCACCCGATGGAACTCGTAAGTGACGTGGGTCGTGTGGAATCTCGTTTTAGTCCACTTGTAGATAGTGTTAGTGTCAGTGCAAGGTTGGAGCACGGTTTGCACCGAACATAACATAGACATAGAAATCATTTTGGATGAACTCAATCAGAGTCCTAGGTGACGAGGCTCAAGTGGAAGCTCGGTTCGGTCCGTTTGGGGATAGTGTTTCTCTTGATGCAGGATTGGTGCTTGGTTTGCACCAAATGTGGCATAGGCATAGAAATCGTTTTGGACACACTCCAAAGGACTCCTAGGTGAGGAGGCTCAAGTGGAAGCTCGATTTGGTGCGTTTGGAGGTAGTGCTACTCTTGAGGCAAGATTGGTGCTCGGTTTGAGTCGAATGTGCCGTAGGCTCGGAAATAGTATTGGAGGCACCCGATGGAACTCCTAGGCGACGTGGGTCATGTGAGTTTTGATCTATCTAGAGACAGTGTTATCATCGGTGCAAGATAGGTGCACGGTTTGCACTAAACGTACCATAGGCATATAAATCATTTTGGACACACTCGATGGGACTCATAGGTGACGAGGCTCAAGTGGAAGCTCGGTACGGTCCATTTGGAGATAGTGCGACTCTTGATGCATGATTGGTGCACGGTTTGCGTGATAGGTGCACGGTTTGCATTGAACGTACCATAGGTCATAAATAGTTTTGGACGCACCCGATGGAACTCGTAAGTGACATGGGTCGTGTGGAATCTTGTTTTAGTCCATTTGGAGATAGTGTTAGTGTCAGTGCAAGGTTGGAGCACGGTTTGCACCGAACATAACATAGACGTAGAAATCATTTTGGACGAACTCGATTAGACTCCTAGCTGACGAGGCTCAAGTGGAAGCTCGGTTCGGTCCGTTTGGGGATAGTGCTTCTCTTGATGCAGGATTGGTGCTTGGTTTGCACCAAATGTAGCATAGGCATAGAAATCATTCTGGACGCAGTCGAGGGGACTCCTAGGTGAGGAGGCTCAAGTGGAAGCTTGATTTGGTGCGTTTGGAGATAGTGCTACTCTTGAGGCAAGATTGGTGCTCGGTTTGAGTCGAATGTGCCGTAGGCTCAGAAATAGTATTGGAGGCACCCGATGGAACTCCTAGGTGACGTGGGTGATGTGGACTCTCGTTTTGATCTATTTGGAGACAATGTTATCATCGGTGCAAGATAGGTGCACGGTTTGCACTAAACGTACCATAGGCATAGAAATCGTTTTGGACACACTCGATGGGACTCATAGGTGACGAGGCTCAAGTGGAAGCTCGGTAAGGTCCATTTGGAGATAGTGCTACTCTTGATGCATGATTGGTGCACGGTTTGTGTCGAACGTACCGTAGGCTTGGAAATAGTGTTGGAGGCACCCGATGGAACTCCTAGGTTACGTGGGTCATGTGGACTCTCGTTTTGATCTATTTGGAGATAGTGTTATCATCGGTGCAAGATAGGTGCACGGATTGCACTAAACGTACCATAGGCGTAGAAATCGTTTTGGACGCACTCGAGGGGACTCCTAGGTGAGGAGGCTCAAGTGGAACCTCGATTTGGTGCATTTGGAGATAGTGCTACTCTTGAGGCAAGATTGGTGCTCGGTTTGAGTCGAATGTGCCGTAGGCTCGGAAATAGTATTGGAGGCACCCGATGGAACTCCTAGGCGACGTGGGTCATGTGAGTTTTGATCTATCTAGAGACAGTGTTATCATCGGTGCAAGATAGGTGCACGGTTTGCACTAAACGTACCATAGGCATAGAAATCATTTTGGACACACTCGATGGGACTCATAGGTGATGAGGCTCAAGTAGAAGCTCGGTACGGTCCATTTGGAGATAGTGCTACTCTTGATGCATGATTGGTGCACGGTTTGCATTGAACGTACCATAGGTCATAAATAGTTTTGGACGCACCCGATGGAACTCGTAAGTGACATGGGTCGTGCGGAATCTTGTTTTAGTCCATTTGGAGATAGTGTTAGTGTCAGTGCAAGGTTGGAGCACGGTTTGCACCGAACATAACATAGACGTAGAAATCATTTTGGACGAACTCGATTAGACTCCTAGCTGACGAGGCTCAAGTGGAAGCTCGGTTCGGTCCGTTTGGGGATAGTGCTTCTCTTGATGCAGGATTGGTGCTTGGTTTGCACCAAATGTAGCATAGGCATAGAAATCGTTCTGGACGCAGTCGAGGGGACTCCTAGGTGAGGAGGCTCAAGTGGAAGCTTGATTTGGTGCGTTTGGAGATAGTGCTACTCTTGAGGCAAGATTGGTGCTCGGTTTGAGTCGAATGTGCCGTAGGCTCAGAAATAGTATTGGAGGCACCCGATGGAACTCCTAGGTGACGTGGGTGATGTGGACTCTCGTTTTGATCTATTTGGAGACAATGTTATCATCGGTGCAAGATAGGTGCACGGTTTGCACTAAACGTACCATAGGCATAGAAATCGTTTTGGACACACTCGATGGGACTCATAGGTGACGAGGCTCAAGTGGAAGCTCGGTAAGGTCCATTTGGAGATAGTGCTACTCTTGATGCATGATTGGTGCACGGTTTGGGTCGAACGTACCGTAGGCTTGGAAATAGTGTTGGAGGCACCCGATGGAACTCCTAGGTTACGTGGGTCATGTGGAATCTTGTTTCGATCTATTTTGAAAAAGTGTTAGCATCGGTGCTTGATAGGTGCTCGGTTTGCATCAAACGTACCATAGGTTCATAAATCGTTTTAGCAGCACCCACGGTACTCCTAGGTGATGAGGGTCTGTTGGAGATCTGTTTGGTCTATTTGGAGATAGTGATCCAGAAGAAAGGTACACGGTTTGCACTGAACGTACCATAGGTCATAAATAGTTTTGGACGCACCCGATGGAACTCATAAGTGACGTGGGTCGTGTGGAATCTCATTTTAGTCTATTTGGAGATAGTGTTAGTGTCAGTGCAAGGTTGGAGCACGGTTTGCACCGAACGTACCATAGGCATAGAAATCATTTTGGATGAACTCGATCAGACTCCTAGGTGATGAGGCTCATGGGGAAGGTCGGTTCGGTCCGTTTGGGGATAGTGCTTCTTTTGATGCAAGATTGGTGGTTGGTTTGCACCAAATGTAGCATAGGCATAGAAATCATTTTGGACGCACTCGAGGGGACTCCTAGGTGACGAGGCTCAAGTGGAAGCTCGGTACGGTCCATTTGGAGATAGTGCTACTCTTCATGCATGATTGGTGCACGGTTTGCGTCGAACGTACCGTAGGCTCAGAAATAGTGTTGGAGGCACCCGATGGAACTCCTAGGATACGTGGGTCATGTGGAATCTTGTTTCGATCTATTTTGAGAAAGTGTTATCGTCGGTGCAAGATACGTGCTCGGTTTGCGTCAAACGTACCATAGGTTCATAAATCGTTTTAGAAGCACCCACGGTACTCCTAGGCGATGACGGTCTGGTGGAGATCTGTTTGGTCTGTTTGGAGACAGTGCTACAGAAGATAGGTGCACGGTTTCCACTGAATGTACCATAGGTCATAAATAGTTTTGGACGCACCCGATGGAACTCGTAAGTGACGTGGGTCGTGTGGAATCTCGTTTTAGTCCACTTGTAGATAGTGTTAGTGTCAGTGCAAGGTTGGAGCACGGTTTGCACCGAACATAACATAGACATAGAAATCGTTTTGGACGAACTCAATCAGAGTCCTAGGTGACGAGGCTCAAGTGGAAGCTCGGTTCGGTCCGTTTGGGGATAGTGTTTCTCTTGATGCAGGATTGGTGCTTGGTTTGCACCAAATGTGGCATAGGCATAGAAATCGTTTTGGACACACTCCAAGGGACTCCTAGGTGAGGAGGCTCAAGTGGAAGCTCGATTTGGTGCGTTTGGAGGTAGTGCTACTCTTGAGGCAAGATTGGTGCTCGGTTTGAGTCGAATGTGCCGTAGGCTCGGAAATAGTATTGGAGGCACCCAATGGAACTCCTAGGTGACGTGGGTCATGTGGACTCTCATTTTGATCTATTTGGAGATAGTGTTATCATCGGTGCAAGATAGGTGCACGGTTTGCACTAAACGTACCATAGGCATAGAAATCATTTTGGACACACTCGATGGGACTCATAGGTGACGAGGCTCAAGTGGAAGCTCGGTACGTTCCATTTGGAGATAGTGCTACTCTTGATGCAAGATTGGTGCTCGGTTTGAGTCGAATGTGCCGTAGGCTCAGAAATAGTATTGGAGGCACCCGATGAAACTCCTAGGTGACGTGGGTCATGTGGAATCTCGTTTTGATTTATTTTGAGACAGTGTTATCGTCGGTGCAAGATAGGTGCATGGTTTGCACTAAACGTACCATAGGCATAGAAATCGTTTTGGACACACTCGATGGGACTCATAGGTGACGAGGCTCAAGTGGAAGCTCGGTATGGTCCATTTGGAGATAGTGCTACTCTTGATGCATGATTGGTGCACGGTTTGCGTCGAACGTACCGTAGGCTCGAAAATAGTGTTGGAGGCACCAGATGGAACTCCTATGTTACGTGGGTCTTGTGGAATCTTGTTTTGATCTGTTTTAAAACAGTGTTAGCGTCGGTGCAAGATAGGTGCTCGGTTTGCGTCAAACGTACCATAGGTTCATAAATCGTTTTAGCAGCACACACGGTACTCCTATGTGATGAGGGTCTGGTGGAGATCTGTTTGGTCTATTTGAAGATAGTGCTACAGAACATAGGTGCACAGTTTGTAATGAACGTACCGTAGGTCATAAATAGTTTTGGACGCACCCGATGGAACTCGTAAGTGACGTGGGTCGTGTGGAATCTCGTTTTAGTCCATTTGGAGATAGTGTTAGTGTCAGTGCAAGGTTCGAGCACGGTTTGCACCAAACATAACATAGACATAGAAATCGTTCTGGACGAACTCGATCAGACTCCTAGGTAACGAGGCTCAAGTGGAAGCTCGGTTCGGTCTGTTTGGGGATAGTGCTTCTCTTGATGCAAGATTGGTGCTTGGTTTGCACCAAATGTAGCAGAGGCATAGAAATCATTTTGGACGCACTCGAGGGGACTCCTAGGTGAGGAGGCTCAAGTGGAAGCTCGATTTGGTGCGTTTGGAGATATTTCTACTCTTGAGGCAAGATTGGTGCTTTGTTTGAGTCAAATGTGCCGTAGGCTTAGAAATAGTATTGGAGGCACCCGATGGAACCCCTAGGTGACGTGGGTCATGTGGACTCTCGTTTTGATCTATTTGGAGACAGGGTTATCATCGGTGCAAGATAGGTGCACGGATTGCACTAAACGTACCATAGGCATAGAAATCGTTTTGGACGCACTCGAGGGGACTCCTAGGTGAGGAGGCTCAAGTGGAACCTTGATTTGGTGCGTTTGGAGATAGTGCTACTCTTGAGGCAAGATTGGTGCTCGGTTTGAGTCGAATGTGCCGTAGGCTCGGAAATAGTATTGGAGGCACCCAATGGAACTCCTAGGTGACGTGGGTCATGTGGACCCTCATTTTGATCTATTTGGAGATAGTGTTATCATCGGTGCAAGATAGGTGCACGGTTTGCACTAAACGTACCATAGGCATAGAAATCATTTTGGACACACTCGATGGGACTCATAGGTGACGAGGCTCAAGTGGAAGCTTGGTACGTTCCATTTGGAGATAGTGCTACTCTTGATGCATGATTGGTGCACGATTTTGCGTCGAACGTACCGTAGTCTTGGAAATAGTGTTGGAGGCACCCGATGGAACTCCTAGGTTACGTGGGTCATGTGGAATCTTGTTTCGATCTATTTGGAAAAAGTGTTAGCATCGGTGCAAGATAGGTGCTCGGTTTGCGTCAAACGTACCATAGGTTCATAAATCATCTTAGCAGCACCCACGGTACTCCTAGGTGATGAGGGTCTGTTATAGATCTGTTTGTTCTATTTGGAGATAGTGCTCTAGAAGAAAGGTGCACGGTTTGCACTGAACGTACCATAGGTCATAAATAGTTTTGGACGGACCCGATGGAACTCATAAGTGACGTGGGTCATGTGGAATCTCGTTTTAGTCTATTTGAAGATAGTGTTGGTGTCGGTGCAAGGTTGGAGCACGGTTTGCATCGAACGTACCATAGGCATAGAAATCGTTTTGGACGAACTCGAACAGACTCCTAGGTGACGAGGCTCATGTGGAAGCTCGGTTCGGTCTGTTTGGGGATAGTGCTTCTCTTGATGCAAGATTGGTCCTAGGTTTGCACCAAATGTAGCATAGGCATAGAAATCATTTTGGACGCACTCGAGGGGACTCCCAGGTGATGAGGCTCAAGTGGAAGCTCGGTACGGTCCATTTGGAGATAGTGCTACTGTTGATGCATGATTGGTGCACCGTTTAAGTCGAACGTACCGTAGGCTCGGAAATAGTGTTGGAGGCAGCCGATGGAACGCCTAGGTTACGTGGGTCATGTGGAATCTTGTTTCGATCTATTTTGAGAAAGTGTTAGCGTCGGTGCAAGATACGTGCTCGGTTTGCGTGAAACGTACCATAGGTTCATAAATCATTTTAGAAGCACCCACAGTACTCCTAGGTGATGATGGTGTGGTGATCTGTTTGGTCTGTTTGGAGACAGTGCTACAGAAGATAGGTGCACGGTTTGCACTGAACGTACCATAGGTCATAAATAGTTTTGGACGCACCCAATGGAACTCGTAAGTGACGTGGGTCATGTGGAATCTCGTTTTAGTCCACTTGGAGATAGTATTAGTGTCGGTGCAAGGTTGGAGCACGGTTTGCACCGAACATAATATAGACATAGAAATCGTTTTGGACGAACTCGATCAGACTCCTAGGTGACGAGGCTCAAGTGGAAGCTCGGTTCGGTCCATTTGGGGATAGTGCTTCTCTTGATGCAGATTGGTGCTTGGTTTGCACCAAATGTAGCATAGGCATAGAAATCATTTTGGACGCACTCGAGGGGACTCCTAGGTGAGGAGGCTCAAGTGGAAGCTCGATTTGGTGCGTTTGGAGATAGTGCTACTCTTGAGGCAAGATTGGTGCTCAGTTTGAGTCAAATGTGCCGTAGGCTTGGAAATAGTATTGGATGCACCTGATGGAACTCCTAGGTGACGTGGGTCATGTGGACTCTCGTTTTGATCTATTTGGAGACGTGTTATCATCGGTGCAAGATAGGTGCACGGTTTGCACTAAACGTACCATAGGCATAGAAACCATTTTGGACACACTCGATGGGACTCATAGGTGACGAGGCTCAAGTGGAAGCTCGGTATGGTCCATTTGGAGATAGTGCTACTCTTGATGCATGATTGGTGCATGGTTTGCGTCGAACGTACTGTAGGCTTGGAAATAGTGTTGGAGGCACCCGATGGAACTCCTAGGTTACGTGGGTCATGTGGAATCTTGTTTCGATCTATTTTGAAAAAGTGTTAGCGTTGGTGCAAGATAGGTGCTCGGTTTGCGTCAAACGTACCATAGGTTCTTAAATCGTTTTAGCAGCACCCACGGTACTCCTAGGTGATGAGGGTCTGTTGGAGATCTGTTTGGTCTATTTGGAGATAGTGCGCCAGAAGAAAGGTGCATGGTTTGCACTGAACGTACCATAGGTCATAAATAGTTTTGGACGCACCCGATGGAACTCGTAAGTAACGTGGGTCGTGTGGAATCCCGTTTGTCTATTTGAAGATAGTGTTAGTGTCAGTGCAAGGTTGGAGCACGGTTTGCATCGAACGTACCATAGGCATAGAAATCGTTTTGGACGAACTCGATCAGACTCCTAGGTGACGAGGCTCATGTGGAAGCTCGGTTCGGTCCGTTTGGGGATAGTGCTTCTCTTGATGCAAGATTGGTGCTTGGATTGCACCAAATGTAGCATAGGCATAGAAATCGTTTTGGACGCACTCGAGGGGACTCCTAGGAGACGAGGCTCAAGTGGAAGCTCGATTTGGTACGTTTGGAGATAGTGCTACTCTTGAGGCAAGATTGGTGCTCGGTTTGCGTCGAATGTGCCGTAGGCTCGAAAATAGTTTTGGAGGCACCCGATGGAACTCCTAGGTGACGTGGGTCATATGGAATCTCGTTTTGATCTATATTGAGACAGTGTTATCGTCGATGCAAAATAGGTGCACGGTTTGCACTAAACAAACCATAGGCATAGAAATCATTTTGGACACACTCGATATGACTCATAGGTGACGAGGCTCAAGTGGAAGCTCGGTACGGTCCATTTGGAGATAATGCTACTCTTGATGCATGATTGGTGCACGGTTTGCGTCGAATGTGCCGTAGGCTCGGAAATAGTGTTGGAGGCACCAGATGGAACTCCTAGGTTACGTGGGTCATGTGGAATCTTGTTTTGATCTGTTTTGAAACAGTGTTAGCGTCGGTGCAAGATAGGTGGTCCGTTTGCGTCAAACGTACCATAGGATCATAAATCGTTTTAGCAGCACCCACGGTACTCCTAGGTGATGAGGGTTTGGTGGAGATCTATTTGGTGTATTTGAAGATAGTGCTACCGAAGATAGGTGCATGGTTTGCACTGAACGTACCATAGGACATAAATAGTTTTGGACGCACCCGATGGAACTCGTAAGTGACGTGGGTCGTGTGGAATCTCGTTTTAGTCGACTTGGAGATAGAGTTAGTGTCGGTGCAAGGTTGGAGCACGGTTTGCACCGAACATAACATAGACATAGAAATCGTTTTGGACGAACTCGATCAGACTCCTAGGTGACGAGGCTCAAGTGGAAGCTCGGTTCGGTCTGTTTGGGGGTAGTGCTTCTCTTGATGCAAGATTGGTGCTTGGTTTGCACCAAATGTAGCATAGGCATAGAAATCGTTTTGGACGCACTCAAGGGGACTCCTTGGTGACGAGGCTCAAGTGGAAAATCGATTTGGTACGTTTGGAGATAGTGCTACTCTTGAGGCAAGATTGGTGCTTGGTTTGAGTCGAATGTGCCGTAGGCTCAGAAATAGTATTGGAGGCACCCGATGGAACTCCTAGGTGACGTGGGTCACGTGGAATCTCCTTTTGATCTATTTGGAGACAGTGTTATCGTCGGTGCAAAATAGGTGCACGGTTTGCACTAAACGTACCATAGGCATAGAAATCATTTTGGACACACTCGATGGGACTCAAAGGTGACGAGGCTCAAGTGGAAGCTCGGTACGGTCCATTTGGAGATAGTGCTACTCTTGATGCATGATTGGTGCACGGTTTGCGTCGAATGTACCGTAGGCTCCGAAATAGTGTTGGAGGCACCCAATGGAACTCCTAGGTTACGTGGGTTATGTGGAATCTTGTTTCGATCTATTTTGAAACAGTGTTAGCGTCGGTGCAAGATAGGTGCTCGGTTTGCGTCAAACGTACCATAGGTTCATAAATCGTTTTAGCAGCACCGACGGTACCCCTAGGTGATGAGGGTCTGGTGGAGATCTGTTTGGTGTATTTGAAGATAGTGCTACAGAAGAAAGGTGCACGGTTTGCACTGAACGTACCATAGCTCATAAATAGTTTTGGACGCACCCGATGGAACTCGTAAGTGACGTGGGTCGTGTGGAATCTCATTTTAGTCCATTTGGAGATAGTGTTAGTGTCAGTGCAAGGTTGGAGCACGGTTTGCTCCGAACATACCATAGGCATAGAAATCGTTTTGGACGAACTCAATCAGACTCCTAGGTGACGAGGCTCAAGTGGAAGCTCGGTTCGGTCCGTTTGGGGATAGTGCTTCTCTTGATGCAAGATTGGTGCTTGGTTTGCACCAAATGTAGCATAGGCATAGAAATCATTTTGGACGCACTCGAGGGGACTCCTAGGTGAGGAGGCTCAAGTGGAAGCTCGATTTGGTGCGTTTGGAGATAGTGCTACTCTTGAGGCAAGGTTGGTGCTCGGTTTGAGTCGAATGTGCCGTAGGCTCAAAAATAGTATTGGAGGCACCCGATGGAACTCCTAGGTGACGTGGGTCATGTGGAATCTCCTTTTGATCTATTTGGAGACAGTGTTATCATCGGTGCAAGATAGGTGCACGGTTTGCATTAAACGTACCATAGGCATAGAAATCATTTTGGACACACTCGATGGGACTCATAGGTGACGAGGCTCAAGTGGAAGCTCGGTACGGTCCATTTGGAGATAGTGCTACTCTTGATGCATGATTGGTGCACGGTTTGCGATGAACGTACCGTAGGCAAGGAAATAGTGTTGGAGGCACCCGATGGAACTCCTAGGTTACGTGGGTCATGTGGAATCTTGTTTCGATCTATTTTGAAAAAGTGTTAGCGTCAGTGCAAGATAGGTGCTCGGTTTGCGTCAAACGTACCATAATTTCATAAATCATTTTAGCAGCACCCACGGTACTCCTAGGTGATGAGGGTCTGGTGGAGATCTGTTTGGTCTATTTGGAGATAGTGCGACAGAAGAAAGGTGCACAGTTTGCACTGAACGTACCATAGGTCATAAATAGTTTTGGACGCACCCAATGGAACTCGTAAGTGACGTGGGTCGTGTGGAATCTTGTTTTAGTCCATTTGGAGATAGTGTTAGTGTCAGGGCAAGGTTGGAGCACGGTTTGCACCGCACGTACCATAGGCATAGAAATCGTTTTGGATGAACTCGATCAGACTCCTAGGTGAAGAGGCTCAAGTGGAAGCTCGGTTCGGTCCGTTTGGGGATAGTGCTTCTCTTGATGTAAGATTGGTGCTTGGTTTGCACCAAATGTAGCATAGGCATAGAAATCGTTTTGGACGCACTCGAGGGGACTCCTAGGTGAGGAGGCTCAACTAGAAGCTCGATTTGGTGGGTTTGGAGATAGTGCTACCCTTGAGGCAAGGTTGGTGCTCGGTTTGAGTCGAATGTGCCGTAGGCTCAGAAATAGTATTGGAGGCACCCAATGGAACTCCTAGGTGACGTGGGTCATGTGGACTCTCATTTTGATCTATTTGGAGATAGTGTTATCATCGGTGCAAGATAGGTGCACGGTTTGCACTAAACGTACCATAGGCATAGAAATCATTTTGGACACACTCGATGGGACTCATAGGTGACGAGGCTCAAGTGGAAGCTTGGTACGGTCCATTTGGAGATAGTGCTACTCTTGATGCATGATTGGTGCACGGTTTGCGTTGAACGTACCATAGGCAAGGAAATAGTGTTGGAGGAACCCGATGGAACTCCTAGGTTACTTGGTCATGTGGAATCTTGTTTCGATCTATTTTGAAAAAGTGTTAGCGTCGGTGCAAGATAGATGCTCGGTTTGCGTGAAATGTACCATAGGTTCATAAATTATTTTAGCAGCACCCACGGTACTCCTAGGTGATGAGGGTCTGGTGGAGATCTGTTTGGTCTATTTGGAGATAGTGCGATAGAAGAAAGTTGCACGGTTTGCACTGAACGTACCATAGGTCATAACTAGTTTTGGACGCACCCAATGGAACTCGTAAGTGACGTGGGTCGTGTGGAATCTTGTTTTAGTCCATTTGGAGATAGTGTTAGTGTCAGGGCAAGGTTGGAGCACGGTTTGCACCTAACATACCATAGGCATAGAAATCGTTTTGGATGAACTCGATCAGACTCCTAGGTGACGAGGATCAAGTGGAAGCTCGGTTCGGTCTGTTTGGGGATAGTGCTTCTCTTGATGCAAGATTGGTGCTTGGTTTGCACCAAATGTAGCATAGGCATAGAAATCGTTTTGGACACACTCGAGGCGACTCCTAGGTGACGAGTCTCAAGTAGAAGCTCGATTTGGTGCGTTTGGAGATAGTGCTACTCTTGAGGCAAGATTGGTGTTCGGTTTGAGTCGAATGTGCCGTAGGCTAAGAAATAGTATTGGAGGCACCCGATGGAACTCCTAGGTGACGTGGGTCATGTGGAATCTCCTTTTGATCTATTTGGAGATAGTGTTATCATCGGTGCAAGATAGGTGCACGGTTTGCACTAAACGTACCATAGGCACAGAAATCATTTTGGACACACTCGATGGGACTCATAGGTGACGAGGCTCAAGTGGAAGCTTGGTACGGTCCATTTGGAGATAGTGCTACTCTTGATGCATGATTGGTGCACGGTTTGCGTTGAACGTACCGTAGGCAAGGAAATAGTGTTGGAGGCACCAGATGGAACTCCTAGGTTACGTGGGTCATGTGGAATCTTGTTTCGATCTATTTTGAAAAAGTGTTAGCGTCGGTGCAAGATAGGTGCTCGGTTTGCGTCAAACGTACCATAATTTCATAAATCATTTTAGCAGCACCCACGGTACTCCTAGGTGATGAGGGTCTGGTGGAGATCTGTTTGGGCTATTTGGAGATAGTGTGACAGAAGAAAGGTGCACGGTTTGCACTGAACGTACCATAGGTCATAAATAGTTTTGGACGCACCCAATGGAACTCGTAAGTGACGTGGATCGTGTGGAATCTTGTTTTAGTCCATTTGGAGATAGTGTTGTGTCAGGGCAAGGTTGGAGCACGGTTTGCACCGAACATACCATAGGCATAGAAATCGTTTGGGATGAACTCGATCAGACTCCTAGGTGACGAGGCTCAAGTCAAAGCTCGGTTCAGTCTGTTTGGGGATAGTGCTTCTCTTGATGCAAGATTGGTGCTTGGTTTGCACCAAATGTAGCATAGGCATAGAAATCATTTTGGACGCACTCGAGGGGACTCCTAGGTGACGAGGCTCAAGTGGAAGCTCGATTTGGTGCATTTGGAGATAGTGCTACTCTTGAGGCAAGATTGGTGCTCGGTTTTAGTCGAATGTGCCGTAGGCTCAGAAATAGTATTGGAGGCACCCGATGGAACTCCTAGGTGACGTGGGTCATGTGGAATCTCGTTTTGATCTATATTGATACAGTGTTATCGTCGGTGCAAAATAGTTGCACGGCTTGCACTAAACGTACCATAGGCATAGAAATCATTTTGGACACAATTGACGGGACTCATAGGTGACGAGGCTCAAGTGGAAGCTCGGTACGGTCCATTTGGAGATAGTGCTACTCTTGATGGATGATTGGTGCACGGTTTGCGTCGAACATACCGTAGGCTTGGAAATAGTGTTGGAGGCACCTAATGGAACTCCTAGGTTACGTGGGTCATGTGGAATCTTGTTTCGATCTGTTTTGAAACAGTGTTAGCGTCAGTGCAAGATAGGTGCTCGGTTTGCGTCAAACGTACCATAGGTTCATAAATCGTTTTAGCAGCACCCACGGTACTCCTAGGTGATGAGGGTCTGGTGGAGATCTGTTTGGTCTATTTGAAGATAGTGCTACAGAAGATAGGTGCACGGTTTGCACTGAACGTACCATACTTCTTAAATAGTTTTGGACGCACCCGATGGAACTCGTAAGTGACGTGGGTTGTGTGGAATCTCGTTTTAGTCCATTTGGAGATAGTGTTAGTGTCAGTGCAAGGTTGGAGCACGGTTTGCACCGAACATAACATAGACATAGAAATGGTTTTGGACGAACTTGATCAGACTCCAAAGTGACGAGGCTCAAGTGGAAGCTCGGTTCGGTCCGTTTGGGGATAGTGCTTCTCTTGATGCAAGACTGGTGCTTGGTTTGCACCAAATGTAGCATAGGCATAGAAATCATTTTGGACGCACTCGAGGGGACTCCTAGGTGAGGAGGCTCAAGTGGAAGCTCGATTTGGTGCGTTTGGAGATAGTGCTACTCTCGAGGCATGGTTGGTGCTCGGTTTGAGTCGAATGTGCCGTAGGCTCGAAAATAGTATTGGAGGCACCCGATGGAACTCCTAGGTGACGTGGGTCATGTGGAATCTCCTTTTGATCTATTTGGAGATAGTGTTATCATCGGTGCAAGATAGGTGCACGGTTTGTACTAAACGTACCATTGGCATAGAAATCATTTTGCACACACTCGATGGGACTCATAGGTGACGTGGCTCAAGTGGAAGCTCGGTACGGTCCATTTGGAGATAGTGCTACTCTTGATGCATGATTGGTGCGCGGTTAGCGTCGAACGTACCGTAGGCTTGGAAATAGTGTTGGAGGCACCCAATGGAACTACTACGTTACGTGGGTCATGTGGAATCTTGTTTCGATCTATTTTGAAACAGTGTTAACGTTGGTGCAAGATAGGTGCTCGGTTTGCGTCAAACGTACCACAGGTTCATAAATCGTTTTAGCCGCAACCATGGTACTCCTAGGTGATGAGGGTCTGGTGGAGATCTGTTTGGTCTATTTGAAGATAGTGCTACAGAAGATAGGTGCACGGTTTGCACTGAACATACCATAGGTCATAAATAGTTTTGGACGCACCTGATGGAACTCGTAACTGACGTGGGTCGTGTGGAATCTCGTTTTAGTCCATTTGGAGATAGTGTTAGTGTCAGTGCAAGGTTGGAGCACGGTTTGCGCCGAACAAAACATAGACATAGAAATCATTTTGGATGAACTCGATCGGACTCCTAGGTGACGAGGCTCAAGTGGAAGCTCGGTTCGGTCCGTTTGGGGATAGTGCTTCTCTTGATGCAAGATTGGTGCTTGGTTTGCACCAAATGTAGCATAGGCATAGAAATCGTTTTGGACGCACTCGAGGGGACTCCTAGGTGAGGAGGGTCAACTGGAAGCTCGATTTGGTGCGTTTGGAGATAGTGCTACTCTTCAGGCAAGGTTGGTGCTCGGTTTGAGTCGAATGTGCTATAGGCTCGGAAATAGTATTGGAGGCACCCGATGGAACTACTTGGTGACGTGGGTCATGTGGAATCTCGTTTTGATCTATATTGAGACAGTGTTATCGTCGGTGCAAAATAGGTGCACGGTTTGCACTAAACGTACCATAGGCATAGAAATCATTTTGGACACACTCCATAGGACTCATAGGTGACGAGGCTCAAGTGGAAGCTCAGTACGGTCCATTTGGAGATAGTGCTACTGTTGATGCATGATTGGTGCACGGTTTGCGTTGAACGTATCGTAGGGAAGGAAATAGTGTTGGAGGCACCCGATGGAACTCCTAGGTTACTTGGTCATGTGGAATCTTGTTTCGATCTGTTTTGAAAAAGTGTTAGCGTCGGTGCAAGATAGGTGCTCGGTTTGCGTCAAACGTACCATATTTTCATAAATCATTTTAGCAGCACCCATGGTACTCCTAGGTGATGTGGGTCTGGTGGAGATCTGTTTGGTCTATTTGGAGATAGTGCGACAGAAGAAAGGTGCACGGTTTGCACTGAACGTACCATAGGACATAAATAGTTTTGGACGCACCCGATGGTACTTGTAAGTGACGTGGGTCATGTGGAATCTTGTTTTAGTCCATTTGTAGATAGTGTTAGTGTCAGTGCAAGGTTGGAGCACGGTTTGCACCGAACATAACATAGACATAGAAATCGTTTTGGACGAACTCGATCAGACTCCTAGGTGATGAGATTCAAGTGGAAGCTCGGTTCGGTCTGTTTGGGTATAGTGCTTCTCTTGATGCAAGATTGGTGCTTGGTTTGCACCAAATGTAGCATAGGCATAGAAATCGTTTTGGACGCACTCGAGGGGACTCCCAGGTGACGAGGCTCAAGTGGAAGCTCGATTTGGTACGTTTGGAGATAGTGCTACTCTTGAGGCAAGATTGGTGCTCGGTTTGAGTCGAATGTGCCGTAGGCTCGGAAATAGTATTGGAGGCACCCGATGGAACTCCTAGGTGACGTGGGTCATAGGGAATCTTGTTTTGATCTATATTGGACAGTGTTATCGTCGGTGCAAAATAGGTGCACGGTTTGCTCTAAACGTACCATAGGCTTAGAAATCGTTTTGGACACACTCGATGGGACTCATTGGTGACGAGGCTCAAGTCGAAGCTCGGTACGGTCCATTTGGAGATAGTGCTACTCTTGATGCATGATTGGTGCACGGTTTGCGTCGAACGTACCGTAGGCTCGAAAATAGTGTTGGAGGCACCCAATGGAACTCCAAGGTTATGTGGGTCATGTGGAATCTTGTTTTGATCTGTTTTGAAATAGTGTTAGCGTCGGTGCAAGATAGGTGCTCGGTTTTCGTCAAACGTACCATAGGTTCATAAATCGTTTTAGCAGCACCGACGGTACCCCTAGGTGATGAGGGTCTGGTGGAGATCTGTTTGGTCTATTTGAAGATAGTGCTACAGAAGAAAGGTGCACGGTTTGCACTGAACGTACCATAGCTCATAAATAGTTTTGGACGCACCCGATGGAACTCGTAAGTGACGTGGGTCGTGTGGAATCTCATTTTAGTCCATTTGGAGATAGTGTTAGTGTCAGAGCAAGGTTGGAGCACGGTTTGCTCCGAACATACCATAGGCATAGAAATCGTTTTGGACGAACTCAATCAGACTCCTAGGTGACGAGGCTCAAGTGGAAGCTCGGTTCGGTCCGTTTGGGGATAGTGCTTCTCTTGATGCAAGATTGGTGCTTGGTTTGCACCAAATGTAGCATAGGCATAGAAATCGTTTTGGACGCACTCAAGGGGACTCCTAGGAGACGAGGCTCAAGTGGAAGCTCGATTTGGTACGTTTGGAGATAGTGCTACTCTTGAGGCAAGATTGGTGCTCGGTTTGAGTCGAATGTGCCGTAGGCTCGAAAATAGTATTGGAGGCACCCGATGGAACTCCTAGGTGACGTGGGTCATATGGAATCTCGTTTTGATCTACATTGAGACAGTGTTATCGTCGATGCAAAATAGGTAAACGGTTTGCACTAAACATACCATAGGCATAGAAATCGTTTTGGACACACTCGATGGGACTCATAGGTGACGAGGCTCAAGTGGAAGCTCGGTACGGTCCATTTGGAGACAATGCTACTCTTGATGCATGACTGGTGCACGGTTTGCGTCGAACGTGCCGTAGGCTCAGAAATAGTGTTGGAGGCACCAGATGGAACTCCTAGGTTACGTGGGTCATGTGGAATCTTGTTTCGATCTGTTTTGAAACAGTGTTAGCGTCGGTGCAAGATAGGTGGTCCGTTTGCGTCAAACGTACCATAGGATCATAAATCATTTTAGCAGCACCCACGGTACTCCTAGGTGACGAGGGTTTGGTGGAGATCTGTTTGGTGTATTTGAAGATAGTGCTACAGAAGATAGGTGCACGGTTTGCACTGAACGTACCATAGGTCATAAATAGTTTTGGACGCACCCGATGGAACTCGTAAGTGACGTGGGTCGTGTGGAATCTCATTTTAGTCCATTTGGAGATAGTGTTAGTGTTAGTGCAAGGTTGGAGCACGGTTTGCACCGAACATAACATAGACATAGAAATGGTTTTGGACGAACTCGATTAGACTCCTAGGTGACGAGGCTCAAGTGGAAGCTCGGTTCGGTCCGTTTGGGGATAGTGCTTCTCTTGATGCAAGATTGGTGCTTGGTTTGCACCAAATGTAGCATAGGCATAGAAATCGTTTTGGACGCACTCGAGGGGACTCCTAGGTGAGGAGGCTCAAGTGGAAGCTCGATTTGGTGCGTTTGGAGATAGTGCTACTCTTCAGGCAAGGTTGGTGCTCGGTTTGAGTCGAATGTGCCATAGGCTCAGAAATAGTATTGGAGGCACCCGATGGAACTACTTGGTGACGTGGGTCATGTGGAATCTCGTTTTGATCTATATTGAGACAGTGTTATCGTCGGTGCAAAATAGGTGCACGGTTTGCACTAAACGTACCATAGGCATAGAAATCATTTTGGACACACTCCATGGGACTCATAGGTGACGAGGCTCAAGTGGAAGCTCAGTACGGTCCATTTGGAGATAGTGCTACTCTTGATGCATGATTGGTGCACGGTTTGTGTCGAACGTACCGTTGGCTCGGAAATAGTGTTGGAGGCACCCAATGGAACTCCTAGGTTACGTGGGTCATGTGGAATCTTGTTTCGATCTGTTTTGAAACAGTGTTAGCGTCGGTGCAAGATAGGTGCTCGGTTTGCGTCAAACGTACCATAGGTTCATAAATCGTTTTAGCAGCACCCACGGTACCCCTAGGTGATGAGGGTCTGGTGGAGATCTGTCTGGTCTATTTGAAGATAGTGCTATAGAAGAAAGGTGCACGGTTTGCACTGAACGTACCATAGGTCATAAATAGTTTTGGACGCACCCGATGGAAATCGTAAGTGACGTGGGTCTTGTGGAATCTCATTTTAGTCCATTTGGAGATAGTGTTAGTGTCAGTGCAAGGTTGGAGCACGGTTTGCACCGAACATAACATAGACATAGAAATGGTTTTGGACGAACTTGATCAGACTCCTAGGTGACGAGGCTCAAGTGGAAGCTCGGTTCGGTCCGTTTGGGGATAGTGCTTCTCTTGATGCAAGATTGGTGCTTGGTCTGCACCAAATGTAGCATAGGCATAGAAATCGTTTTGGACGCACTCGAGGGGACTCCTAGGTGAGGAGGCTCAAGTGGAAGCTCGATTTGGTGCGTTTGGAGATAGTGCTACTCTTGAGGCAAGGTTGGTGCTCGGTTTGAGTCGAATGTGCCGTAGGCTCAAAAATAGTATTGGAGGCACCCGATGGAACTCCTAGGTGACGTGGGTCATGTGGAATCTCCTTTTGATCTATTTGGAGACAGTGTTATCATCGGTGCAAGATAGGTGCACGGTTTGCATTAAACGTACCATAGGCATAGAAATCATTTTGGACACACTCGATGGGACTCATAGGTGACGAGGCTCAAGTGGAAGCTCGGTACGGTCCATTTGGAGATAGTGCTACTCTTGATGCATGATTGGTGCACGGTTTGCGTTGAACGTACCGTAGGCAAGGAAATAGTGTTGGAGGCACCCGATGGAACTCCTAGGTTACGTGGGTCATGTGGAATCTTGTTTCGATCTATTTTGAAAAAGTGTTAGCATCAGTGCAAGATAGGTGCTCGGTTTGCGTCAAACGTACCATAATTTCATAAATCATTTTAGCAGCACCCACGGTACTCCTAGGTGATGAGGGTCTGGTGGAGATCTGTTTGGTCTATTTGGAGATAGTGCGACAGAAGAAAGGTGCACAGTTTGCACTGAACGTACCATAGGTCATAAATAGTTTTGGACGCACCCAATGGAACTCGTAAGTGACGTGGGTCGTGTGGAATCTTGTTTTAGTCCATTTGGAGATAGTGTTAGTGTCAGGGCAAGGTTGGAGCACGGTTTGCACCGCACGTACCATAGGCATAGAAATCGTTTTGGATGAACTCGATCAGACTCCTAGGTGAAGAGGCTCAAGTGGAAGCTCGGTTCGGTCCGTTTGGGGATAGTGCTTCTCTTGATGTAAGATTGGTGCTTGGTTTGCACCAAATGTAGCATAGGCATAGAAATCGTTTTGGACGCACTCGAGGGGACTCCTAGGTGAGGAGGCTCAACTAGAAGCTCGATTTGGTGGGCTTGGAGATAGTGCTACCCTTGAGGCAAGGTTGGTGCTCGGTTTGAGTCGAATGTGCCGTAGGCTCGGAAATAGTATTGGAGGCACCCAATGGAACTCCTAGGTGACGTGGGTCATGTGGACTCTCATTTTGATCTATTTGGAGATAGTGTTATCATCGGTGCAAGATAGGTGCACGGTTTGCACTAAACGTACCAGAGGCATAGAAATCATTTTGGACACACTCGATGGGACTCATCGGTGACGAGGCTCAAGTGGAAGCTTGGTACGGTCCATTTGGAGATAGTGCTACTCTTGATGCATGATTGGTGCACGGTTTGCGTTGAACGTACCATAGGCAAGGAAATAGGGTTGGAGGAACCCGATGGAACTCCTAGGTTACTTGGTCATGTGGAATCTTGTTTCGATCTATTTTGAAAAAGTGTTAGCGTCGGTGCAAGATAGATGCTCGGTTTGCGTCAAACGTACCATAGGTTCATAAATCATTTTAGCAGCACCCACGGTACTCCTAGGTGATGAGGGTCTGGTGGAGATCTGTTTGGTCTATTTGGAGATAGTGCGATAGAAGAAAGTTGCACGGTTTGCACTGAACGTACGATAGGTCATAACTAGTTTTGGACGCACCCAATGGAACTCGTAAGTGACGTGGGTCGTGTGGAATCTTGTTTTAGTCCATTTGGAGATAGTGTTAGTGTCAGGGCAAGGTTGGAGCACGGTTTGCACCTAACATACCATAGGCATAGAAATCGTTTTGGATGAACTCGATCAGACTCCTAGGTGACGAGGCTCAAGTGGAAGCTCGGTTCGGTCTGTTTGGGGATAGTGCTTCTCTTGATGCAAGATTGGTGCTTGGTTTGCACCAAATGTAGCATAGGCATAGAAATCGTTTTGGACACACTCGAGGCGACTCCTAGGTGACGAGTCTCAAGTAGAAGCTCGATTTGGTGCGTTTGGAGATAGTGCTACTCTTGAGGCAAGATTGGTGTTCGGTTTGAGTCGAATGTGCCGTAGGCTAAGAAATAGTATTGGAGGCACCCGATGGAACTCCTAGGTGACGTGGGTCATGTGGAATCTCCTTTTGATCTATTTGGAGATAGTGTTATCATCGGTGCAAGATAGGTGCACGGTTTGCACTAAACGTACCATAGGCATAGAAATCATTTTGGACACACTCGATGGGACTCATAGGTGACGAGGCTCAAGTGGAAGCTTGGTACGGTCCATTTGGAGATAGTGCTACTCTTGATGCATGATTGGTGCACGGTTTGCGTTGAACGTACCGTAGGCAAGGAAATAGTGTTGGAGGCACCAGATGGAACTCCTAGGTTACGTGGGTCATGTGGAATCTTGTTTCGATCTATTTTGAAAAAGTGTTAGCGTCGGTGCAAGATAGGTGCTCGGTTTGCGTCAAACGTACCATAATTTCATAAATCATTTTAGCAGCACCCACGGTACTCCTAGGTGATGAGGGTCTGGTGGAGATCTGTTTGGGCTATTTGGAGATAGTGTGACAGAAGAAAGGTGCACGGTTTGCACTGAACGTACCATAGGTCATAAATAGTTTTGGACGCACCCAATGGAACTCGTAAGTGACGTGGATCGTGTGGAATCTTGTTTTAGTCCATTTGGAGATAGTGTTGTGTCAGGGCAAGGTTGGAGCACGGTTTGCACCGAACATACCATAGGCATAGAAATCGTTTTGGATGAACTCGATCAGACTCCTAGGTGACGAGGCTCAAGTCGAAGCTCGGTTCAGTCTGTTTGGGGATAGTGCTTCTCTTGATGCAAGATTGGTGCTTGGTTTGCACCAAATGTAGCATAGGCATAGAAATCATTTTGGACGCACTCGAGGGGACTCCTAGGTGACGAGGCTCAAGTGGAAGCTCGATTTGGTGCATTTGGAGATAGTGCTACTCTTGAGGCAAGATTGGTGCTCGGTTTTAGTCGAATGTGCCGTAGGCTCGGAAATAGTATTGGAGGCACCCGATGGAACTCCTAGGTGACGTGGGTCATATGGAATCTCGTTTTGATCTATATTGATACAGTGTTATCGTCGGTGCAAAATAGTTGCACGGCTTGCACTAAACGTACCATAGGCATAGAAATCATTTTGGACACACTTGACGGGACTCATAGGTGACGAGGCTCAAGTGGAAGCTCGGTACGGTCCATTTGGAGATAGTGCTACTCTTGATGGATGATTGGTGCACGGTTTGCGTCGAACATACCGTAGGCTTGGAAATAGTGTTGGAGGCACCTAATGGAACTCCTAGGTTACGTGGGTCATGTGGAATCTTGTTTCGATCTGTTTTGAAACAGTGTTAGCGTCAGTGCAAGATAGGTGCTCGGTTTGCGTCAAACGTACCATAGGTTCATAAATCGTTTTAGCAGCACCCACGGTACTCCTAGGTGATGAGGGTCTGGTGGAGATCTGTTTGGTCTATTTGAAGATAGTGCTACAGAAGATAGGTGCACGGTTTGCACTGAACGTACCATACTTCTTAAATAGTTTTGGACGCACCCGATGGAACTCGTAAGTGACGTGGGTTGTGTGGAATCTCATTTTAGTCCATTTGGAGATAGTGTTAGTGTCAGTGCAAGGTTGGAGCACGGTTTGCACCGAACATAACATAGACATAGAAATGGTTTTGGACGAACTCGATCAGACTCCAAAGTGACGAGGCTCAAGTGGAAGCTCGGTTCGGTCCGTTTGGGGATAGTGCTTCTCTTGATGCAAGACTGGTGCTTGGTTTGCACCAAATGTAGCATAGGCATAGAAATCATTTTGGACGCACTCGAGGGGACTCCTAGGTGAGGAGGCTCAAGTGGAAGCTCGATTTGGTGCGTTTGGAGATAGTGCTACTCTCGAGGCATGGTTGGTGCTCGGTTTGAGTCGAATGTGCCGTAGGCTCGAAAATAGTATTGGAGGCACCCGATGGAACTCCTAGGTGACGTGGGTCATGTGGAATCTCCTTTTGATCTATTTGGAGATAGTGTTATCATCGGTGCAAGATAGGTGCACGGTTTGTACTAAACGTACCATTGGCATAGAAATCATTTTGCACACACTCGATGGGACTCATAGGTGACGTGGCTCAAGTGGAAGCTCGGTACGGTCCATTTGGAGATAGTGCTACTCTTGATGCATGATTGGTGCACGATTAGCGTCGAACGTACCGTAGGCTTGGAAATAGTGTTGGAGGCACCCAATGGAACTACTACGTTACGTGGGTCATGTGGAATCTTGTTTCGATCTATTTTGAAACAGTGTTAACGTTGGTGCAAGATAGGTGCTCGGTTTGCGTCAAACGTACCACAGGTTCATAAATCGTTTTAGCCGCAACCATGGTACTCCTAGGTGATGAGGGTCTGGTGGAGATCTGTTTCGTCTATTTGAAGATAGTGCTACAGAAGATAGGTGCACGGTTTGCACTGAACATACCATAGGTCATAAATAGTTTTGGACGCACCTGATGGAACTCGTAACTGACGTGGGTCGTGTGGAATCTCGTTTTAGTCCATTTGGAGATAGTGTTAGTGTCAGTGCAAGGTTGGAGCACGGTTTGCGCCGAACAAAACATAGACATAGAAATCATTTTGGATGAACTCGATCGGACTCCTAGGTGACGAGGCTCAAGTGGAAGCTCGGTTCGGTCCGTTTGGGGATAGTGCTTCTCTTGATGCAAGATTGGTGCTTGGTTTGCACCAAATGTAGCATAGGCATAGAAATCGTTTTGGACGCACTCGAGGGGACTCCTAGGTGAGGAGGGTCAAGTGGAAGCTCGATTTGGTGCGTTTGGAGATAGTGCTACTCTTCAGGCAAGGTTGGTGCTCGGTTTGAGTCGAATGTGCTATAGGCTCGGAAATAGTATTGGAGGCACCCGATGGAACTACTTGGTGACGTGGGTCATGTGGAATCTCGTTTTGATCTATATTGAGACAGTGTTATCGTCGGTGCAAAATAGGTGCACGGTTTGCACTAAACGTACCATAGGCATAGAAATCATTTTGGACACACTCCATAGGACTCATAGGTGACGAGGCTCAAGTGGAAGCTCAGTACGGTCCATTTGGAGATAGTGCTACTCTTGATGCATGATTGGTGCACGGTTTGCGTTGAACGTATCGTAGGGAAGGAAATAGTGTTGGAGGCACCCGATGGAACTCCTAGGTTACTTGGTCATGTGGAATCTTGTTTCGATCTGTTTTGAAAAAGTGTTAGCGTCGGTGCAAGATAGGTGCTCGGTTTGCGTCAAACGTACCATATTTTCATAAATCATTTTAGCAGCACCCATGGTACTCCTAGGTGATGAGGGTCTGGTGGAGATCTGTTTGGTCTATTTGGAGATAGTGCGACAGAAGAAAGGTGCACGGTTTGCACTGAACGTACCATAGGACATAAATAGTTTTGGACGCACCCGATGGTACTTGTAAGTGACGTGGGTCATGTGGAATCTTGTTTTAGTCCATTTGTAGATAGTGTTAGTGTCAGTGCAAGGTTGGAGCACGGTTTGCACCGAACATAACATAGACATAGAAATCGTTTTGGACGAACTCGATCAGACTCCTAGGTGACGAGATTCAAGTGGATGCTCGGTTCGGTCTGTTTGGGTATAGTGCTTCTCTTGATGCAAGATTGGTGCTTGGTTTGCACCAAATGTAGCATAGGCATAGAAATCGTTTTGGACGCACTCGAGGGGACTCCCAGGTGACGAGGCTCAAGTGGAAGCTCGATTTGGTACGTTTGGAGATAGTGCTACTCTTGAGGCAAGATTGGTGCTCGGTTTGAGTCGAATGTGACGTAGGCTCGGAAATAGTATTGGAGGCACCCGATGGAACTCCTAGGTGACGTGGGTCATAGGGAATCTTGTTTTGATCTATATTGGACAGTGTTATCGTCGGTGCAAAATAGGTGCACGGTTTGCTCTAAACGTACCATAGGCTTAGAAATCGTTTTGGACACACTCGATGGGACTCATTGGTGACGAGGCTCAAGTCGAAGCTCGGTACGGTCCATTTGGAGATAGTGCTACTCTTGATGCATGATTGGTGCACGGTTTGCGTCGAACGTACCGTAGGCTCGGAAATAGTGTTGGAGGCACCCAATGGAACTCCAAGGTTATGTGGGTCATGTGGAATCTTGTTTTGATCTGTTTTGAAATAGTGTTAGCGTCGGTGCAAGATAGGTGCTCGGTTTTCGTCAAACGTACCATAGGTTCATAAATCGGTTTAGCAGCACCGACGGTACCCCTAGGTGATGAGGGTCTGGTGGAGATCTGTTTGGTCTATTTGAAGATAGTGCTACAGAAGAAAGGTGCACGGTTTGCACTGAACGTACCATAGCTCATAAATAGTTTTGGACGCACCCGATGGAACTCGTAAGTGACGTGGGTCGTGTGGAATCTCATTTTAGTCCATTTGGAGATAGTGTTAGTGTCAGTGCAAGGTTGGAGCACGGTTTGCTCCGAACATACCATAGGCATAGAAATCGTTTTGGACGAACTCAATCAGACTCCTAGGTGACGAGGCTCAAGTGGAAGCTCGGTTCGGTCCGTTTGGGGATAGTGCTTCTCTTGATGCAAGATTGGTGCTTGGTTTGCACCTAATGTAGCATAGGCATAGAAATCGTTTTGGACGCACTCAAGGGGACTCCTAGGAGACGAGGCTCAAGTGGAAGCTCGATTTGGTACGTTTGGAGATAGTGCTACTCTTGAGGCAAGATTGGTGCTCGGTTTGAGTCGAATGTGCCGTAGGCTCGAAAATAGTATTGGAGGCACCCGATGGAACTCCTAGGTGACGTGGGTCATATGGAATCTCGTTTTGATCTACATTGAGACAGTGTTATCGTCGATGCAAAATAGGTAAACGGTTTGCACTAAACATACCATAGGCATAGAAATCGTTTTGGACACACTCGATGGGACTCATAGGTGACGAGGCTCAAGTGGAAGCTCGGTACGGTCCATTTGGAGACAATGCTACTCTTGATGCATGACTGGTGCACGGTTTGCGTCGAACGTGCCGTAGGCTCAGAAATAGTGTTGGAGGCACCAGATGGAACTCCTAGGTTACGTGGGTCATGTGGAATCTTGTTTCGATATGTTTTGAAACAGTGTTAGCGTCGGTGCAAGATAGGTGGTCCGTTTGCGTCAAACGTACCATAGGATCATAAATCATTTTAGCAGCACCCACGGTACTCCTAGGTGACGAGGGTTTGGTGGAGATCTGTTTGGTGTATTTGAAGATAGTGCTACAGAAGATAGGTGCACGGTTTGCACTGAACGTACCATAGGTCATAAATAGTTTTGGACGCACCCGATGGAACTCGTAAGTGACGTGGGTCGTGTGGAATCTCATTTTAGTCCATTTGGAGATAGTGTTAGTGTTAGTGCAAGGTTGGAGCACGGTTTGCACCGAACATAACATAGACATAGAAATGGTTTTGGACGAACTCGATTAGACTCCTAGGTGACGAGGCTCAAGTGGAAGCTCGGTTCGGTCCGTTTGGGGATAGTGCTTCTCTTGATGCAAGATTGGTGCTTGGTTTGCACCAAATGTAGCATAGGCATAGAAATCGTTTTGGACGCACTCGAGGGGACTCCTAGGTGAGGAGGCTCAAGTGGAAGCTCGATTTGGTGCGTTTGGAGATAGTGCTACTCTTCAGGCAAGGTTGGTGCTCGGTTTGAGTCGAATGTGCCATAGGCTCAGAAATAGTATTGGAGGCACCCGATGGAACTACTTGGTGACGTGGGTCATGTGGAATCTCGTTTTGATCTATATTGAGACAGTGTTATCGTCGGTGCAAAATAGGTGCACGGTTTGCACTAAACGTACCATAGGCATAGAAATCATTTTGGACACACTCCATGGGACTCATAGGTGACGAGGCTCAAGTGGAAGCTCAGTACGGTCCATTTGGAGATAGTGCTACTCTTGATGCATGATTGGTGCACGGTTTGTGTCGAACGTACCGTTGGCTCGGAAATAGTGTTGGAGGCACCCAATGGAACTCCTAGGTTACGTGGGTCATGTGGAATCTTGTTTCGATCTGTTTTGAAACAGTGTTAGCGTCGGTGCAAGATAGGTGCTCGGTTTGCGTCAAACGTACCATAGGTTCATAAATCGTTTTAGCAGCACCCACGGTACCCCTAGGTGATGAGGGTCTGGTGGAGATCTGTTTGGTCTATTTGAAGATAGTGCTATAGAAGAAAGGTGCACGGTTTGCACTGAACGTACCATAGGTCATAAATAGTTTTGGACGCACCCGATGGAAATCGTAAGTGACGTGGGTCTTGTGGAATCTCATTTTAGTCCATTTGGAGATAGTGTTAGTGTCAGTGCAAGGTTGGAGCACGGTTTGCACCGAACATAACATAGACATAGAAATGGTTTTGGACGAACTTGATCAGACTCCTAGGTGACGAGGCTCAAGTGGAAGCTCGGTTCGGTCCGTTTGGGGATAGTGCTTCTCTTGATGCAAGATTGGTGCTTGGTCTGCACCAAATGTAGCATAGGCATAGAAATCGTTTTGGACGCACTCGAGGGGACTCCTAGGTGAGGAGGCTCAAGTGGAAGCTCGATTTGGTGCGTTTGGAGATAGTGCTACTCTTGAGGCAAGGTTGGTGCTCGGTTTGAGTCGAATGTGCCGTAGGCTCAAAAATAGTATTGGAGGCACCCGATGGAACTCCTAGGTGACGTGGGTCATGTGGAATCACCTTTTGATCTATTTGGAGACAGTGTTATCATCGGTGCAAGATAGGTGCACGGTTTGCATTAAACGTACCATAGGCATAGAAATCATTTTGGACACACTCGATGGGACTCATAGGTGACGAGGCTCAAGTGGAAGCTCGGTACGGTCCATTTGGAGATAGTGCTACTCTTGATGCATGATTGGTGCACGGTTTGCGTTGAACGTACCGTAGGCAAGGAAATAGTGTTGGAGGCACCCGATGGAACTCCTAGGTTACGTGGGTCATGTGGAATCTTGTTTCGATCTATTTTGAAAAAGTGTTAGCATCAGTGCAAGATAGGTGCTCGGTTTGCGTCAAACGTACCATAATTTCATAAATCATTTTAGCAGCACCCACGGTACTCCTAGGTGATGAGGGTCTGGTGGAGATCTGTTTGGTCTATTTGGAGATAGTGCGACAGAAGAAAGGTGCACAGTTTGCACTGAACGTACCGTAGGTCATCAATAGTTTTGGACGCACCCAATGGAACTCGTAAGTGACGTGGGTTGTGTGGAATCTTGTTTTAGTCCATTTGGAGATAGTGTCAGGGCAAGGTTGGAGCACGGTTTGCACCGCACGTACCATAGGCATAGAAATCGTTTTGGATGAACTCGATCAGACTCCTAGGTGAAGAGGCTCAAGTGGAAGCTCGGTTCGGTCCGTTTGGGGATAGTGCTTCTCTTGATGTAAGATTGGTGCTTGGTTTGCACCAAATGTAGCATAGGCATAGAAATCGTTTTGGACGCACTCGAGGGGACTCCTAGGTGAGGAGGCTCAACTAGAAGCTCAATTTGGTGCGTTTGGAGATAGTGCTACTCTTGAGGCAAGATTGGTGTTCGGTTTGAGTCGAATGTGCCGTAGGCTAAGAAATAGTATTGGAGGCACCCGATGGAACTCCTAGGTGACGTGGGTCATGTGGAATCTCCTTTTGATCTATTTGGAGACAGTGTTATCATCGGTGCAAGATAGGTGCACGGTTTGCACTAAACGTACCATAGGCATAGAAATCATTTTGGACACACTCGATGGGACTCATAGGTGACGAGGCTCAAGTGGAAGCTTGGCACGGTCCATTTGGAGATAGTGCTACTCTTGATGCATAATTGGTGCACGGTTTGCGTTGAACATACCGTAGGCAAGGAAATAGTGTTGGAGGCACCCGATGGAACTCCTAGGTTACTTGGTCATGTGGAATCTTGTTTCGATCTATTTTGAAAAAGTGTTAGCGTCGGTGCAAGATAGGTGCTCGGTTTGCGTCAAACGTACCATAATTTCATAAATCATTTTAGCAGCACCCACGGTACTCCTAGGTGATGAGGGTCTGGTGGAGATCTGTTTGGGCTATTTGGAGATAGTGTGACAGAAGAAAGGTGCACGGTTTGCACTGAACGTACCATAGGTCATAAATAGTTTTGGACGCACCCAATGGAACTCGTAAGTGACGTGGATCGTGTGGAATCTTGTTTTAGTCCATTTGGAGATAGTGTTGTGTCAGGGCAAGGTTGGAGCACGGTTTGCACCGAACATACCATAGGCATAGAAATCGTTTTGGATGAACTCGATCAGACTCCTAGGTGACGATTCTCAAGTCGAAGCTCGGTTCAGTCTATTTGGGGATAGTGCTTCTCTTGATGCAAGATTGGTGCTTGGTTTGCACCAAATGTAGCATAGGCATAGAAATCATTTTGGACGCACTCGAGGGGACTCCTAGGTGACGAGGCTCAAGTGGAAGCTCGATTTGGTGCATTTGGAGATAGTGCTAGTCTTGAGGCAAGATTGGTGCTCGGTTTTAGTCGAATGTGCCGTAGGCTCGGAAATAGTATTGGAGGCACCCGATGGAACTCCTAGGTGACGTGGGTCATGTGGAATCTCGTTTTGATCTATATTGATACAGTGTTATCGTCGGTGCAAAATAGTTGCACGGCTTGCACTAAACGTACCATAGGCATAGAAATCATTTTGGACACACTTGACGGGACTCATAGGTGACGAGGCTCAAGTGGAAGCTCGGTACGGTCCATTTGGAGATAGTGCTACTCTTGATGGATGATTGGTGCACGGTTTGCGTCGAACATACCGTAGGCTTGGAAATAGTGTTGGAGGCACCTAATGGAACTCCTAGGTTACGTGGGTCATGTGGAATCTTGTTTTGATCTGTTTTGAAACAGTGTTAGCGTCAGTGCAAGATAGGTGCTCGGTTTGCGTCAAACGTACCATAGGTTCATAAATCGTTTTAGCAGCACCCACGGTACTCCTAGGTGATGAGGGTCTGGTGGAGATCTGTTTGGTCTATTTGAAGATAGTGCTACAGAAGATAGGTGCACGGTTTGCACTGAACGTACCATACTTCTTAAATAGTTTTGGACGCACCCGATGGAACTCGTAAGTGACGTGGGTTGTGTGGAATCTCGTTTTAGTCCATTTGGAGATAGTGTTAGTGTCAGTGCAAGGTTGGAGCACGGTTTGCACCGAACATAACATAGACATAGAAATGGTTTTGGACGAACTCGATCAGACTCCAAAGTGACGAGGCTCAAGTGGAAGCTCGGTTCGGTCCGTTTGGGGATAGTGCTTCTCTTGATGCAAGACTGGTGCTTGGTTTGCACCAAATGTAGCATAGGCATAGAAATCATTTTGGACGCACTCGAGGGGACTCCTAGGTGAGGAGGCTCAAGTGGAAGCTCGATTTGGTGCGTTTGGAGATAGTGCTACTCTCGAGGCATGGTTGGTGCTCGGTTTGAGTCGAATGTGCCGTAGGCTCGAAAATAGTATTGGAGGCACCCGATGGAACTCCTAGGTGACGTGGGTCATGTGGAATCTCCTTTTGATCTATTTGGAGATAGTGTTATCATCGGTGCAAGATAGGTGCACGGTTTGTACTAAACGTACCATTGGCATAGAAATCATTTTGCACACACTCGATGGGACTCATAGGTGACGTGGCTCAAGTGGAAGCTCGGTACGGTCCATTTGGAGATAGTGCTACTCTTGATGCATGATTGGTGCACGGTTAGCGTCGAACGTACCGTAGGCTTGGAAATAGTGTTGGAGGCACCCAATGGAACTACTACGTTACGTGGGTCATGTGGAATCTTGTTTCGATCTATTTTGAAACAGTGTTAACGTTGGTGCAAGATAGGTGCTCGGTTTGCGTCAAACGTACCACAGGTTCATAAATCGTTTTAGCCGCAACCATGGTACTCCTAGGTGATGAGGGTCTGGTGGAGATCTGTTTCGTCTATTTGAAGATAGTGCTACAGAAGATAGGTGCACGGTTTGCACTGAACATACCATAGGTCATAAATAGTTTTGGACGCACCTGATGGAACTCGTAACTGACGTGGGTCGTGTGGAATCTCGTTTTAGTCCATTTGGAGATAGTGTTAGTGTCAGTGCAAGGTTGGAGCACGGTTTGCGCCGAACAAAACATAGACATAGAAATCATTTTGGATGAACTCGATCGGACTCCTAGGTGACGAGGCTCAAGTGGAAGCTCGGTTCGGTCCGTTTGGGGATAGTGCTTCTCTTGATGCAAGATTGGTGCTTGGTTTGCACCAAATGTAGCATAGGCATAGAAATCGTTTTGGACGCACTCGAGGGGACTCCTAGGTGAGGAGGGTCAAGTGGAAGCTCGATTTGGTGCGTTTGGAGATAGTGCTACTCTTCAGGCAAGGTTGGTGCTCGGTTTGAGTCGAATGTGCTATAGGCTCGGAAATAGTATTGGAGGCACCCGATGGAACTACTTGGTGACGTGGGTCATGTGGAATCTCGTTTTGATCTATATTGAGACAGTGTTATCGTCGGTGCAAAATAGGTGCACGGTTTGCACTAAACGTACCATAGGCATAGAAATCATTTTGGACACACTCCATAGGACTCATAGGTGACGAGGCTCAAGTGGAAGCTCAGTACGGTCCATTTGGAGATAGTGCTACTCTTGATGCATGATTGGTGCACGGTTTGCGTTGAACGTATCGTAGGGAAGGAAATAGTGTTGGAGGCACCCGATGGAACTCCTAGGTTACTTGGTCATGTGGAATCTTGTTTCGATCTGTTTTGAAAAAGTGTTAGCGTCGGTGCAAGATAGGTGCTCGGTTTGCGTCAAACGTACCATATTTTCATAAATCATTTTAGCAGCACCCATGGTACTCCTAGGTGATGAGGGTCTGGTGGAGATCTGTTTGGTCTATTTGGAGATTGTGCGACAGAAGAAAGGTGCACGGTTTGCACTGAACGTACCATAGGACATAAATAGTTTTGGACGCACCCGATGGTACTTGTAAGTGACGTGGGTCATGTGGAATCTTGTTTTAGTCCATTTGTAGATAGTGTTAGTGTCAGTGCAAGGTTGGAGCACGGTTTGCACCGAACATAACATAGACATAGAAATCGTTTTGGACGAACTCGATCAGACTCCTAGGTGACGAGATTCAAGTGGAAGCTCGGTTCGGTCTGTTTGGGTATAGTGCTTCTCTTGATGCAAGATTGGTGCTTGGTTTGCACCAAATGTAGCATAGGCATAGAAATCGTTTTGGACGCACTCGAGGGGACTCCCAGGTGACGAGTCTAAAAGTGGAAGCTCGATTTGGTACGTTTGGAGATAGTGCTACTCTTGAGGCAAGATTGGTGCTCGGTTTGAGTCGAATGTGCCGTAGGCTCGGAAATAGTATTGGAGGCACCCGATGGAACTCCTAGGTGACGTGGGTCATAGGGAATCTTGTTTTGATCTATATTGGACAGTGTTATCGTCGGTGCAAAATAGGTGCACGGTTTGCTCTAAACGTACCATAGGCTTAGAAATCGTTTTGGACACACTCGATGGGACTCATTGGTGACGAGGCTCAAGTCGAAGCTCGGTACGGTCCATTTGGAGATAGTGCTACTCTTGATGCATGATTGGTGCACGGTTTGCGTCGAACGTACCGTAGGCTCGGAAATAGTGTTGGAGGCACCCAATGGAACTCCAAGGTTATGTGGGTCATGTGGAATCTTGTTTTGATCTGTTTTGAAATAGTGTTAGCGTCGGTGCAAGATAGGTGCTCGGTTTTCGTCAAACGTACCATAGGTTCATAAATCACTTTAGCAGCACCCACGGTACTCCTAGGTGATGAGGGTCTGTTGGAGATCTGTTTGCTCTATTTGGAGATAGTGCTACAGAAGAAAGGTGCACGGTTTGCACTGAACGTACCATAGGTCATAAAAAGTTTTGGACGCACCCGATGGAACTCGTAAGTGACGTGGGTCATGTGGAATCTCGTTTTAGTCTATTTGGAGATAGTGTTAGTGTTAGTGCAAGGTTGGAGCACGGTTTGCACCGAACGTACCATAGGCATAGAAATCGTTTTGGACGAAATCGATCAGACTCCTAGGTGACGAGGCTCATGTGGAAGCTCGGTTCGGTCCGTTTGGGGATAGTGCTTCTCTTGATGCAAGATTGGTGCTTGGTTTGCACCAAATGTAGCATAGGCATAGAAATCATTTTGGACGCACTCGAGGGGACTCCTAGGTTACGAAGCTTAAGTGGAAGCTCGGTACGGTCCATTTGGAGATAGTGCTACTCTTGATGCATGATTGGTGCACGGTTTGCATCGAACGTACCGTAGGCACAGAAAATAGTGTTGGAGGCATCCGATGGAACTCCTAGGTTACGTGGGTCATGTGGAATGTTGTTTCGATCTATTTTGAAAAAGTGTTAGTGACGGTGCAAGATACGTGCTCGGTTTGCGTCAAACGTACCATAGGTTCATAAGTCATTTTAGAAGCACCCACGGTAATCCGAGGTGATGATGGTCTGGTGGAGATCTGTTTGGTTCGTTTGGAGACAGTGCTACAGAAGAAAGGTGCACGGTTTGCACTAAATGTACCATAGGTCATAAATAGTTTTGGACGCACCCGATGGAACTCGTAAGTGACGTGGGTCGTGTGGAATCTCGTTTTAGTCCATTTGGAGATAGTGTTAGTGTGAGTGCAAGGTTGGAGCATGGTTTGCACCAAACATACCATAGACATAGAAATCGTTTTGGACGAACTCGATCAGACTCCTAGGTGACGAGGCTCAAGTGGAAGCTCGGTTCGATCCGTTTGGGGATAGTGCTTCTCTTGATGCAAGATTGGTGCTTGGTTTGCACCAAATGTAGCATAGGCATAGAAATCATTTTGGACGCACTCGAGGGGACTCCTAGTTAAGGAGGCTCAAGTGGAAGCTCGATTTGGTGCGTTTGGAGATAGTGCTACTCTTGAGGAAAGATTGGTGCTCGGTTTGAGTCGAATGTGCCGTAGGCTCGGAAATAGTATTGGAGGCACCCGATGGAACTCATAGGTGACGTGGGTCATGTGGACTCTCGTTTTGATCTATCTGGAGACAGTGTTATCATCGGTGCAAGATAGGTGCACGGTTTGCACTAAACGTACCATAGGCATAGAAATCGTTTTGGACACACTCGATGGGACTCATAGGTGACGAGGCACAAGTGGAAGCTCGGTTTGGTCTGTTTGGGCATAGTGCTTCTCTTGATGCAAGATTGGTGCTTGGTTTGCACCAAATGTAGCATAGGCATAGAAATCATTTTGGACGCACTCCAGGGGACTCCTAGGTGACGAGGCTCAAGTGGAAGCACGATTTGGTACGTTTGGAGATATTGCTATTCTTGATTTGAGTCGAATGTGCCGTAGGCTCGGAAATAGTATTGGAGGCACCCGATGGAACTCCTAGGTGACGTGGGTCATAGGGAATCTTGTTTTGATCTATATTGAGACAGTGTTATCGTCGGTGCAAAATAGGTGCACGGTTTGCTCTAAACGTACCATAGGCTTAGAAATCGTTTTGGACACACTCGATGGGACTCATAGGTGACGAGGCTCAAGTGGAACCTCGGTACCGTCCATTTGGAGATAGTGCTACTCTTGATGCATGATTGGTGCATGGTTTGCGTCGAACGTACCGTAGGCTCAGAAATAGTGTTGGAGGCACCCAATGGAACTCCAAGGTTATGTGGGTCATGTGGAATCTTGTTTTGATCTGTTTTGAAACAGTGTTAGTGTCGGTGCAAGATAGGTGCTCGGTTTGCATCAAACGTACCATAGGTTCATAAATCGTTTTAGCAGCACCCACGGTACTCCTAGGTGATGAGGGTATGTTGGAGATCTGTTTGCTCTATTTGGAGATAGTGCTACAGAAGAAAGGTGCACGGTTTGCACTGAACGTACCATAGGTCATAAATAGTTTTGGACGCACCCGATGGAACTCGTAAGTGACGTGGGTCATGTGGAATCTTGTTTTAGTCTATTTGGAGATAGTGTTAGTGTTAGTGCAAAGTTGGAGCACGGTTTGCACCGAACGTACCATAGGCATAGAAATCGTTTTGGATGAACTCGATCAAACTCCTAGGTGACGAGGCTCATGTGGAAGCTCGGTTCGGTCTGTTTGGGGATAGTGCTTCTCTTGATGCAAGATTGATGCTTGGTTTGCACCAAATGTAGCAAAGGCATAGAAATCATTTTGGACGCACTCGAGGGGACTCCTAGGTGACGAAGCTCAAGTGGAAGCTCAGTACGGTCCATTTGGAGATAGTGCTACTCTTGATGCATGATTGGTGCACGGTTTGCATCGAACGTACCGTAGGCACAGAAAATAGTGTTGGAGGCATCCGATGGAACTCCAAGGTTATGTGGGTCATGTGGAATCTTGTTTTGATCTGTTTTGAAACAGTGTTAGCGTCGGTGCAAGATAGGTGCTCGGTTTGCATCAAACGTACCATAGCTTCATAAATCGTTTTAGCAGCACCCACGGTACTCCTAGGTGATGAGGGTCTGTTGGAGATCTGTTTGCTCTATTTGGAGATAGTGCTACAGAAGAAAGGTGCACGGTTAGCACTGAACGTACCATAGGTCATAAATAGTTTTTTACGCACCCGATGGAACTCGTAAGTGACGTGGGTCTTGTGGAATCTCGTTTTGATCTATATTGAGACAGTGTTATCGTCGGTGCAAAATAGGTGCACGGTTTGCACTAAACGTACCATAGGCATAGAAATCATTTTGGACACACTTGATGGGCCTCATAGGTGACGAGGCTCAAGTGGAAGCTCGGTACGGTCCATTTGGAGATAGTGCTACTCTTGATGCATGATTGGTGCACGGTTTGCGTCGAACGTACCGTAGGCTCGGAAATAGTGTTGGAGGCACCCGATGGAACTCCTAGGTTACGTGGGTCATGTGGAATCTTGTTTCGATCTGTTTTGAAAAAGTGTTAGCGTCGGTGCAAGATAGGTGCTCGGTTTGCGTCAAACGTACCATAGGTTCATAAATCGTTTTAGCAGCACCCATGGTACTCCTAGGTGATGAGGGTCTGGTGGAGATCTGTTTGGTCTATTTGAAGATAGTGCTACAGAAGATTGGTGCTCGGTTTGCACTAAACGTACCATAGGTCATAAATAGTTTTTTACGCACCCGATGGAACTCGTAAGTGACGTGGGTCGTGTGGAATCTCGTTTTAGTCCATTTGGAGATAGTGTTAGTGTCAGTGCAAGGTAGGAGCATGGTTTGCACCGAACATAACATAGACATAGAAATCGTTTTGGACGAACTCGATCAGACTCCTAGGTGACAAGGCTCAAGTGGAAGCTCGGTTCGGTCCGTTTGGGGATCGTGCTTCTCTTGATGCAAGATTGGTGCTTGGTTTGCACCAAACTTAGCATAGGCATAGAAATCGTTTTGGACGCACTCGAGGGGACTCCTAGGTGAGGAGGCTCAAGTGGAATCTCGATTTGGTGCGTTTGGAGATATTGCTACTCTTGAGGCAAGATTGGTGCTCGGTTTGAGTCGAATGTGCTGTAGGCTCGGAAATAGTATTGGAGGCACCCGATGGCGCTCCTAGGTGACGTGGGTCATGTAGAATCTCGTTTTGATCTATTTTGAGATAGAATTATCGTCGGTGCAAGATAGGTGCACGGTTTGCACTGAACGTACCATAGGCATAGAAATCGTTTTGGACACACTGGATGGGACTCATAGGTGACGAGGCTCAAGTGGAAGCTCGGTACGGTCCATTTGGAGATAGTGCTACTCTTGATGCATGATTGGTGCACGGTTTGCGTCGAACGTACCGTAGGCTCGGAAATAGTGTTGGAGGCATCTGATGGAACTCCTAGGTTACGTGGGTCATGTGGAATCTTGTTTCGATCTATTTTGAAACAGTGTTAGCGTCGGTGCAAGATAGGTGCTCGGTTTGCGTCAAACGTACCATAGGTTCATAAATCGTTTTAGCAGCACCCACGGTACTCCTAGGTGATGGGGGTCTGGTGGAGATCTGTATGGTCTATTTGGAGATAGTGCTACAGAAGATAGGTGCACAGTTTGCATTGAACGTAACATAGGTCATAAATAGTTTTGGACGCACCCGATGGAACTCGTAAGTGACGTGGGTCGTGTGGAATCTCGTTTTAGTCCATTTGGAGATAGTGTTAGTGTCACTGCATGGTTGGAGCACGGTTTGCACCGAACATACCATAGGCATAGAAATAGTTTTGGACGAACTCGATTAGACTCCTTGGTGACGAGGCTCAAGTGGAAGCTCGGTTCGGTCCGATTGGGGATAGTGCTTCTCTTGATGCAAGATTGGTGCTTGGTTTGCACCAAATGTAGCATAGGCATAGAAATCATTTTGGACGCACTCGAGGGGACTCCTAGGTGACGAGGCTCAAGTGGAAGCTCGATTTGGTACGTTTGGAGATAGTGCTACTCTTGAGGCAAGATTAGTGCTCGGTTTGAGTCGAATGTGCCGTAGGCTCAGAAATAGTATTGGAGGCACCCGATGGAACTCCTAGGTGACGTGGGTCATGTGGAATCTTGTTTTGATCTGTTTTGAGACAGTGTTAGCTTCGGTGCAAGATAGGTGCACGGTTTGCACTAGACGTACCATAGGCATAGAAATCAATTTGGACACACTCGATGGGACTCCTAGGTGACGAGGCTCAACTGGAAGCTCGGTACAGTCCATTTGGAGATAGTGCTACTCTTGATGCATGATTGGTGCACGGATTGCGTCGAACGTACCGTAGGCTCGGAAATAGTATTGGAGGCACCCGATGGAACTCCTAGGTTACGTGGGTCATGTGGTATCTTGTTTCGATCTGTTTTGAAACAGTGTTAGCGTCGGTGCAAGATAGGTGCTCGGTTTCCGTCAAATGTACCATAGGTTAATAAATCGTTTTAGTAGCACCCACGGTGCTCCTAGGTGATGAGGGTGTGGTGGAGATCTGTTTCGTCTTTTTGAAGATAGTGCTATAGAAGATAGGTGCATGGTTTGCACTGAACGTACCATGGGTCATAAATAGTTTTGGACGCACCCGATAGAACTCGTAAGTGACGTGGGTAGTGTGGAATCTCGTTTTAGTCCACTTAGAGATAGTGTTAGTGTCAGTGCAAGGTTGGAGCACGGTTTGCACCGAACATAACATAGACATAGAAATCATTTTGGACGAACTCGATCAGAATCCTAGGTGACGAGGCTCAAGTGGAAGCTTGGTTCGGTCCGTTTGGAGATAGTGCTTCTCTTGATGCAACATTGGTGCTTGGTTTGCACCAAATGTAGCATAGGCATAGAAATCATTTTGGACGCACTCGAAGGGACTCCTAGGTGACGAGGCTCACGTGGAAGCTCGATTTGGTACGTTTGGAGATAGTGCTACTCTTGAGGCAAGATTGGTGCTCGGTTTGAGTCGAATGTGCCGTAGGCTTGGAAATAGTATTGGAGGCACCCGATGGAACTCCTAGGTGACAACGGTCATGTGGAATCTTGTTTTGATCTATATTGAAACAGTGTTATTGTCGGTGCAAAATAGGTGCACGGTTTGCACTAAACGTACCATAGGCATAGAAATCATTTTGGACACACTCGATGGGACTCATAGGTGACGAGGCTCAAGTGGAAGCTCGGTACGGTCCATTTGGAGATAGTGCTACTCTTGATGCATGATTGGTGCACAGTTTGCGTCGAACGTACCATAGGCTCGGAAATAGTGTTTGAGGCACCCGATGGAACTCCTAGGTTACGTGGGTCATGTGGAATCTTGTTTCGATCTGTTTTGAAACAGTGTTAGCATCGGTGCAAGATAGGTGCTCGGTTTGCGTCAAACGTACCATAGGTTAATAAATCGTTTTAGCAGCACCCACGGTGCTCCTAGGTGATGAGGGTGTGGTGGAGATTTGTTTGGTCTTTTTGAAGATAGTGCTATAGAAGATAGGTGCACGGTTTGCACTGAACGTACCATAGGTCATAAATAGTTTTGGACACACCCGATGGAACTCGTAAGTGACGTAGGTAGTGTGGAATCTCGTTTTAATCCACTTAGAGATTGTGTTAGTGTCAGTGCATGGCTGGAGCACAGTTTGCAGCGAACATAACATAGATATAGAAATCGTTTTGGACGAACTCGATCAGACTCCTAGGTGACAAGGCTCAAGTGGAAGCTCGGTTCGGTCCGTTTAGGGATAGTGCTTCTCTTGATGCAAGATTGGTGCTTGGTTTGCACCAAATGTAGCATAGGCATAGAAATCATTTTGGACGCACTCGAGGGGACTCCTAGGTGACGAGGCTCAAGTGGAAGCTCGATTTGGTATGTTTTGATGATAGTGCTACTCTTGAGGCAAGATTAGTGCTCGGTTTGAGTCGAATGTGCCGTAGGCTCGGAAATAGTATTGGAGGCACCCGATGGAACTCCTAGGAGACGTGGGTCTTGTGGAATCTCGTTTTGATCTATATTGAAACAGTGTTATCGTCGGTGCAAAATAGGTGCACGGTTTGCACTAAACGTACCATAGGCATAGAAATTATTTTGGACACACTTGATGGGACTCATAGGTGACGAGGCTCAAGTGGAAGCTCGGTACGGTCCATTTGGAGATAGTGCTACTCTTGATGCATGATTGGTGCACGGTTTGCGTCGAATGTACCGTAGGCTCGGAAATAGTGTTGGAGGCACCCGATGGAACTCCTAGGTTACGTGGGTCGTGTGGAATCTTGTTTCGATCTGTTTTGAAAAAGTGTTAGCGTCGGTGCAAGATAGGTGCTCGGTTTGCGTCAAACGTACCATAGGTTCATAAATCGTTTTAGCAGCACCCATGGTACTCCTAGGTGATGAGGGTCTGGTGGAGATCTGTTTGGTCTATTTGAAGATAGTGCTACAGAAGATTGGTGCTCGGTTTGCACTAAACGTACCATAGGTCATAAATAGTTTTTTACACACCCGATGGAACTCGTAAGTGACGTGTTTCGTGTGGAATCTTGTTTTAGTCGATTTGGAGATAGTGTTAGTGTCAGTGCAAGGTAGGAGCATGCTTTGCACCGAACATAACATAGACCTAGAAATCATTTTGGATGAACTCGATCAGACTCCTAGGTGACGAGGCTCAAGTGGAAGCTCGGTTTGGTCCATTTGGGGATCGTGCTTCTCTTGATGCAAGATTGGTGCTTGGTTTGCACCAAACTTAGCATAGGCATAGAAATCATTTTGGACGCACTCGAGGGGACTCCTAGGTGAGGAGGCTCAAGTGGAAGGTCGATTTGGTGCGTTTGGAGATATTGCTACTCTTGAGGCAAGATTGGTGCTCGGTTTGAGTCGAATGTGCTGTAGGCTCGGAAATAGTATTGGAGGCACCCGATGGTGCTCCTAGGTGACGTGGGTCATGTGGAATCTCATTTTGATCTATTTTGAGATAGAATTATCGTCGGTGCAAGATAGGTGCACGGTTTGCACTGAACGTACCATAGGCATAGAAATCGTTTTGGACACACTGGATGGGACTCGTAGGTGACGGGGCTCAAGTGGAAGCTCGGTACGGTCCATTTGGAGATAGTGCTACTCTTGATGCATGATTGGTGCACGGTTTGCGTCGAACGTACCGTAGGCTCGGAAATAGTGTTGGAGGCATCTGATGGAACTCCTAGGTTACGTGGGTCATGTGGAATCTTGTTTCGATCTATTTTGAAACAGTGTTAGCGTCGGTGCAAGATAGGTGCTCGGTTTGCGTCAAACGTACCATAGGTTCATAAATCGTTTTAGCAGCACCCATGGTACTCTTAGGTGATGAGGGTCTGGTGGAGATCTGTATGGTCTATTTGGAGATAGTGCTACAGAAGATAGGTGCACAGTTTGCATTGAACGTAACATAGGTCATAAATAGTTTTGGACGCACCCGATGGAACTCGTAAGTGACGTGGGTCGTGTGGAATCTCGTTTTAGTCGATTTGGAGATAGTGTTAGTGTCAGTGCAAGGTTGGAGCACGGTTTGCACCGAACGTACCATAGGCATAGAAATAGTTTTGGACGAACTCGATCAGACTCCTAGGTGACGAGGCTCAAGTGGAAGCTCGGTTCGGTCCGATTGGGGATAGTGCTTCTCTTGATGCAAGATTGGTGCTTGGTTTGCACCAAATGTAGCATAGGCATAGAAATCATTTTGGACGCACTCGAGGGGACTCCTAGGTGACGAGGCTCAAGTGGAAGCTCGGTATGGTCCATTTGGAGATAGTGCTACTCTTGATGCATGATTGGTGCACGGTTTGCGTCGAATGTACCGTAGGCTCGGAAAGAGTATTGGAGGCACCCGATGGAATTCCTAGGTTACATGGGTCATGTGGAATCTTGTTTCGATCTGTTTTGAGATAGTGTTAGCGTCGGTGCAAGATAGGTGCTTGGTTTGCGTCAAACATACCATAGGCTCATAAATTGTTTTATACGCACCCGAGGTACTCCTAAGGCGATGAGGGTGTGGTGGAGCTCTGTTTGTTCCGTTTGGAGATAGTGCTAATCTTAACGCAAGATAGTTGCACAGTTTGCACTAAACGTACCATAGGCTCATAAATAGTTTTGGACGCACCCGATGGAACTCGTAAGTGACGTGGGTCGTGTGGAATCTCTTTGTAGTCGGTTTGTAGATAGTTTTAGTGTTAGTGCAAGATAGGTGCACGGTTGCATAAAATGTAGCATAGGCATAGAAATCGTTTTGGACACACTCAAGGGGATTCCAAGGGGATGAGGCTCAAGTGGAAGCTCGATTCGGTACGTTTGGAGATAGTGCTAGTCTTGATGCAAGATTGGTGGTCGGTTTGCGTTGAATGTACCGTAGGCTCGGAAATAGTATTGGAGGCACCCGATGGAACTCCTAGGTGACGTGAGTCATGTGGAATCTCGTTTCGATCTATTTTGTGACAGTGTTAGCGTCAGTGCTAGATAGGTGAAAGGTTTGCACTAAACGTACCATAGGCATAGAAATCATTTTGGACACACTCGATGGGACTCCTAGGTGACGAGGCTCAAGTGGAAGCTTGGTACGGTCCATTTGGAGATAGTGCTACTCTTTATGCATGATTGGTGCATGGTTTGCGTCGAACATACCGTAGGCTCAGAAATAGTATAGGAGGCACCCGATGGAACTCCTAGGTTACGTGGGTCATGTGGAATCCTGTTTCGATCTGTTTTGAAACAGAGTTAGCATTGGTGCAAGATAGGTGCTCGGTTTGCGTCAAACGTACCATAGGTTCATAAATCATTTTAGAAGCACACGCGGTACTCCTAGGTGATGAGGGTCTGGGGGAGATCTGTTTGGCCCGTTTACAGATAGTGCTACAGAAGATAGGTGCACGGTTTGCATTGAACGTACCTTAGGTCATAAATAGTTTTGGACGCACCCGATGGAACTCGTAAGTGACGTGGGTCGTGTGGAATCTCATTTTAGTCTATTTGGAGATAGTGTTAGTGTCAGTGCAAGGTTGGAGCACGGTTTGCACCAAACATACCATCGACATAGAAATCGTTTTGGATGAACTCGATCAGACTCCTAGGTGACGAGGCTCAAGTGGAAGCTCGGTTCGATCCGTTTGGGGATAGTGCTTCTCTTGATGCAAGATTGGTGCTTGGTTTGCACCAAATGTAGCATAGGCATAGAAATCATTTTGGACGCACTCGAGGGGACTCCTAGTTGAGGAGGCTCAAGTGGAAGCTCGATTTGGTGCGTTTGGAGATAGTGCTACTCTTGAGGCAAGATTGGTGCTCGGTTTGAGTCGAATGTGCCGTAGGCTCGGAAATAGTATTGGAGGCACCCGATGGAACTCATAGGTGACGTGGGTCATGTGGACTCTCGTTTTGATCTTCTGGAGACAGTGTTATCATCGGTGCAAGATAGGTGCACGGTTTGCACTAAACGTACCATAGACATAGAAATCGTTTTGGACACACTCGATGGGACTCATAGGTGACGAGGCACAAGTGGAAGCTCGGTTCGGTCTGTTTGGGTATAGTGCTTCTCTTGATGCAAGATTGGTGCTTGGTTTGCACCAAATGTAGCATAGGCATAGAAATCATTTTGGACGCACTCCAGGGGACTCCTAGGTGACGAGGCTCAAGTGGAAGCACGATTTGGTACGTTTGGAGATATTGCTATTCTTGAGGCAAGATTGGTGCTCGGTTTGAGTCGAATGTGCCGTAGGCTCGGAAATAGTATTGGAGGCACCCGATGGAACTCCTAGGTGACGTGGGTCATAGGGAATCTTGTTTTGATCTATATTGAGACAGTGTTATCGTCGGTGCAAAATAGGTGCACGGTTTGCTCTAAACGTACCATAGGCTTAGAAATCGTTTTGGACACACTCGATGGGACTCATAGGTGACGAGGCTCAAGTGGAAGCTCGGTACCGTCCATTTGGAGATAGTGCTACTCTTGATGCATGATTGGTGCACGGTTTGCGTCGAACGTACCGTAGGCTCAGAAATAGTGTTGGAGGCACCCAATGGAACTCCAAGGTTATGTGGGTCATGTGGAATCTTGTTTTGATCTGTTTTGAAACAGTGTTAGTGTCGGTGCAAGATAGGTGCTCGGTTTGCATCAAATGTACCATAGGTTCATAAATCGTTTTAGCAGCACCCACGGTACTCCTAGGTGATGAGGGTCTGTTGGAGATCTGTTTGCTCTATTTGGAGATAGTGCTACAGAAGAAAGGTGCACGGTTTGCACTGAACGTACCATAGGTCATAAATAGTTTTGGATGCACCCGATGGAACTCGTAAGTGACGTGGGTCATGTGGAATCTTGTTTTAGTCTATTTGGAGATAGTGTTAGTGTTAGTGCAAGGTTGGGGCACGGTTTGCACCGAACGTACCATAGGCATAGAAATCGTTTTAGATGAACTCTATCAGACTCCTAGGTGAAGAGGCTCATGTGGAAGCTCGGTTCGGTCCGTTTTGGGATAGTGCTTCTCTTGATGCAAGATTGATGCTTGGTTTGCACCAAATGTAGCAAAGGCATAGAAATCATTTTGGACGCACTTGAGGGGACTCCTAGGTGACGAAGCTCAAGTGGAAGCTCGGTACGGTCCATTTGGAGATAGTGCTACTCTTGATGCATGATTGGTGCATGGTTTGCATCGAACGTACCGTAGGCACAGAAAATAGTGTTGGAGGCATCCGATGGAACTCCTAGGTTACGTGGGTCATATGGAATGTTGTTTCGATCTATTTTGAAAAAGTGTTAGTGACGGTGCAAGATACGTGCTCGGTTTGCGTCAAACGTACCATAGGTTCATAAGTCATTTTAGAAGCACCCACGGTAATCCGAGGTGATGATGGTCTGGTGGAGATCTGTTTGGTCCGTTTGGAGACAGTGCTACAGAAGAAAGGTGCACGGTTTGCACTAAATGTACCATAGGTCATAAATAGTTTTGGACGCACCCGATGGAACTCGTAAGTGACGTGGGTCGTGTGGAATCTCGTTTTAGTCCATTTGGAGATAGTGTTAGTGTCAGTGCAAGGTTGGAGCATGGTTTGCACCAAACATACCATAGACATAGAAATCATTTTGGACGAACTCGATCAGACTCCTAGGTGACGAGGCTCAAGTGGAAGCTCGGTTCGATCCGTTTGGGGATAGTGCTTCTCTTGATGCAAGATTGGTGCTTGGTTTGCACCAAATGTGGCATAGGCATAGAAATCATTTTGGACGCACTCGAGGGGACTCCTAGTTAAGGAGGCTCAAGTGGAAGCTCGATTTGGTGCGTTTGGAGATAGTGCTACTCTTGAGGCAAGATTGGTGCTCGGTTTGAGTCGAATGTGCCGTAGGCTCGGAAATAGTATTGGAGGCACCCGATGGAACTCATAGGTGACGTGGGTCATGTGGACTCTCGTTTTGATCTATCTGGAGACAGTGTTATCATCGGTGCAAGATAGGTGCACGGTTTGCACTAAACGTACCATAGGCATAGAAATCGTTTTGGACACACTCGATGGGACTCATAGGTGACGAGGCACAAGTGGAAGCTCGGTTCGGTCTGTTTGGGCATAGTGCTTCTCTTGATGCAAGATTGGTGCTTGGTTTGCACCAAATGTAGCATAGGCATAGAAATCATTTTGGACGCACTCTAGGGGACTCCTAGGTGACGAGGCTCAAGTGGAAGCACGATTTGGTACGTTTAGAGATATTGCTATTCTTGAGGCAAGATTGGTGCTCGGTTTGAGTCGAATGTGCCGTAGGCTCAGAAATAGTATTGGAGGCACCCGATGGAACTCCTAGGTGACGTGGGTCATAGGGAATCTTGTTTTGATCTATATTGAGACAGTGTTATTGTCGGTGCAAAATAGGTGCACGGTTTGCTCTAAACGTACCATAGGCTTAGAAATCGTTTTGGACACACTCGATGGGACTCATAGGTGACGAGGCTCAAGTGGAAGATCGGTACGGTCCATTTGGAGATAGTGCTTCTCTTGATGCAAGATTGGTGCTGGGTTTGCACCAAATGTAGCATAGGCATAGAAATCATTTTGGACGCACTCGAGGGGACTCCTAGTTGAGGAGGCTCAAGTAGAAGCTCGATTTGGTGCGTTTGGAGATAGTGCTACTCTTGAGGCAAGATTGGTGCTCGGTTTGAGTCGGATGTGCCTTTGGCTCGGAAATAGTATTGGAGGCACCCGATGGAACTCATAGGTGACGTGGGTCATGTGGACTCTCGTTTTGATCTATTTTGAGATAGTGTTACCGTAGGTGCAAGATAGGAGTACGGTTTGCACTAAACGTACCATAGGCATAGAAATCGTTTTGGACACACTCGATGGGACTCATAGGTGACGAGGCTCAAGTGGAAGCTCGGTACGGTCCATTTGGAGATAGTGCTACTCTTGATGCATGATTGGTGCACGGTTTGCGTCGAACGTACTGTAGGCTCAGAAATAGTGTTGGTGGCACCCGATGGAACTCCTAGTTACGTGGGTCATGTGGAATCTTATTTCGATCTGTTTTGAAATAGTGTTAGCGTCGGTGCAAGATAGGTGCACGGTTTGCGTCAAACGTACCATAGGTCCATAAATTGTTTTAGTAGCACCCACGGTACTCCTAGGTGATGAGGGTCTGGTGGAGATCTGTTTGGTCTATTTGAAGATAGTGCTACAGAAGATAGGTGCACGGTTTGCACTGAACGTACCATAGGTCATAAATAGTTTTGGACGCACCCGATGGAACTCGAAAGTGACGTGGGTCATGTGGAATCTCGTTTTAGTCCATTTGGAGATAGTGTTAGTGTCAGTGCAAGGTTGGAGCACTGTTGGCACCGAACATACCATTGGCATAGAAATCGTTTTGGACACACTCGATGGGACTCCTAGGTGACGAGGCTCAAGTGGAAGCTCGGTTCGGTACGTTTGGGGATAGTGCTTCTCTTGATGCAAGATTGGTGCTTGGTTTGCACCAAATGTAGCATAGGCATAGAAATCATTTTGGACGCACTCGAGGGGACTCCTAGGTCACGAGGCTCAAGTGGAAGCTCGATTTGGTACGTTTGGAGACAGTGCTACTCTTGAGGCAAGATTGGTGCTCGGTTTGAGTCGAATGTGCCGTAGTCTCGAAAATAGTATGGGAGGCACCCGATGGAACCCCTAGGTGACGTGGGTCATGTGGAATCTCGTTTTGATCTATATTGAGATAGTGTTATCGTCAGTGCAAAATAGTTGCACGGTTTGCACTAAACGTACCATAGGCATAGAAATCGTTTTGGACACACTCGATGGGACTCATAGGTGACGAGGCTCAAGTGGAAGCTCGGTACGGTCCATTTGGAGATAGTGCTACTCTTGATGCATGATTGGTGCACGGTTTGCGTTGAACGTACCGTAGGCTCGGAAATAGTGTTGGAGGCACCCGATGGAACTCCTAGGTCACGTGGGTCATGTGGAATCTTGTTTCGATCTGTTTTGAAAAAGTGTTAGCGTCGGTGCAAGATAGGTGCTCCGTTTGCGTCAAACGTACCATAGGTTGATAAATCATTTTAGCAGCACCCACGGTACTCCTAGGTGATGAGGGTCTGGTGGAGATCTGTTTGATCTATTTGAAGGTAGTGCTACAGACGATAGGTGCACGGTTTGCACTGAACGTACTATGGTCCTAAATAGTTTTGGACGCACTCGATGGAACTCGTAAGTGACGTGGGTCATGTGGAATCTCGTTTTAGTCCATTTGGAGATAGTGTTAGTGTCAGTGCAAGGTTGGAGCACGGTTTACACCAAACATACCATAGGCATAGAAATCGTTTTGGACGAACTCGATCAGACTCCTATGTGACGAGGCTCAGGTGGAAGCTCGGTTCGGTCCGTTTGGGGATAGTGCTTCTCTTGATGCAAGATTGGTGCTTGGTTTGCACCAAATGTAGCATAGGCAAAGAAATCGATTTGGACGCACTCAAGGGGACACCTAGGTGATGAGGTTGAAGTGGAAGCTCGATTTGGTACGTTTGGAGATAGTGCTACTCTTGAGGCAAGATTGGTGCTCGGTTTGAGTCGAATGTGTCGTAGGCTCGGAAATAGTATTGGACGCACCCGATGGAACTCGTAAGTGACGTGGGTAGTGTGGAATCTCGTTTTAGTCCACTTAGAGATAGTGTTAGTGTCAGTGCAAGGTTGGAGCACGGTTTGCACCGAACATAACATAGACATAGAAATTATTTTGGACGAACTCGATCAGACTCCTAGGTGACGAGGCTCAAGTGGAAGCTTGGTTTGGTCCGTTTGGGGATAGTGCTTCTCTTGATGCAAGATTGGTGCTTGGTTTGCACCAAATGTAGCATAGGCATAGGAATCGTTTTGGACGCACTCGAAGGGACTCCTAGGTGACGAGGCTCAAGTGGAAGCTTGATTTGGTACGTTTGGAGATAGTGCTACTCTTGAGGCAAGATTGGTGCTCGGTTTGAGTCGAATGTGCCGTAGGCTCGGAAATAGTGTTGGAGGCACCCGATGGAACTCCTAGGTGACAACGATCATGTGGAATCTCATTTTGATCTATATTGAAACAGTGTTATTGTCGGTGCAAAATAGGTGCACGGTTTGCACTAAACATACCATAGGCATAGAAATCGTTTTGGACACACTCGATGGGACTCATAGGTGACGAGGCTCAAGTGGAAGCTCGGTACGGTCCATTTTCGAGATAGTGCTACTCTTGATGCATGATTGGTGCACAGTTTGCGTCGAACGTACCATAGGCTCGGAAATAGTGTTTGAGGCACCCGATGGAACTCCTAGGTTACGTGGGTCATGTCGAATCTTGTTTCGATCTGTTTTGAAACAGTGTTAGCATCGGTGCAAGATAGGTGCTCGGTTTGCGTCAAACGTACCATAGGTTAATAAATCATTTTAGCAGCACCCACGGTGCTCCTAGGTGATGAGGGTGTGGTGGAGATTTGTTTGGTCTTTTTGAAGATAGTGCTATAGAAGATAGGTGCATGGTTTGCACTGAACGTACCATGGGTCATAAATAGTTTTGGACGCACCCGATAGAACTCGTAAGTGACGTGGGTAGTGTGGAATCTCGTTTTAGTCCACTTAGAGATAGTGTTAGTGTCAGTGCAAGGCTGGAGCACGGTTTGCACCGAACATAACATAGACATAGAAATCATTTTGGACGAACTCGATCAGAGTCCTAGGTGCCAAGGCTCAAGTGGAAGCTCGATTCGGTCCGTTTAGGGATAGTGCTTCTCTTGATGCAGGATTGGTGCTTGGTTTGCACCAAATGTAGCATAGGCATAGAAATCGTTTTGGACGCACTCGAGGGGACTCCTAGGTGACGAGGCTCAAGTGGAAGCTCGATTTGGTACGTTTGGAGATAGTGCTACTCTTGAGGCAAGATTAGTGCTCGGTTTGAGTCGAATGTGTCGTAGGCTTGGAAATAGTATTGGAGGCACCCGATGGAACTCCTAGGTGACGTGGGTTATGTGGAATCTCATTTTGATCTATATTGAGACAGTGTTATCGTCGGTGCAAAATAGGTGCACGGTTTGCACTAAACGTACCACAGGCATAGAAATCGTTTTGGACACACTCGATGGGACTCATAGGTGATGAGGCTCAAGTGGAAGCTCGGTACGGTCCATTTGGAGATACTGCTACTCTTGATGCATGATTGGTGCACGGTTTGCGTCGAACGTACCGTAGGCTCAGAAATAGTGTTGGAGGCACCCGATGGAACTCCTAGGTTACGTGGGTCATGTGGAATCTTGTTTCGATCTGCTTTGAAATAGTGTTAGCGTCGGTGCAAGATAGGTGCTCGGTTTGCATCAAATGTACTATAGCTTCATAAATCGTTTTAGCAGCGCCCACGGTACTCCTAGGTGATGAGGGTCTGGTGGAGATCTGTTTGGTCTATTTGAAGATAGTGCTACAGAAGATAGGTGCACGGTTTGCACTGAACGTACAATAGGTCATAAATAGTTTTGGACGCACCCGATGGAACTCGTAAGTGACGTGGGTCATGTGGAATCTCATTTTAATCCATTTGGAGATAGTGTTAGTGTCAGTGCAAGGTTGGAGCACGGTTTGCACCGAACATACCATAGACATAGAAATCATTTTGGACGAACTCGATCAGACTCCTAGGTGACGAGGCTCAAGTGGAAGCTCGGTTCGGTCCGTTTGGGGATAGTGCTTCTCTTGATGCAAGATTGGTGCTTAGTTTGCACCAAATGTAGCATAGGCATAGAAATCATTTTGGACGCACTCGAGGGGACTCCTAGGTGAGGAGGCTCAAGTGGAAGCTCGATTTGGTGCGTTTGGAGATAGTGCTACTCTTGAGGCAAGATTGGTGCTCGGTTTGAGTCGAATGTGCCATAGGCTCGGAAAGAGTATTGGAGGCACCCGATGGAACTCCTAGGTGACGTGGGTCTTGTGGAATCTCGTATTGATCTATATTGAGACAGTGTTATCGTCGGTGCAAAATAGGTGCACGGTTTGCACTAAACGTACCATAGGCATAGAAATTGTTTTGGACACACTTGATGGGCCTCACAGGTGACGAGGCTCAAGTGGAAGCTCGGTACGGTCCATTTGGAGATAGTGCTACTCTTGATGCATGATTGGTGCACGGTTTGCGTCGAACGTACCGTAGGCTCGGAAATAGTGTTGGAGGCACCCGATGGAACTCCTAGGTTACGTGGTCATGTGGAATCTTGTTTCGATCTGTTTTGAAAAAGTGTTAGCGTCGGTGCAAGATAGGTGCTCGGTTTGCGTCAAACGTACCATAGGTTCATAAATCGTTTTAGCAGCACCCATGGTACTCCTAGGTGATGAGGGTCTGGTGGAGATCTGTTTGGTCTATTTGAAGATAGTGCTACAGAAGATTGGTGCTCAGTTTGCACTAAACGTACCGTAGGTCATAAATAGTTTTTTACGCACCCGATGGAACCCGTAAGTGACGTGTTTCGTGTGGAATCTTGTTTTAGTCCATTTGGAGATAGTGTTAGTGTCAGTGCAAGGTAGGAGCATGGTTTGCACCGAACAAAACATAGACATAGAAATCGTTTTGGACGAACTCGATCAGACTCCTAGGTGACAAGGCTCAAGTGGAAGCTCGGTTCGGTCCGTTTGGGGATCGTGCTTCTCTTGATGCAAGATTGGTGCTTGGTTTGCACCAAACTTAGCATAGGCATAGAAATCGTTTTGGACGCACTCGAGGGGACTCCTAGGTGAGGAGGCTCAAGTGGAATCTCGATTTGGTGCGTTTGGAGATATTGCTACTCTTGAGGCAAGATTGGTGCTCGGTTTGAGTCGAATGTGCTGTAGGCTCGGAAATAGTATTGGAGGCACCCGATGGCGCTCCTAGGTGACGTGGGTCATGTGGAATCTCGTTTTGATCTATTTTGAGATAGAATTATCGTCGGTGCAAGATAGGTGCACGGTTTGCACTGAACGTACCATAGGCATAGAAATCGTTTTGGACACACTGGATGGGACTCATAGGTGACGAGGCTCAAGTGGAAGCTCGGTACGGTCCATTTGGAGATAGTGCTACTCTTGATGCATGATTGGTGCACGGTTTGCGTCGAACGTACCGTAGGCTCGGAAATAGTGTTGGAGGCATCCGATGGAACTCCTAGGTTACGTGGGTCATGTGGAATCTTGTTTCGATCTATTTTGAAACAGTGTTAGCGTCGGTGCAAGATAGGTGCTCGGTTTGCGTCAAACGTACCATAGGTTCATAAATCGTTTTAGCAGCACCCACGGTACTCCTAGATGATGAGGGTCTGGTGGAGATCTGTATGGTCTATTTGGAGATAGTGCTACAGAAGATAGGTGCACAGTTTGCATTGAACGTAACATAGGTCATAAATAGTTTTGGACGCACCCGATGGAACTCGTAAGTGACGTGGGTCGTGTGGAATCTCGTTTTAGTCCATTTGGAGATAGTGTTAGTGTCAATGCATGGTTGGAGCACGGTTTGCACCGAACGTACCATAGGCATAGAAATAGTTTTGGACGAACTCGATCAGACTCCTTGGTGACGAGGCTCAAGTGGAAGCTCGGTTCGGTCCGATTGGGGATAGTGCTTCTCTTGATGCAAGATTGGTGCTTGGTTTGCACCAAATGTAGCATAGGCATAGAAATCATTTTGGACGCACTCGAGGGGACTCCTAGGTGACGAGGCTCAAGTGGAAGCTCGATTTGGTACGTTTGGAGATAGTGCTACTCTTGAGGCAACATTATTGCTCGGTTTGAGTCGAATGTGCCGTAGGCTCAGAAATAGTATTGGAGGCACCCGATGGAACTCCTAGGCGACGTGGGTCATGTGGAATCTCGTTTTGATCTGTTTTGAGACAGTGTTAGCGTCGGTGCAAGATAGGTGCACGGTTTGCACTAGACGTACCATAGGCATAGAAATCAATTTGGACACACTCGATGGGACTCCTAGGTGACGAGGCTCAACTGGAAGCTCGGTACAGTCCATTTGGAGATAGTGCTACTCTTGATGCATGATTGGTGCACGGATTGCGTCGAACGTACCGTAGGCTCGGAAATAGTATTGGAGGCACCCGATGGAACTCCTAGGTTACGTGGGTCATGTGGTATCTTGTTTCGATCTGTTTTGAAACAGTGTTAGCGTCGGTGCAAGATAGGTGCTCGGTTTGCGTCAAATGTACCATAGGTTAATAAATCGTTTTAGTAGCACCCACGGTGCTCCTAGGTGATGAGGGTGTGGTGGAGATCTGTTTCGTCTTTTTGAAGATAGTGCTATAGAAGATAGGTGCATGGTTTGCACTGAACGTACCATGGGTCATAAATAGTTTTGGACACACCCGATGGAACTCGTAAGTGACGTGGGTAGTGTGGAATCTCGTTTTAGTCCACTTAGAGATAGTGTTAGTGTCAGTGCAAGGTTGGAGCACGGTTTGCACCGAACATAACATAGACATAGAAATCATTTTGGACGAACTCGATCAGAATCCTAGGTGACGAGGCTCAAGTGGAAGCTTGGTTCGGTCCGTTTGGAGATAGTGCTTCTCTTGATGCAACATTGGTGCTTGGTTTGCACCAAATGTAGCATAGGCATAGAAATCATTTTGGACGCACTCGAAGGGACTCCTAGGTGACGAGGCTCACGTGGAAGCTCGATTTGGTACGTTTGGAGATAGTGCTACTCTTGAGGCAAGATTGGTGCTCGGTTTGAGTCGAATGTGCCGTAGGCTTGGAAATAGTATTGGAGGCACCCGATGGAACTCCTAGGTGACAACGGTCATGTGGAATCTTGTTTTGATCTATATTGAAACAGTGTTATTGTCGGTGCAAAATAGGTGCACGGTTTGCACTAAACGTACCATAGGCATAGAAATCATTTTGGACACACTCGATGGGACTCATAGGTGACGAGGCTCAAGTGGAAGCTCGGTACGGTCCATTTGGAGTAGTGCTACTCTTGATGCATGATTGGTGCACAGTTTGCGTCGAACGTACCATAGGCTCGGAAATAGTGTTTGAGGCACCCGATGGAACTCCTAGGTTACGTGGGTCATGTGGAATCTTGTTTCGATCTGTTTTGAAATAGTGTTAGCGTCGGTGCAAGATAGGTGCTCGGTTTGCGTCAAACGTACCATAGGTTAATAAATCGTTTTAGCAGCACCCACGGTGCTCCTAGGTGATGAGGGTGTGGTGGAGATTTGTTTGGTCTTTTTGAAGATAGTGCTATAGAAGATAGGTGCACGGTTTGCACTGAACGTACCATAGGTCATAAATAGTTTTTTACGCACCCGATGGAACTCGTAAGTGACGTGTTTCGTGTGGAATCTTGTTTTAGTCGATTTGGAGATAGTGTTAGTGTCAGTGCAAGGTAGGAGCATGGTTTGCACCGAACAAAACATAGACCTAGAAATCATTTTGGACGAACTCAATCAGACTCCTAGGTGACGAGGCTCAAGTGGAAGCTCGGTTTGGTCCGTTTGGGGATCGTGCTTCTCTTGATGCAAGATTGGTGCTTGGTTTGCACCAAACTTAGCATAGGCATAGAAATCGTTTTGGACGCACTCGAGGGGACTCCTAGGTGAGGAGGCTCAAGTGGAAGGTCGATTTGGTGCATTTGGAGATATTGCTACTCTTGAGGCAAGATTGGTGCTCGGTTTGAGTCGAATGTGCTGTAGGCTCGGAAATAGTATTGGAGGCACCCGATGGTGCTCCTAGGTGACGTGGGTCATGTGGAATCTCGTTTTGATCTATTTTGAGATAGAATTATCGTCGGTGCAAGATAGGTGCACGGTTTGCACTGAACGTACCATAGGCATAGAAATCGTTTTGGACACACTAGATGGGACTCGTAGGTGACGGGGCTCAAGTGGAAGCTTGGTACGGTCCATTTGGAGATAGTGCTACTCTTGATGCATGATTGGTGCACGGTTTGCGTCGAACGTACCGTAGGCTCGGAAATAGTGTTGGAGGCATCTGATGGAACTCCTAGGTTACGTGGGTCATGTGGAATCTTGTTTCGATCTATTTTGAAACAGTGTTAGCGTCGGTGCAAGATAGGTGCTCGGTTTGCGTCAAACATACCATAGGTTCATAAATCGTTTTAGCAGCACCCATGGTACTCTTAGGTGATGAGGGTCTGGTGGAGATCTGTATGGTCTATTTGGAGATAGTGCTACAGAAGATAGGTGCACAGTTTGCATTGAACGTAACATAGGTCATAAATAGTTTTGGACGCACCCGATGGAACTCGTAAGTGACGTGGGTCGTGTGGAATCTCGTTTTAGTCGATTTGGAGATAGTGTTAGTGTCAGTGCAAGGTTGGAGCACGGTTTGCACCGAACGTACCATAGGCATAGAAATAGTTTTGGACGAACTCGATCAGACTCCTAGGTGACGAGGCTCAAGTGGAAGCTCGGTTCGGTCCGATTGGGGATAGTGCTTCTCTTGATGCAAGATTGGTGGTTGGTTTGCACCAAATGTAGCATAGTCATAGAAATCATTTTGGACGCACTCGAGGGGACTCCTAGGTGACGAGGCTCAAGTGGAAGCTCGGTATGGTCCATTTGGAGATAGTGCTACTCTTGATGCATGATTGGTGCACGGTTTGCGTCGAATGTACCGTAGGCTCGGAAATAGTATTGGAGGCACCCGATGGAATTCCTAGGTTACATGGGTCATGTGGAATCTTGTTTCGATCTGTTTTGAGATAGTGTTAGCGTCGGTGCAAGATAGGTGCTTGGTTTGCGTCAAACATACCATAGGCTCATAAATTATTTTATACGCACCCGAGGTACTCCTAAGGCGATGAGGGTGTGGTGGAGCTCTGTTTGTTCCGTTTGGAGATAGTGCTAATCTTAACGCAAGATAGGTGCACAGTTTGCACTAAACGTACCATAGGCTCATAAATAGTTTTGGACGCACCCGATGGAACTCGTAAGTGACGTGGGTCGTGTGGAATCTCTTTGTAGTCGGTTTGTAGATAGTTTTAGTGTTAGTGCAAGATAGGTGCACGGTTGCATAAAATGTAGCATAGGCATAGAAATCGTTTTGGACACACTCAAGGGGATTCCAAGGGGATGAGGCTCAAGTGGAAGCTCGATTCGGTATGTTTGGAGATAGTGCTAGTCTTGATGCAAGATTGGTGGTCGGTTTGCGTTGAATGTACCGTAGGCTCAGAAATAGTATTGGAGGCACCCGATGGAACTCCTAGGTGACGTGAGTCATGTGGAATCTCGTTTCGATCTATTTTGTGACAGTGTTAGCGTCAGTGCTAGATAGGTGAAAGGTTTGCACTGAACGTACCATAGGCATAGAAATCATTTTGGACACACTCGATGGGACTCCTAGGTGACGAGGCTCAAGTGGAAGCTTGGTACGGTCCATTTGGAGATAGTGCTACTCTTTATGCATGATTGGTGCATGGTTTGCGTCGAACGTACTGTAGGCTCAGAAATAGTATAGGAGGCACCCGATGGAACTCCTAGGTTACGTGGGTCATGTGGAATCCTGTTTCGATCTGTTTTGAAACAGAGTTAGCATTGGTGCAAGATAGGTGCTCGGTTTGCGTCAAACGTACCATAGGTTCATAAATCATTTTAGAAGCACACGCGGTACTCCTAGGTGACGAGGGTCTGGGGGAGATCTGTTTGGCCCGTTTACAGATAGTGCTACAGAAGATAGGTGCACGGTTTGCATTGAACGTACCATAGGTCATAAATAGTTTTGGACGCACCCGATGGAACTCGTAAGTGACGTGGGTCGTGTGGAATCTCATTTTAGTCTATTTGGAGATAGTGTTAGTGTCAGTGCAAGGTTGGAACACGGTTTGCACCAAACATACCATCGACATAGAAATCGTTTTGGATGAACTCGATCAGACTCCTAGGTGACGAGGCTCAAGTGGAAGCTCGGTTCGATCCGTTTGGGGATAGTGCTTCTCTTGATGCAAGATTGGTGCTTGGTTTGCACCAAATGTAGCATAGGCATAGAAATCATTTTGGACGCACTCGAGGGGACTCCTAGTTGAGGAGGCTCAAGTGGAAGCTCGATTTGGTGTGTTTGGAGATAGTGCTACTCTTGAGGCAAGATTGGTGCTCGGTTTGAGTCGAATGTGCCGTAGGCTCGGAAATAGTATTGGAGGCACCCGATGGAACTTATAGGTGACGTGGGTCATGTGGACTCTCGTTTTGATCTATCTGGAGACAGTGTTATCATCGGTGCAAGATAGGTGCACGGTTTGCACTAAACGTACCATAGACATAGAAATCGTTTTGGACACACTCGATGGGACTCATAGGTGACGAGGCACAAGTGGAAGCTCGGTTCGGTCTGTTTGGGTATAGTGGTTCTCTTGATGCAAGATTGGTGCTTGGTTTGCACCAAATGTAGCATAGGCATAGAAATCATTTTGGACGCACTCCAGGGGACTCCTAGGTGACGAGGCTCAAGTGGAAGCACGATTTGGTACGTTTGGAGATATTGCTATTCTTGAGGCAAGATTGGTGCTCGGTTTGAGTCGAATGTGCCGTAGGTTCGGAAATAGTATTGGAGGCACCCGATGGAACTCCTAGGTGACGTGGGTCATAGGGAATCTTGTTTTGATCTATATTGAGACAGTGTTATCGTCGGTGCAAAATAGGTGCACGGTTTGCTCTAAACGTACCATAGGCTTAGAAATCGTTTTGGACACACTCGATGGGACTCATAGGTGACGAGGCTCAAGTGGAAGCTCGGTACCGTCCATTTGGAGATAGTGCTACTCTTGATGCATGATTGGTTCTTGGTTTGCACCAAATGTAGCATAGGCATAGAAATTGATTTGGACGCACTCGAGGGGACTCCTAGGTGACGAGGCTCAAGTGGAAGCTCGATTCGGTACGTTTGGAGATAGTGCTACTCTTGATGCGAGATTGGTGCTCAGTTTGCATCGAATGTGCCGTAGGCTCGAAAATACTATTGGAGTTACCCGATGGAACTCCTAGGTGACGTGGGTCATGTGGAATCTTGTTTTGATCTATTTTGAGACAGTCTTAGCGTCAGTGCAAGATAGGTGCACGGTTTGCACTGAATGTACCATAGGCATAGAAATCATTTTGGACACACTCGATGGGACTCCTAGGTGATGAGGCTCAAGTGGAAGCTCGGTATGGTCCATTTGGAGATAGTGCTACTCTTGATGCATGATTGGTGCATGGTTTGCGTCGAACGTAATGTAGGCTCGGAAATAGTATTGGAGGCACCCGATGGAACTCCTAGGTTACATGGGTCATGTGGAATCTTGTTTCGATCTGTTTTGAAACAGTGTTAGCGTCGGTGCAAGATAGGTGCTCGGTTTGCGTCAAACGTACCATAGGTTCATAAATCGTTTTTGAAGCACTCGAGTACTCCTAGGTGATGAGGGTCTGGTGGAGATCTATTTGGTCCGTTTGGAGATAGTGCTACAGAAGATAGCTGCACGGTTTGCATTGAACGTACCATAGGTCATAAATAGTTTTGGACGCACCCGATGGAACTCGTAAGTGACGTGGGTCGTTTGGAATCTCGTTTTAGTCCATTTGGAGATATTGTAAGTGTCAGTGCAAGGTTGGAGCACAGTTTGCATCGAACATACCATAGGCATAGAAATCATTTTGGACAAGCTCGATCAGACTCCTAGGTGACGAGGCTCAAGTGGAAGCTCGGTTTGGTCCGATTAGGGATAGTGCTTCTCTTGATGCAAGATTGGTGCTTGGTTTGCACCAAATGTAGCATAGGCATAGAAATCATTTTGGACGCACTCGAGGGGACTCCTAGGTGACGAGGCTCAAGTGGAAGCTCAGTACGGTCCATTTGGAGATAGTGCTACTCTTGATGCATGATTGGTGCACGGTTTGCGTCGAACGTACCGTAGGCTCAAAAATAGTATTGGAAGCACCCAATGGAACTCCTAGGTTACATGGGTCATATGGAATCTTATTTCGATCTGTTTTGAGACAGTGTTAGCGTCCATGCAAGATGGGTGCTTGGTTTGCATCAAACATACCATAGGCTCATAAATTGTTTTATACGCACCCGAGGTACTCGTAAGGCGACGAGGGTGTGGTGGAGCTTTGTTTGTTCCGTTTGGAGACAGTGCTAATCTTGACGCAAGATAGGTGCACAGTTTGCACTAAACGTACCATAGGCTCATAAATAGTTTTGGACGCACCCGATGGAACTTGTAAGTGACGTGGGTCGTGTGGAATCTCTTTGTGGTCGGTTTGTAGACAGTTTTAGTGTTAGTGCAAGATAGATGCACGGTTGCACCAAATGTAGCATAGGCATAGAAATCATTTTGGACACACTCAAGGGGATTCCAATGGGTCGTGGCTCAAGTGGAAGCTCGATTTGGTACGTTTGCAGATAGTGCTAGTCTTGATGCAAGATTGGTGCTAGGTTTGCGTCGAATGTACTGTAGGCTCAGAAATAGTATTGGAGGCACCCGATGGAACTCCTAGGTGACGTGGGTCATGTGGAATCTCGTTTCGATCTATTTTGCGACAGTGTTAGCGTCGGGGTAGGATAGGTGAACGGTTTGCACTGAACGTACCGTAGGCATAGAAATCGTTTTGGACACACTCGATGGGACTCCTAGGTGACGAGGCTCAAGTGGAAGCTCAATACGGTCATTTGGAGATAGTGCTACCCTTTTTGCATGATTGGTGCATGGTTTGCGTTGAACGTACCGTAGGCTCGGAAATAGTATTAGAGGCACCCAATGGAACTCCTATGTTACGTGAGTCATGTGGAATCCTCTTTTGATCTGTTTTGAAACAGTGTTAGCATCAGTGCAAAATAGGTGCTCCGTTTGCGTCAAACGTACCATAGGTTCGTAAATCATTTTAGAAGCACCCGCGGTACTCCTAGGTGATGAGGGTCTGGTGGAGATCTGTTTGGTTTGTTTGGAGATAGTGCTACAGAAAATAGCTGCCCGGTTTGCATTGAACGTACCATAGGTCATAAATAGTTTTGGACGCACCCGATGGAACTCGTAAGTGACGTGGGTCGTGTGGAATCTCGTTTTAGTCCATTTGGAGATATTGTTAGTGTCAGTGCAAGGTTGGAGCACGGTTTGCACCAAACATACCATTGCATAGAAATCGTTTTGGAAGAGCTTGATCAGACTCCTAGGTGACGAGGCTCAAGTGAAAGCTCGGTTCGGTCCGATTAGGGATAGTGCTTCTCTTGATGCAAGATTGGTGCTTGGTTTGCACCAAATGTAGCATAGGCATAGAAATAATTTTGGACGCACTCGAGGGGACTCCTAGGTGACGAGGCTCAAGTGGAAGCTCGGTATGGTCTATTTGGAGATAGTGCTACTCTTGATGTATGATTGGTGCATGGTTTGCGTCGAACGTACCGTAGGCTCGAACATAGTATTGGAGGCACCCAATGGAACTCCTAGGTTACATGGGTCATGTGGAATCTTATTTTGATCTGTTTTGAGACAGTGTTAGCGTCCGTGCAAGATAGGTGCTTGGTTTGCATCAAACATACCATAGGCTCATAAATTGTTTTATACGCACCCAAGGTAGTCCTAAGGCGACGAGGGTGTGGTGGAGCTTTGTTTGTTCCGTTTGAGATAGTGCTAATCTTGACGCAAGATAGGTGCACAGTTTGCACTAAACGTACCATAGGCTCATAAATAGTTTTAGACGCACCCGATGGAACTCGTAAGTGACATGGGTCGTGTGGAATTTCTTTGTGGTCGGTTTGTAGACAGTTTTAGTGTTAGTGCAAGATAGGTGCACGGTTGCACCAAATGTAGCATAGGCATAGAAATCATTTTGGACACACTCAAGGGGATACCAATGGGACGTGGCTCAAGTGGAAGCTCGATTTGGTACGTTTGCAGATAGTGCTAGTCTTGATGCAAGATTGGTGCTCGATTTGCGTCGAATGTACCATAGGCTCAGAAATAGTATTGGAGGCACCCGATGGAACTCCTAGGTGACGTGGGTCATGTGGAATCTCGTTTCGATCTATTTTGCGATAGTGTTAGCGTCGGTGTAGGACAGGTGAACGGTTTGCACTGAACATACCAAAGGCATAGAAATTGTTTTGGACACACTCGATGGGACTCCTAGGTGACGAGGCTCAAGTGGAAGCTCAGTACGGTCCATTTGGAGATAGTGCTACCCTTTTTGCATGATTGGTGCATGGTTTGCGTCGAACGTACCGTAGGCTCGGAAATAGTATTGGAGGCACCCGATGGAACTCCTAGGTTACGTGGGTCATGTGGAATCCTCTTTCGATCTGTTTTGAAACTGTGTTAGCGTCGGTGCAAAATAGCTGCTCCGTTTGCGTCAAACGTACCATAGGTTCGTAAATCATTTTAGAAGCACCCGCGGTACTCCTAGGTGATGAGGGTCTGGTGGAGATATGTTTGGTCCGTTTGGAGATAGTGCTACAGAAGATAGGTGCACGGTTTGCATTGAACGTACCATAGGTCATAAATAGTTTTGGACGCACCCGATGGAACTCGTAAGTGCCATGGGTCGTGTGGAATCTTGTTTTAGTCCAGTTGGAGATAGTGTTTGTGTCAGTGCAAGGTTGGAACACGGTTTGCACTGAACATACCATAGGCATAGAAATCGTTTTGGACGAACTCGATCAGACTCCTAGGTGATGAGGCTCGTGTGGAAGATCGGTTCGGTCCGATTCGGGATAGTGCTTCTCTTGATGCAAGATTTGTGCTTGGTTTGCACCAAATGTAGCATAGGCATAGAAATCATTTTGGACGCACTCGAGGGGACTCCTAGGTGACGAGGCTCAAGTGGAAGCTCGGTACGGTCCATTTGGAGATAGTGCTACTCTTGATGCATGATTGGTGCATGGTTTGCGTCGAACGTACCATAGGCTCGGAAATAGTATTAGAGGCACCCGATGGAACTCCTAGTTTACATGGGTCATGTGGATCGAATCTTGTTTCATTCTATTTTGAGACAGTGTTAGCGTCGGTGCAAGATAGGTGCTTGGTTTGCGTCAAACATACCATAGGCTCAAAAATTGTTTCATACGCACCCGAGGTACTCCTAACGCGACGAGGGTGTGGTGGAGCTCTGTTTGTTCCGTTTGGAGACAGTGCTAACCTTGACGCATGATGGGTGCACAGTTTGCACTAAACGTACCATAGTTCCATAAATAGTTTTGGACGCACCCGATGGAACTCGTAAGTGACGTGGATCGTGTGGAATCTCTTTGTAGTCGGTTTGTAGATAGTTTTAGTGTTAGTGCAAGATAGGTGCACGGTTGCAGAAAATGTAGCATAGGCATAGAAATCGTTTTGGACACACTCAAGGGGATTCCAAGGGGACGAGGCATAGAAATCATTTTGGACGCACTCGAGGGGACTCCTAGGTGACGAGGCTCAAGTGGAAGCTTGATTCGGTACGTTTTGAGATAGTGCTACTCTTGATGCAAGATTGGTGCTCGGTTTGTGTCGAATGTGTCGTAGGCTTAGAAATAGTATTGGAGGCACCCGATGGAACTCCTAGGTTACGTGGGTCATGTGGAATCTTGTTTCGATCTATTTTGAAACAGTGTTAGCGTCGGTGCAAGATAGGTGCTCGGCTTGCGTCAAACGTACCATAGGTTCATAAATCGTTTTAGCAGCACCCGTGATACATCTAGGTGATGAGGGTCTGGTGGAGATCGATTTGGTCCGTTCTGAGATAGTTCTATAGAAGATAGGTGCACGGTTTGCATTGAATGTACCATAGGTCATAAATAGTTTTGGACGCACCCGATGGAACTCGTAAGTGACGTGGGTCGTGTGGAATCTTGTTTTAGTCAATTTGGAGATAGTGTTAGTCTCAGTGCAAGGTTGGAGCATGGTTTGCACCAAACATACCATAGGCATAGAAATCGTTTTGGACAAACTCAATCAGACTCCTAGGTGACGAGGCTCAAGTGGAAGCTCGGTTCGGTCCGTTTGGGGATAGTGCTTCTCTTGATGCAAGATTGGTGCTTGGTTTGCACCAAATGTAGCATAGGCATAGAAATCATTTTGGACGCACTCGAGGGGACTCCTAGGTGACAAGGCTCAAGTGGAAGATCGATTCGGTACGTTTGGAGATAGTGCTACTCTTAATGCAAGATTGGTGCTCGGTTTGCGTCGAATGTGTCGTAGGCTTGGAAATAGTATTGGAGGCACCCGATGGAACTCCTAGGTGACATGGGTCATGTGGAATCTCGTTTTGATCTATTTTGAGACAGTGTTAGTGTCGGTGCAAGATAGGTGCACGGTTTGCACTGAACGTACCATAGGCATAGAAATCGTTTTGGACACACTCGATGGGACTCCTAGGTGACGAGTCTCAAGTGGAAGCTTAGTAAGGTCCGTTTGGAGATAGTGCTACTCTTGATGCATGATTGGTGCACGGTTTGCGTCGAACGTACCGTAGGCTCAGAAACAGTATTGGAGGCACCCGATGGAACTCCTAGGTTACGTGGGTCATGTGGAATCTTGTTTTGATCTATTTTGAAACAGTTTTTGCGTCGGTGCAAGATAGGTGCTCGGTTTGCGTCAAACGTACCATAGGTTCATAAATCGGTTTAGAAGCGCCCGGGTACTCCTAGGTGATGAGAGTCTGGTGGAGATCTATTTGGTCCGTTTGGAGATAGTGCTACAGAAGATAGGTGCACGGTTTGCATTGAACGTACCATAGGTCATAAATAGTTTTGGACGCACCCGATGGAACTCGTAAGTGACGTGGGTCGTGTGTAATCTCGTTTTAGTCATTTTGGAGATAGTGTTTGTGTTAGTGCAAAGTTGGAGCATGGTTTGCACCTAACATACTATAGGCATAGAAATCGTTTTGGACGAACTCGATCAGAATCCTAGGTGACGAGGCTCAAGTGGAAGCTCGGTTCGGTTTGTTTCGGGATAGTGCTTCTCTTGATGCAAGATTGGTGCTTGGTTTGCACCAAATGTAGCATAGGCATAGAAATCATTTTGGACGCACTCGAGGGGACTCCTAGGTGACGAGGCTCAAGTGGAAGCTCGATTCGGTACGTTTGGAGATAGTTCTACTCTTGATGCACAATTGGTGCTCGGTTTGCGTCGAATGTGTCGTAGGCTCAGAAATAGTATTGGAGGCACCCGATGGAACTCTAAGGAGACGTCGGTCATGTGGAATCTCGTTTTGATTTATTTTGAGACAGTGCTAGCGTCGGTGCAAGATAGGTGCACGGTTTGCACTAAACGTACCATAGGCATAGAAATCGTTTTGGACACACTCGATGGGACTCCTAGGTGACGAGGCTCAAGCGGAAGCTCGGTACGGTCCATTTGGAGATAGTTCTACTCTTGATGCATGATTGGTGCACGGTTTGCGTCGAACGTACCGTAGGCTCGGAAATAGTATTGGAGGCACCCGATGGAACTCCTCGGTTATGTGGGTCATGTGGAATCTTGTTTTGATCTATTTTGAAACAGTGTTAGCGTCGGTGCAAGATAGGTGCACGGTTTGCGTCAAACGTACCATAGGTTCATAAATCATTTTAGAAGGACCCGTGGCACTTCTAGGTGATGAGGGTCTGGTGGAGATTTATTTGGTCCGTTTTGAGATAGTTCTACAGAAGATAGGTGCACGGTTTGCATTGAATGTACCATAGGTCATAAATAGTTTTGGACGCACCCGATGGAACTCGTAAGTGACGTGGGTTGTGTGGAATCTCGTTTTAGTCAATTTGGAGATAGTGTTAGTGTCAGTGCAAGGTTGGAGCATGGTTTGCACCTAACATACCATAGGCATAGAAATCGTTTTGGACGAACTCAATCAGACTCCTAGGTGACGAGGCTCAAGTGGAAGCTCGGTTCGGTCCGTTTGGGGATAGTGCTTCTCTTGATGCAAGATTGGTGCTTGGTTTGCACCAAATGTAGCATAGGCATAGAAATCGTTTTGGTCGCACTCGAGGGGACTCCTAGTCGACAAGGCTCAAGTGGAAGCTTGATTCGGTACGTTTGGAGATAGTGCTACTCTTGATGCAAGATTGGTGCTCGGTTTGCGTCGAATGTGTCGTAGGCTCGGAAATAGTATTGGAGGCACCCGATGGAACTCCTAGGTGACGTGGGTCATGTGGAATCTCGTTTTGATCTATTTTGAGACAGTGTTAGCGTCGGTGCAAGATAGGTGCATGGTTTACACTGAACGTACCATAGGCATAGAAATCATTTTGGACACACTCGATGGGACTCCTAGGTGACGAGTCTCAAGTGGAATCTCGGTAAGGTCCATTTGGAGATAGTGCTACTCTTGATGCATGATTGGTGCACGGTATGCATCGAATGTACCATAGGCTCGGAAATAGTATTGGAGGCACCTGATGGAACTCCTTGGTTACGTGGGTCATGTGGAATCTTGTTTCGATCTATTTTGAAACAGTGTTAGCGTCGGTGCAAGATAGATGCTCGGTTTGCGTCAAAGGTACCATAGGTTCATAAATTGTTTTAGCAGCACCCTTGGTACTCCTAGGTGATGAGGGTCTGGTGGAGATGTGTTTGGTCTATTTGGAGATAGTGTTACCGAAGATAGGTGCATGGTTTGCATTGAACGTACCATAGGTCATAAATAGTTTTGGACGCACCCGATGGAACTCGTAAGTGACGTGGGTCGTGTGGAATCTTGTTTTAGTCCATTTGGAGATAGTGTTAGTGTTAGTGCAAGGTTGGAGCATGGTTTGCACCGAACATACCATAGGCATAGAAATCGTTTTGGACAAACTCGATCAGACTCCTAGGTGACGAGGCTCAAGTGGAAGGTCGGTTCAGTCCGATTAGGGATAGTGTTTCTCTTGATGCAAGATTGGTGCTTGGTTTGCACCAAATGTAGCATAGGCATAGAAATCATTTTGGATGCACTCGAGGGGACTCCTAGGTGACGAGGCTCAAGTGGAAGCTCGGTACGGTCCATTTGGAGATAGTGCTACTCTTGATGCATGATTGGTGCACGGTTTGCGTCGAACGTACCGTAGGCTCAGAAATAGTATTGGAGGCACCCGATGGAACTCCTAGGTTACTTGGGTCATGTGGAATCTTGTTTCGATCTGTTTTGAGACAATGTTAGTGTCGGTGCAAGATAGGTGCTTGGTTTGCGTCAAACATACCATAGGCTCATAAATTGTTTTAGACACACCCGAGGTACTCCTAAGGCTACGACGGTGTCGTGGAGATCTATTTGTTCCGATTGGAGATAGTGCTAATCTTGACGCAAGATAGGTGCACAGTTTGCACTGAACATACCATAGACTCATAAATAGTTTGGGACGCACCCGATGGAACTCGTAAGTGACGTGGGTCGTGTGGAATCACATTGTAGTCGGATTGTTGACAGTTTTAGTGTTAGTGCAAGATAGGTGCACGGTTGCACCAAATGTAGCATTGGCATAGAAATCGTTTTGGACGCACTCAAGGGGACTCCATGGGGACGAGGCTCAAGTGGAAGCTCGATTCGGTACATTTGGAGATAGTGCTAGTTTTGATGCAAGATTGGTGCTCGGCTTGCGTCGAATGTACCGTAGGCTTAGAAATAGTATTGGAGGCACCCGATGGAACTCCAAGGTTACGTGGGTCATCTGGAATCTTGTTTTGATCTATTTTAAAACAGTGTTAGCGTCGGTGCAAGATAGGTGCTCGGTTTGCATCAAATGCACCATAGGTTCATAAATCATTTTAGAAGCACCCACGGTACTCCTAGGTGATGAGGATCTGGTGGAGATCTGTTTGGTCCGTTTGGAGATAGTGCTACAGAAGATAGGCGCACGGTTTGCAATGAACGTACCATAGGTCATAAATTGTTTTGGACGCACCCGATGGAACTCGTAAGTGACATGGGTCGTGTGGAATCTCGTTTTAGTCCATTTGGAGATAGTGTCAGTGTCAGTGCAAGGTTGGAACATGGTTTGCACCGAACATACCATAGGCATAGAAATTGTTTTGGATGAACTCGATTAGAATCCTAGGTGATGAGGCTCAAGTGGAAGCTCAGTTCGGTTCGTTTGGGGATAGTGCTCCTCTTGATGCAAGATTGGTGCTTGGTTTGCACCAAATGTAGCATAGGCAAAGAAATCGTTTTGGACGCACTCGAGGGGACTCCTAGGTGACGAGGCTCAAGTGGAAGCTTGATTCGGTACGTTTGGAGATAGTGCTATTCTTGAAGCAAGATTGGTGCTCGGTTTGCGTCGAATGTGCCGTAGGCTCAGAAATATTATTGGAGGCACCCGATGGAACTCCTAGGTGATGTGGGTCATGTGGAATCTCGTTTTGATCTATTTTGAGACAGTGTTAGCGTCGGTGCAAGATAGGTGCACGGTTTGCACTAAACGTACCATAGGCGTAGAAATTGTTTTGGACACACTCGATGGGACTCCTAGGTGACGAGGCTCAAGTGGAAGCTTGGTACGGTCCATTTGGAGATAGTGCTACTCTTGATGCATGATTGGTGCACGGTTTGCGTCGAACGTACCGTAGGCTCGGAAATAGTATTGGAGACACACGATGGAACTCCTAGCTACGTGGGTCATGTGGAATCTTGTTTCGATCTGTTTTGAAATAGTGTTAGCGTTGGTGCAAGATAGGTGCTCGGTTTGCGTCAAACGTACCATAGGTTCATAAATCGTTTTAGAAGCACCCGCGGAACTCCTAGGTGATGAGGGTCTGGTGGAGATCTGTTTGGTCCGTTTGGAGATAGTTCTACAGAAGATAGGTGCACGGTTTGCATTGAACGTACCATAGATCATAAATAGTTTTGGACGCACCCGATGGAACTTGTAAGTGACGTGGGTCGTGTGGAATCTCGTTTTAGTCCATTTGGAGATAGTTTTAGTGTCAGTGCAAGGTTGGAGCACGGTTTGCACTGAACATACCATAGGCATAGAAATTGTTTTGGACGAACTTGATCAGAATCCTAGGTAACGAGGCTCAAGTGGAAGCTTAGTTCGGTTCATTTGGGGATAGTGCTTCTCTTGATGCAAGATTGGTGCTTGGTTTGCACCAAATGTAGCATAAGCATAGAAATCGTTTTGGACGCACTCGAGGGGACTCCTAGGTGATGAGGCTCAAGTGGAAGCTTGATTCGGTATGTTTGGAGATAGTGCTACTCTTGAAGCAAGATTGGTGCTCGGTTTGCGTCGAATGTGTCGTAGGCTTAGAAATATTATTGGAGGCACCCGATGGAACTCCTAGGTGATGTGGGTCATGTGGAATCTCGTTTTGATCTATTTTGAGACAGTGTTAGTGCCGGTGCAAGATAGGTGCACGGTTTGCACTAAACGTACCATAGGCGTAGAAATTGTTTTGGACACACTCGATGGGACTCCTAGGTGACGAGGCTCAAGTGGAAGCTCGGTATGGTCCATTTGGAGATAGTGCTACTCTTGATGCACGATTGGTGCACGGTTTGCGTCGAACGTACCGTAGGCTCGGAAATAGTATTGGAGGCACTCGATGGAACTCCTAGCTACGTGGGTCATGTGGAATCTTGTTTCGATCTATTTTGAAATAGTGTTAGCGTTGGTGCAAGATAGGTGCTCGGTTTGCGTCAAACGTACCATAGGTTCATAAATCGTTTTAGAAGCACCCGCGGAACTCCTAGGTGATGAGGGTCTGGTGGAGATCTGTTTGGTCCGTTTGGAGATAGTTCTACAGAAGATAGGTGCACGGTTTGCATTGAACGTACCATAGATCATAAATAGTTTTGGACGCACCCGATGGAACTTGTAAGTGACGTGGGTCGTGTGGAATCTCGTTTTAGTCCATTTGGAGATAGTTTTAGTGTCAGTGCAAGGTTGGAGCACGGTTTGCACTGAACATACCATAGGCATAGAAATTGTTTTGGACGAACTTGATCAGAATCCTAGGTAACGAGGCTCAAGTGGAAGCTTAGTTCGGTTCATTTGGGGATAGTGCTTCTCTTGATGCAAGATTGGTGCTTGGTTTGCACCAAATGTAGCATAAGCATAGAAATCGTTTTGGACGCACTCGAGGGGACTCCTAGGTGATGAGGCTCAAGTGGAAGCTTGATTCGGTATGTTTGGAGATAGTGCTACTCTTGAAGCAAGATTGGTGCTCGGTTTGCGTCGAATGTGTCGTAGGCTTAGAAATATTATTGGAGGCACCCGATGGAACTCCTAGGTGATGTGGGTCATGTGGAATCTCGTTTTGATCTATTTTGAGACAGTGTTAGTGCCGGTGCAAGATAGGTGCACGGTTTGCACTAAACGTACCATAGGCGTAGAAATTGTTTTGGACACACTCGATGGGACTCCTAGGTGACGAGGCTCAAGTGGAAGCTCGGTATGGTCCATTTGGAGATAGTGCTACTCTTGATGCACGATTGGTGCACGGTTTGCGTCGAACGTACCGTAGGCTCGGAAATAGTATTGGAGGCACTCGATGGAACTCCTAGCTACGTGGGTCATGTGGAATCTTGTTTCGATCTATTTTGAAATAGTGTTAGCGTTGGTGCAAGATAGGTGCTCGGTTTGCGTCAAACGTACCATAGGTTCATAAATCGTTTTATAAGCACCCGCGGAACTCCTAGGTGATGAGGGTCTGGTGGAGATCTGTTTGGTCCTGATACGCTCAGGGGGTCCCGATCTTCATGACGTAGGATGATCACCCGATAACTAGCTGAAGAACAGCCGGATAACTTGCTGCAAGTAGCGATAACTAGTGTAACCTGGCAAATAAAACTCAAAGCCAACCACCGTCTTTAACCGGCAACCTGAATCGAGGATTCGCCCAACCACACTCTCAAGGAACCAACCAACACAGCCTACAATCAATCAAGGAGAACCTTGAAGGGAGTAGGAGCACCAATTGAGAGCGGATGAAGCCGCTGCTTCTGTAATCCCGCAAGGAAATCACAAGAGCAAAGGGGTAGAGATCACTCTCTGAATATTTGTTAGCACACAGCTGAACAAAGGGTTTCTGTATATCAAATATCAAGTTGTCTACAAATGCTATGGAGTAAGGGGGTATTTATACAAGGAACCGCCCTCCTGGATAGGTAGAAACATGAAATAAAAAAGATAAGTCGGACTATGTGAAAAGGCCTCTTCGAACTGGCTTCCTGCTGGGTTCCCGCGTGGCTGTTTGACTTCTGCGCAGTCTTCAGTGTTTTGACAATAACTCCATCTTGGAACCTCCAAATGATGTGCGGCTGGATGCGTTGGAAAGCTAACTTGAGAAGCATTCACACCATGTATAGCATGTACCATGAAATATTGTACAATGGTACAGTTTTGCACGGGAATTTAATGATCATGCAGGCTGATGAACTGCTGACCAGTCTTCACTAAAACAGGTCGGCCACCCAGACGAAATCTCCAAACAGGTCGGCACTTATTGCATTGGAAACTAGACTTGACAAGCTTTCCAACAAGTCCTCATGGGCCTTCATAGCTTTTGGCAATCAAAAATGGTGGCTGATTCTTTCTGATGGTTCTGTCATACTGGACTGGCTCGAACGTGATCCTCCTCTTTGGTTCACCCTTGGTGTCTTCTTGTCATCCTCCATGGTGCACCTAAGCAATAGCAACGTGCACGACTTAAGCAGTATATAATTCTCATTAACATTAAAATGATTTTCAGAAAGTAGCGCGTGCACCTCTTGTTGTAGCTTCTTGGCTCGACTACGGGTAATTGGTCCATCAAAGACTTGGACTAGTGTTGGTGTAGCTTGACTTGGAGGTTGTAACATGTTGTTGGTTGACGTGGTCATATCAGGTCCGTTTGGAGATAGTGCTACAGAAGATAGGTGCACGGTTTGCATTGAACGTACCATAGGTCATAAATAGTTTTGGACGCACCCGATGGAACTCGTAAGTAACGTGGGTCGTGTGGAATCTCGTTTTAGTCCATTTAGAGATAGTGTTAGTGTCTGTAACAGAACCGACCAAATTATAAGAGCACAAGTACGAAAACAAGCACTGAAGCGCTCAAATTTTCGAACTTGAGCCCATATAATCCCGGTAGTCAATCGAAACCATGAAGGATTTCAAACCAACTTGCTTACAACTAAGATCGCATCATTCAACATACACATCACACGTTACATTTCACAAGTAGTTCCGAAATACGCTTACACACACGGAGTCGCAAATTATTACAACCAAGTTCATAAAGTAGCGGAAGCATAACACACACCAGTTGTTTAAATACTACTGCCAGTCTTACTGATCAACATCCCGCAAAAGCATTAGGGAAAGTACATAAAGGATGATCACGCCCTAGTGATCTAGTCTTCATCACCCGCAGGGTGGAGACAGGTCTTGCAGAAGCCTTGATAAAGCATATCATCTGCAACAGGAGGGAATAAACCCTGAGTACTAGAATGTACTCAGCTAGACTTACCCGTCGAAAACCAGAAATAAGATGACACCAAGGATTATGCAAGGCTTACACAAGAGGCTAGCTGACATCACATTTTGCAGAAAGGCATAAGTAATTGAAACTCTTATAACCTGTACTAGCAGTATTTTTAACATTTACCTGTCATCTATCTTAGCACCTGTACTAATCATGCACTTGATTATAATCAAACAAATAATAACATTATATCCATAGCAGGTATAAATTGCGGCAATATTGTATCATTCACTTAACCATCTGTTCAATTTAATGAGATCTACGTTGCCGCTGCTCAAGTCAAGTGCTCACTAACCGGGAGCGACGGCGATTCGAATCGAATTCCTATCTAGCTGGAGGGGTATTTCTAACACTTACCGCGCAGGCCCCTGCCAGGGTCGCACAAGCCACCTTTCGTATGATTCAGGAATCGCGGGTTTGAATGATATCGCGACCCCAAGGGCGACACTCTGCCAGGTGATAGGGACTCTAAAACCCCCTTGGTCTCACGCCAATGTCCCCAAGTACATCCTTTCTCTCCTCCAAGAAGCAACCTACCATTCGATTCCCGGCCTGAACCATATTACTCGGCTTCACGGTCGGAACGACTTATCCGGCCAACTAAGTGTTAGACTGTGTTCAACATGACTTAAGGACGTACAGCGAATCGGTCCTTAAACGACTCAGACGGGCATAGCTCCACACCCAAGACGTGAAGTGTCTTGCGGCTGTACTATCGAACTTCCGCCCGGTCTCAATTTCATTTTAAGGCATGGTTCCATCCACGATAGCCATAAAGCCACTCGTGACCCATTCCTACATCTCGCGGATGACCGGAAATCACCCGACTTCTACCAGACTAAGCAGGGCTAAGCATTGACACGTGCCTAAACCTAATTTAGGATTAAGTACGATATCTGGACAAGGACAGGTATAATGCAGCAAGTGTTTTCATACAACTCCTACAACTTAATGCAGTAAACAGTTAAAAGTACTCAAGATTGATTTATAAAATAATAGGTTTAGCATGCACCGGGGCTTGCCTTTCAGAAAGGTGGACGGCTGATGGTCAGGACACTCAGGCAGATCTTCTGCGGGAACTCCTCCGCCGGCTGGTTCCTCTGGCTCCTCCGGCTGCTCCTGGATTTCCTCCGGGATCGCTTGCTCGAACTCGAGGAGAGTCACCCCCTCCGGAACACCTATTGCATGAGTGCATAATAAATTTCATGGATGCATAATGAAGGATGCAACATGCTCGGAATGAAATGCATTACAACCACTCCTAAAGCTCTATTCAAATCACTTCAACTATTAAGTACAAATTTCCTCTCCGGTAGAGAAGTACTCACCTAATCTACTCAACCTAAGGTATAGCTGTTCCTCCTCTGTTAAGGCCCTAACACCTAACAATCACAAGAACAACTTTACTTAAGTACCACATCCGAACGCAAAATATCACAGCAAGACATTCTGGACAGCAGCTAAATGTTTCTATCATAACTGGAGATTCCCAACTCCAAAAGATATGATCCAAGACAATCTGGAAAGTTTATAAAATGCCCTACAAATTATTTTCAGACCTCAACCCTTAATTCCTAAGTTTTCCAGGTCGAATTTCCAAAGTTCCAGAAATCTGTCCTCTCTAAACAGAGAGCAGCCATTTCTGGACAGTCACTTAAAACAGCACTAACTCCTAAACAACTAAGCCAAATTCCCCCAAATTTTGACACAAGCTAGTTTATCAAGTTTACTAAAACTTTGGTATTCACAAGTTTTCCAGCAAACATCTTTATTAAGGGTCAACCCCAAAGATACTACCAGTTGTCCAGAAAACCTAGAATTGGGAAGATTAAATATTTATGTATGTGGCAAACTTCCTCTAAGACCAAACTAATGTTACCAAAACTTCACATAGGTCACAAAACACCAGAAAGTAAGGTGTGGCCACCTAGAATATTTATTCACACCCCTTTCTTAATTTACTTAATTAATTAAGTGGAATTTTAATCATATATGTAAACTACTCATAAAATTCTACAAAAATTACAGGAGACTCTCTGACCCAAAAAGAGGCTACTGTAAAAATTTGAACTAAAGTTACTCAAAGAAACTCCCTACACAAAATTCACAAGCCAAAAAGGCTGATTTTTTTATAATTAGCAAATCACATTGAAAAGTATCAAACAATAGAATTCATATTCTTCTTAAACACTTTAGGGTACCAGGACACTCGCCAAACATTTATATGAACATTGCACATGTAGAAAAATTACTAAAATTCATTCAAGTATTTCCTAAAATAACATGATATCATCATAACTTGAAAAGTACTCAAGCACTAGTACCCAGATTTTTACCAGAGCTAATACATGTATAAATTAACCTACCCACCAATTTTCACAATTTTTGGGACAACAGAACTCCAGTTATTCATTTATCAATTTTATATCCCAATTAAGACACATTTCAAAACCTTAATTATTTCTTCCAGAAAATAAAATCACATATCTATTTTATATTTTTCTTAAATACTACACATCATGCAGAGCCCAACAAAATTTACTTCATAATTTTTGAGCAAGTAAAACCCTAGATATTCATTTCCTAAACATTATCTAAAACTGTGACAGAATAAAGAAAAACAAAATAATTCCTATTCGCTACTGGGCCGGCCTGGGAACCGACGCGGCCCAACGCTCGCTCTTCCGCGACGGCGTGGGCCAATCGAGCGGCGCGGCCCACATCCGCGCGCGGCCCGTGCTCGGTCTCCCGCCCGCGCGCGCTGACGAGCAGTCCCGCTGGTCAGCGAGACAGAGGCAGGGGGAAGAACGGCCGCCGGTGAAACTCGCCGACGGCTAACCGGCCAGCGAAATTGAGGATATCGACGTGCTCAGCACAAGATTCCGCACCGATGTAGGGGCTACGGGGTTTCTAGAGTTAGCCGGAAAGGACCCGCCGCCGGCAATGGCGGGCGGTGGAGCCGTGCGATGGCACGCCGGTGAGCTTAGGTGCCAAACGAGCCCGACGAGGGCGGCTACAGCTGCACTAAGTCCATGGGTGAAGAACAAAGCCAGCGAGGGCTCCGGTGAAGTCCTACAACCTAGCTGTCCATGAGCGCGGTGATGCGGTGCGGTAAGCGCGGCGACGGTGGTCGTCGTGTTCCGCTCCGGCGAGACCACATCCCACGGTAAGGTCACACCTAGAGCGAGAGGAAGACCTACACTATTCTGAACGATGACCAAAAAGAGAGGAGGGTGAAGGAGGACGTCGGCGGTAAGCTTGCAATGGCGGCGCCCATGGCGGAGCTCCGCACCACAGAGATTTGACTGGGCGATTCGCCCTCTACCTTGACCCAGCGGCTGACCCAACGTGAGGAGGTTGTAGAGTGGGGGCAGGCGATGCTGTGTGCGAGCTTTTGGGTGTGGTGACGCAGTGGTTGACGCAAACGAGCTCGGCAGAGCTGGCTGTGGTGGCGAAGGCAGTGCGGCCTCCTTACCGGTGAGCTGGAGAAGGAGGGCGATGGAATGGAGGGGGAGCGGGGTCGTCCTGGTCTTCACAGTGAGCTCACACGTGACGTGGAGTCGTTTGGCCAAGCATGCACGCCACGCGGTGGCTTTTCCCTGTGCACGGTCGGCCACCCGACGCCCGGCCTGACTCTGAACTCGACGGCTTCGGCGTCCATCGACCGACTGACGGCCAAACTTCAACCGATCACAGTTCTCAATCTAGCTAGGGTTAGTGATAGGTGTTAACAGCAACTTTGTAGAGCTATGTGAGGGCAACAAAATTGTCAATTGGAGCTTGGACTGGTTCGGCCTAGATTTGAAACTACCGAGCTCTAAAGTGGGGTACATTGAAACTGTAAATCAGCTCAGGACTTAGAAATTTTCTAAGTCTGAAACCAGCAGGGGTACCTGACTTGTGGGTCAATTTTGAGCATGTTCTAGTCATTTTCATGAGTTGGCAATATTGAGACTTTTGTTCCCTAGGAAATTCTCTACAACTTTGCTTAAGGTTGCTCCTCCATGCAAGGTCTCTAATCTAGACTTTTTAATTGGTCAAACTAAGGCATTCTAGGGCCTAATGCTGGTCAACAACACATTGGAGGGCATTTTGGTAATTTTGGTCAACATGAACATTGCTCCATTAGTTACTCTAAGTGAGATTAAGGTATGGTAGGGTATAATTAGCCACTCTACCCCTTAGTTACACAAAAATCCTAGGGTCACATGATTGGAAACAAATCAAAACCCTAAAACACCCAATATTGTTGCAAGCAAAGTAAAACATAATGAGATGATGAATGTTCATGCTTATGCAATGCAATGCAATTATGGAGCTAAACACCTGAGGTGTTACAGCCCTCCCCCTTATAAAAATCTCATCCCGAGATTTGGAAAGCATCCCATTTTTGATAGAATTCCTTATAACCATCCCACAAATAGTCCTCTCGTTCCCACGTAGCGTCACTTTCACTACCCTGATTACTCCACATTACTTTATACCACTTAACCACTCGGCTTCTAGTTACTCGTTCTTGAGTATCGATCACCCAGACTGGCTTTTCTTCGTAAGTTAGATCAGATTCAAACCTGATATCTCCTAAAGGAACTCTTTCCTCAGGAACCCGAAGACACTTCTTTAGCTGAGATACATGGAAAACATTGAATATGGCACTCATTTCAGGAGGTAACTAGATCTTATATGCAACAGCTCCACTCTGGCCTATGATCTGGAAAGGACCCAAGTATCTCGGTGCAAGTTTCCGCTTGACACCAAAACGTTGTACACTCTTCATTGGAGAAACTTTCAGATAAACGAAGTCTCCAACTTCAAACTCGAGCGGTTTTCTACGACGATCAGCATAACTCTTCTGTCTAGCTTGGGCTACAGCCATATGTTTTTGGATGGTACGGACTTGTTCCTCAGCTTCCTTGACAAAATCAATACCATAATACCTTCTTTCACCAGCTTCTACCCAATTTAGTGGAGTTCTACACTTACGACCGTATAAGGCTTCGAATGGGGCCATCTTAATACTCTCTTGATAACTATTATTGTACGAAAACTCGGCTAGAGGCAACCATTTTTCCCAAGAACCCTTGGATGAAATTACACATGCCCGCAACAGATCTTCCAAGATTTGGTTAACTCGTTCAGTCTGACCCGACATCTGGGGGTGATAAGCAGAGCTTCTTACTAACTTGGTTCCTAGAAGATGATGCAAGTGCTCCCAAAAGCGAGCAGTGAACTGGGGACCACGGTTAGAAACAATAGTACGAGGTATCCCATGGAGCCGGACTATCTGAGTGAAATACAACTCAGCATAGTCAGTGGGACGATAATCCACTCTAACAGGAATGAAGTGAGCTGACTTGGTTAAGCGATCCACAATTACCCAGATAGAGTTATGATTTTTGACAGTAGGAGGAAGTCTGACGATGAAATCCATACTTATCTCTTCCCATTTCCAACCTGGGATAGAAAGTGGTTGTAGCAACCCAGCTTTCATGTGCACAGCTTTAACTCTACAGCAGGTGTCACACCTAGAAACATATGCAGCTATCTCTTTCCGCATTTTGGTCCACCAATAAAGTGGCTTCAAATCATAATACATCTTATTACTACCAGGATGGATGGACAACTTTGAAGAATGTGCTTCGGACAGGATCTGATCTCTAAGCTCTTGGTCCTTAGGCACCACTAACCTATCCTTAAACCACAACACACCTTCTTCATCTACCCGGAAATGCTTAGTTTCTTCCTCTTTCATCTTATGCTTGATGTGGAATACACCAGGATCAGTCTTTTGGAGCTCAATAATTCTGCTTTTGAGAGTACAACTGACAGTGATGTTGTACAAGACTGCTGGATGTAGAAGGCGAGATCGATGAAAATCAGTTTCAACTAAGGAATGGCAATGAGACTTATGGCTTAAAGCATCAGCAACCACATTTGCCTTGCCAGGATGATAGTGCACTTGAAGATTATAATCCTTAATCAACTCAAGCCATCTTCTTTGGCGCATATTTAACTCGGGTTGGGTGAAGATGTATTTGAGGCTTTTGTGGTCCGTATATATATTGCAGACATTGCCCAACAGATAATGCCACCACACTTTCAAAGCATGAACAACTGCAGCCAGTTCTAAGTCATGCATTGGATAATTCACCTTATGTTTCCGAAGTTGTCGAGAGGTATATGCAATTACTCGGCCTTCCTGCATCAAAACACCTCCCAAACCTATGCCTGAGGCATCACAATAAACATCAAATGGTTTCTCGATATCCGATTGCGCCAAAACCGGAGCCGAGGTTAGGAGGGTTCGTAGTTGGTGAAAAGCCGCATCACACTCAAGAGTCTAGACAAACCTGGTGTCTTTTTGCAGCAACCGAGTCATGGGTTTGGCTATTTTGGAGAAATCCGGGATGAAGCGACGATAATAGCCAGCCAACCCAAGAAAACTCCGGACCTCATGAACCGAAGTAGGAGCCTTCTAGTTCAATACTTCCTGTACCTTGGTGGGATCTACCATAATTCCCCCATCGGACAACACATGTCCAAGGAAAGGTACTTCACGAAGCCAGAATTCATACTTACTGAACTTTGCATACAGTTGATGTTCGTGCAGTCTGGTGAGGACAATACGCAGATGTTCAGCGTGTTCTTCCTCATTTTCAGAATATATCAAGATGTCATCAATAAACACCACCACAAACTTGTCCAATTCGGGCATAAAAACCGAATTCATCAAGCACATGAAGTGTGCGGGGGCATTAGTCAGGCCAAAAGACATAACAAGATACTCATAAAGACCGTATCTTATTGAGAAAGCTGTTTTTGGAATGTCTTCAGGACGGATTTTAATCTGATGGTAACCAGACCTCAGATCAATCTTGGAAAAGACTTTAGCTTTAGACAACTGATCGAACAAGATATCGATACGGGTAGAGGATACTTATTTTTGACAGTGACTGCATTCAGAGGCCTATAATCTACACACATCCGCAATGACTGGTCCTTCTTCACAAAGATAGCAGGGCATCCCCACGGAGATGAACTAGGACGAATCAACCCCTTCTTCAAAAGTTCATTCAACTGTACCTTAAGTTCAGCTAGCTCATTCGGAGGCATCCTATAAGGTCTCCTAGAGATGGGTGCTGTGCCAGGCAACAACTCGATTTTAAATTCCACATCCCGATCTAGAGGGATTCCCGGCAAATCATCGGGAAAAACATCTAGAAACTCACTCACTATGGGAATTTCAGCTAACGCCTTTGCTTGCATAGCATGAACTTCACCAGACAAATCAATTTTTCTGGGGAGTTGCACTAGAAAACCCTTTTGATCAGTAGGATCCCTGAGCATGACTACCCGAGTGGATGTATCAATGAGTACCCCATTCTGACTCATCCAATTCATGCCCAAAATAACATCTATGCCTAATCCAGGCAAAACCACTAAGGCAAGCGAGTACTTTCGCCCTTCTATCTCAAACTCAAGATTCCCCACTACTTTATTTGTGGAAATATTCCCACTTGCCGCACTAATGCAATAACCCCCACCTTCAATAGTATGTAATTTGTGTGCAAACTTTGATGCAAACTTAGGACTGATAAAGGAATGCGAAGCACCTGAATCAAATAGTACCACTGCAGGATGTTGGTCAACTAGGAACTTACCAGCGGTGACAACCTCACCCGATGGGATTTCCTCAATACTGTTATAATGAGCATGCCCCTGACGGCCACCTTGATTGACATTCTTCTTAGGATAAGGACAGTTCCTGGACCAATGGCCTGGCTTGTTGCAGTTCCAGCAAGGCATGTTGCTGGGAGGAACACTAGAGCTGCTCTGACCAGAATTACCCTTTGGCAGAGCGACTGTATATGCCTTGTGAAACCCAGTTTTAGCAGCAGACTTCTTCTGCGGTGGACGGAACTTGGCATTCAGGGCAGGTAGGCGAGGGGAAGCCCTCGGTGCAGCTGGAGTCCGAGACTGCGAAGCACTCGCCTCAAGGGCCCTTTTGCGGCTCTTAGAGGCAGAATAAATAGCATTATTGTTTTCTTGAGTCAAAGCATCACTGATAAAATCATTGAAGGTAGTACACTTGCTAGTGCCCATGGTCTTCATCAGCTTTGGGCCGAGGCCCCTTTTAAAGCTAGCAATTTTCTTAGCATCGGTATCCACAAACTCTATGGCATACCTTGCCAGATTATTGAAAGATTGTAGATATTCAATCAAACTTTTATTACCCTGCGACAGCCTCATGAATTTTGTGTGCTTGATAGCCATAAGACCTGGAGGAATATAATTCCCGCGGAATGCTGCTTTGAACTGGTCCCAAGCAACCGGGACATTTACAGGCAAGGTGGAACGGTTGTGGCTCCACTAAATACCCGCTGGACCATGCAGTTGATGAGAAGCATATTCTGTCTTTAGCTCATCAGTCAAGCGAAGCAGACGAAACTTCTGCTCAATAGTATTCAACCACTCGTCGGCTTACATGGGTTCCTCCGCCTCCTTAAAGAGCGGGGGCTTAGTGTCAAGAAAGTCCTTGAAATCACTATATTGATTGGGTTCCGGGCCCTGGCACCCATGACGAGCCTCCCGGTTGGCAAGCTGGCGCATAGCATCTGCCAGCATGCGCTGCCCTTCCACCATGGTCTGCATCAGCTCAGCCAGGGTAGGTGGTGGCGGAGGGGGTGGCTGTTCCTCATCCTCAACGCCACGACCCCGACGGAGGTTGTACGACATCTACAAAATGCATAGCCAATGAGCACTAACGATGTGGAAAATTTGTAGATGAATTATTGTAAATACGTCAAACTGACTTCATGAAAATGACTTCGCAAAGAATCAAGGCACAATAATTCATCACAACCGCACAATCCATTCAAGCGCATCAATTGACGCAATCATGCGTGGGCATCCAACAAGATGTATTTTGATATAAGGCTCACTCACAGGGAGCAAAGCCGTGTCTGAACCGTTTACTTTAATATCTACGTGACTTTTGACCTTCCGTACGGTACTCGAATTCGATCCAAACTTCTAACCGAATGAGAAAGGCTACTTCAAACTGACCACAAAGAGACTTCTCAACGGTGGAGTTCCTTGGTGGATCATGGCTAGCCACCTCGATACCAGCGCGTGCCAAACAGCACAGCCTTATGTCGCACGCCACAGGAGGCCCTCGGTTTCGTCGCGGCACCAAAGGGTGCTAATTGTGATGCCATCATCGAACGCAACACAATAAGACATCCATTTGTGATCGAAATTAACAGGTTCAAACTAAACATCCAGGAAACATAGGGTTCGACCTTACATCCCAACAGCCAAGTTATTACAAAGCCTCACTCCAACACAGGGAGGGCACAAAAGATGATCCTAACATCGTAGCTACGTGATGACTACGCTAAGCATCGTCCTCGGAGTCGGTGTCAAGGATCTCCCCGCCATCCTCGTCGCTAGCAGGCTCTAACTCCTCATCTTCTTCTTCTTCTGGTTCTTCTTCTGGTGGGGCATCCTATGGCCCATTGACCTCCACTTCATCTTCATCTTCAGCCATGAAGACTCCCGAACCCATCTCCTCATCCTCGTTATTGTCCCGAGGCAGCAGAGGATTGAGCTGGTTGTTCAGGCGGTGCACCTCTTCATGAAGATTGTCATTGTATTTTTCTGCATTCTCCAACTGTTGCTCGAGCTCCACCTGACGAGCTCTCAGGATGTTCTCCTTGTGCCAGGCTTCATCCCTCTGGTTCATCACATGGACCAGCATGGGAGCATGGGTTGACAGTTGCGATTGGCTACTGTCAACCTCTGGACCGCAAGTGTTTCCTGATCTCGGTCACGGATCACTTGCTCCAGTTGCTGCTGCGCCGCATTCCTAGCAGCAGTCACCTTGGCCAACTCAGCCCTCAACCTTTCCACCTCAGTAGGCTCGGGGCGGGGCTCACGTGGAGCGAGCTGGTGGCGAGGGACCCTACCTCCGGTTGACTTGCGAGCGGTCCTCTTAGTGCGTGCCATCTGTAGCAACAAGAGACGACTTAAAGTGAGGATAATTTAGGGGATACGAAGTTTTAATTTAGTCAGGACTATTGAAATTTTTAAGGAGGGAGTGAAATGACATGTATGACATAATTAAACATGATGCATGCACGTTCCGTACGCCCTCTCACCTTAGTAGAAACCTAAATTTCTAACGCTAGGCGGTGGCATATATACGTTCTCTCATATAGGCGAAACTATCGGTCTACTCGTTACGCTGTTAGTGTACCTGCAGAAAAATCTCATTTCAGCCCAACAGTTTCCCAATATAAGCACACAAGAAAGCAGTAAATTAAATACTTTCCATATACACATCCCCTGATGTATATACTTCAGTATCAAAGCTACCCGATATATATTCCCACAATTAAGTGCTTACATAATTACATGGTTTGAACATGTAAGTATGCAAGTCACCAAAGCTACTCTCCCCTAGATCGCCGGTTGGACGATCATGCTCTCATAACTCACACTTACCAGAGCGTCGAGGCAATTGATCCATACATTACCACCCAAGTGGATGGCATCCATACAATATCCACTCAGGCAGATCTTCTGCGGGAACTCCTCCACCGGCTGGTTCCTCTGGCTCCTCCGGCTGCTCCTGGATTTCCTCTGGGATCGCTTGCTCGAACTCGAGGAGAGTCACCCCCTCTAGAACACCTATTGCATGAGTGCATAATAAATTTCATGGATGCATAATGAAGGATGCAACATGCTCGGAATGAAATGCATTACAACCACTTCTAAAGCTCTATTCAAATCACTTCAACTATTAAGTACAAATTTCCTCTCCGGTAGAGAAGTACTCACCTAATCTACTCAACCTAAGGTATAGCTATTCCTCCTCTGTTAAGGCCCTAACACCTAACAATCACAAGAACAACTTTACTTAAGTTACCACATCCAAACACAAAATATCACAGCAAGACATTCTAGACAGCAGCTAAATGTTTCTATCATAACTGGAGATTCCCAACTCCAAAAGATATGATCCAAGACAATATGGAAAGTTTATAAAATGCCCTACAAATTATTTTCAGACCTCAACCCTTAATTCCTAAGTTTTCTAGGTCGAATTTCCAAAGTTCCAGAAATCTGTCCTCTCTAAACAGAGAGCAGCCATTTCTGGACAGTCACTTAAAACAGCACTAACTCCTAAACAACTAAGCCAAATGCCCCCAAATTTTGACACAAGCTAGTTTATCAAGTTTACTAAAACTTTGGTATTCACAAGTTTTCCAGCAAACATCTTTATTAAGGGTCAACCCCAAAGATACTACCAGCTGTCCAGAAAACCTAGAATTGGGAAGATTAAATATTTATGTATGTGGCAAACTTCCTCTAAGACCAAACTCATGTTACCAAAAGTTCACATAGGTCACAAAAACACCATAAAGTAAGGTGTGGCCACCTAGAATATTTATTCACACCCCTTTCTTAATTTACTTAATTAATTAAGTGGAATTTTAATCATATATGTAAACTGCTCATAAAATTCTACAAAAATTACAGGAGACTCTCTGACCCAAAAAGAGGCTACTGTAAAAATTTGAACTAAGGTTACTCGCAGAAACTCCCTACACAAAATTCACAAGCCAAAAAGGCTGATTTTTGTATAATTAGCAAATCACATTGAAAAGTATCAAACAACAGAATTCATATTTTTCTTAAACACTTTAGGGTACCAGGACACTCTCCAAACATTTATATGAACATTACACATGTAGAAAAATTACTAAAATTCATTCAAGTATTTCCTAAAACAACATGATGTCGTCATAACTTGAAAAGTACTAAAGCACTAGTGCCCAGATTTTTACCAGAGCTAATACATGTATAAATTAACCTACCCACCAATTTTCACAATTTTTGGGACTATACAACTCCAGTTATTCATTTATCAAGTTTATATCCCAATTAAGACACATTTCAAAACCTTAATTATTTCTTCCAGAAAATAAACATCACATATCTATTTTATATTTTTCTTAAATACTACACATCATGCAGAGCCCAACAAAATTTACTTCGTAATTTTTGAGCAAGTAAAACCCTAGATATTCATTTCCTAAACATTATCTAAAACTGTGACAGAATAAAGAAAAACAAAATAATTCCTATTCGCTACTGGGCCGGCCTGGGAACCGACGTGGCCCAACGCTCGCTCTTCCGCGACGGCGCGGCCCAATCGAGCGGCGTGGCCCACATCCACGCGCGGCCCGTGCTCGGTCTCTCGCCCGAGCGCGCTGACGAGCGGGTCCCGCTGGTCAGCGAGACAGACGCAGGGGGAAGAACGGCCGCCGGTGAAACTCGCCGACGGCTAACCGGCCAGCGAAATTGAGGATACCGACATGCTCAGCACAAGATTCCGCACCGATGTAGGGGCTACGGGGTTTCTAGGGTTAGCCGGAAAGGACCAGCCGCCGGCAATGGCGGGCGGTGGAGCCGTGCGACGGCACGCCGGTGAGCTCAGGTGCCAAACGAGCCCGACGAGGGCGGCTACAGCTGCACTAAGTCATGGGTGAAGAACAAAGCCAGCGAGGGCTCCGGTGAAGTCCTACAATCTAGCTGTCCACGAGCGCGGTGATGCGGTGCGGTAAGCGCGGCGACGGTGGTCGTCGTGTTCCACTCCAGCGAGACCACATCCCACGGTAAGGTCACACCTAGAGTGAGAGGAAGACCTACACTATTCCGAACGCTGACCAAAAAGAGAGGAGGGTGAAGGAGGACGTCGGCGGTGAGCTCGCAATGGCGGCGGCCATGGCGGAGCTCCGCACCGCAGAGATTTGACTGGGCGATTCGCCCTCTACCTTGACCCAGCGGCTGACCCAACGTGAGGAGGTTGTAGAGTGGGGGCAGGCGATGCTGTGTGCGAGCTTTTGGGTGTGGTGGCGCGGTGGTTGACGCAAACGAGCTTGGCGGAGCTGGCTGTGGTGGCGAAGGCAGTGCGGCCTCCTTACCGGTGAGCTGGAGAAGGAGGGCAATGTAATGGAGGGGGAGCGGGGTCGTCCTAGTCTTCACAGTGAGCTCGCACGCGATGTGGAGTCGTTTGGCCGAGCATGCACGCCATGCGGTGGCTTTTCCCTGTGCGCGGTCGGCCACCCGACGCCCCGCCTGACTCTGAACTCGACGGCTTCGGCGTCCATTGACTGACTGACGGCCAAAGTTCAACCGATCACAGTTCTCAATCTAGCCAGGGTTAGTGATAGGTGTTAACAGCAACTTTGTAGAGCTATGTGAGGGCAACAAAATTTTCAATTGGAGCTTGGACTAGTTCGGCCTAGATTTGAAACTACCGAGCTCTAAAGTGGGGTACATTGAAACTGTAAATCAGCTCAGGACTTAGAAATTTTCTAAGTCTGAAACCAGCAGGGGTACCTGACTTGTGGGTCAATTTTGAGCATGTTCTGGTCATTTTCATGAGATGGCCATATTGAGACTTTTGTTCCTTAGGAAATTATCTACATCTTTGCTTAAGTTTGCTCCTCCATGCAAGGTTTCTAATCTAGACTTTTTAATTGGTCAAACTAAGGCATTCTAGGGCATAATGCTGGTCAACAACACATTGGAGGGCATTTTGGTAATTTTGGTCAACATGAACATTGCTCCATTAGTTACTCTAAGTGAGATTAAGGTATTGTAGGGTATAATTAGCCACTCTACCCCTTAGTTACACAAAAATCCTAGGGTCACATGATTGGAAACAAATCAAAACCCTAAAACACCCAATATTGTTGCAAGCAAAGTAAAATATAATGAGATGATGAATGTTCATGCTTATGCAATGCAATGCAATTATGGAGCTAAACACCTGAGGTGTTACAGTGTCAGTGCAAGGTTGGAGCACGGTTTGCACTAAACATACCATGGGCATAGAAATTGTTTTGGACGAACTCGATCAGAATCCTAGGTGACGAGGCTCAAGTGGAAGCTCAGTTCGGTTCGTTTGGGGATAGTGCTTCTCTTGATGCAAGATTGGTGCTTGGTTTGCACCAAATGTAGCATAGGCATAGAAATCATTTTGGACGCACTCGAGGGGACTCCTAGCTGACGAGTCTCAAGTGGAAGCTTGATTCGATACGTTTGGAGATAGTGCTACTCTTGAAGCAAGATTGGTGCTCGGTTTGCGTCGAATGTGCCATAGGCTCAGAAATATTATTGGAGGCACCCGATGGAACTCCTAGATGATGTGGGTCATGTGGAATCTTGTTTTGATCTATTTTGAGATAGTGTTAGCGTCGGTGCAAGATAGTTGCACGGTTTGCACTAAACGTACCATAGGCGTAGAAATCGTTTTGGACACACTCGATGGGACTCCTAGATGACGAGGCTCAAGTGGAAGCTCGGTATGGTCCATTTGGAGATACTGCTACTCTTGATGCATGATTGGTGCATAGTTTGCGTCGAACGTACCGTAGGCTCAGAAATAGTATTGGAGGCACACGATGGAACTCCTAGCTACGTGGGTCATGTGGAATTTTGTTTCGATCTGTTTTGAAACAGTGTTAGCGTTGGTGCAAGATAGGTGCTCGGTTTGCGTCAAACGTACCATTGGTTCATAAATCGTTTTAGAAGCACCTGCGGTACTCCTAGGTGATGGGGGTCTGGTGGAGATCTGTTTGGTCCGTTTGGAGATAGTGCTACAGAAGATAGGTGCACGGTTTGCATTGAACGTACCATAGGTCATAAATAGTTTTGGACGCACCCTATCGAACTCGTAAGTGACGTGGGTCATGTGGAATCTCATTTTAGTCCATTTGGAGATAGTGTTAGTGTCAGTGCAAGGTTGGAGCACGGTTTGCACCGAACATACCATGGGCATAGAAATCGTTTTGGACGAACTCGATCAGACTCCTAGGTGACAAGGCTCAAGTGGAAGCTCGGTTCGGTCCGTTTGGGTATAGTGTTTCTCTTGATCCAAGATTGGTGCTTGGTTTGCACCAAATGTAGCATAGGCATAGATATCATTTTGGACACACTCGAGGGGACTCCTAGGTGACGAGGCTCAAGTGGAAGCTCGATTCGGTACGTTTGGAGATAGTGCTACTCTTGATGCAAGATTGGTGCTCGGTTTGCATCGAATGTGCTGTAGGCACAAAAATAGTATTGGAGGCCCCGATGGAACTCCTAGGTGACGTGGGTCATGTGGACTCTCATTTTGATCTATTTTGATACAGTGTTAGCGTCGGTGCAAGATAGGTGCACGATTTGCACTGAACGTATCATAGGCATAGAAATCGTTTTGGACACACTCGATGGGACTCCTAGGTGACGAGGCTCAAGTGGGAGCTCGGTACGGTCCATTTGGAGATAGTGCTACGCTTGATGCATGATTGGTGCACGGTTTGCGTCGAACGTACCGTAGGTTTGGAAATAGTATTGGAGGCACCCGATGGAACTCCTAGGTTACGTGGGTCATGTGGAATCTTGTTTTGATCTGTTTTGAAACAGTGTTAGCGTCGGTGCAAGATAGGTGCTCGGTTTGCGTCAAACGTACCATAGGTTCGTAAATCGTTTTAGCAGCACCCACGATACTCCTAGGTGATGAGAGTCTCGTGGAGATCTATTTGGTCTATTTAGAGATAGTGCTACAGAAGATAGGTGCACGGTTTGCATTGAACGTACCATAGGTCATAAATAGTTTTGGACGCACCCGATGGAACTCGTAAGTGATGTGGGTCGTGTGGAATCTTGTTTTAGTCCATTTGGAGACAGTGTTAGTGTCAGTGCAAGGTTGGAGCACGGTTTGCACCGAACATACCATGGGCATAGAAATTGTTTTGGACAAACTCGATCAGACTCCTAGGTGACGAGGCTCAAGTGGAAGCTCGATTCAGTCCGATTGGGGATAGTGCATCTCTTGATGCAAGATTGGTGCTTGGTTTGCACCAAATGTAGCATAGGCATAGAAATCATTTTGGACGCACTCGAGGGGACTCCTAGGTGACGAGGCTCAAGTGGAAGCTCGGTACGGTCCATTTGGAGATAGTGCTACTCTTGATGCATGATTGGTGCACGGTTTACGTCGAACGTACTGTAGGCTCAGAAATAGTATTGGAGGCACCCGATGGAACTGCTAGGTTACGTGGGTCATGTGGAATCTTGTTTCGATCTGTTTTGAGATAGTGTTAGCGTCGGTGCAAGATAGGTTCTTGGTTTGCGTCAAACATACCATAGGCTCATAAATTGTTTTATATGCACCCGAGGTACTCCTAAGGCGACGAGGGCGTGGTGGAGCTTTGTTTGTTCCGTTTGGAGATAGTGCTAATCTTGACGCAAGATAGGTGCACAGTTTGCCTTGAACGTACCATAGGCTCATAAATAGTTTTGGACGCACCCGATGGAACTCATAAGTGACGTGGGTCGTGTGGAATCTCATTGTAGTCGGTTTGTAGACAGTTTTAGTGTTAGTGCAAGATAGGTGCACGGTTGCACCAAATGTAGCATAGGCATAGAAATCATTTTGGACACACTCAAGGGGACTCCAAGGTGACGAGGCTCAAGTGGAAGCTCAATTCGGTATGTTTGGAGATAGTGCTAGTCTTGATGCAAGATTGGTCGTCGGTTTGCGTCGAATGTACCGTAGGCTCGAAAATAGTATTGGAGGCACCCGATGGAACTCCTAGGTGACGTGGGTCATGTGGAATCTCGTTTTGATCTATTTCGAGACAGTGTTAGCGTCGGTGCAAGATAGGTGCACGGTTTGCATTGAACGTACCATAGGCATAGAAATCGTTTTGGACACACTCGATGGGACTCCTAGGTGACGAGGCTCAAGTGGGAGCTCAGTATGGTCCATTTGGAGATAGTGCTACTCTTGATGCATGATTGGTGCATGGTTTGCATCGAACGTACCGTAGGCTCGGAAATAGTATTGAAGGCACTCGATGGAACTCCTAGGTTGCGTGGGTCTTGTGGAATCTTGTTTTGATCTGTTTTGAAACAGTGTTAGCGTCGGTGCAAGATAGGTGCACAGAAATCATTTTGAAACAGTGTGACCGACACTAACACTATCTCTAAACGGACCAAAACGAGATTCCACATGGCCCAATTCAATTAGGAGTTCCATCGGGTGCCTCCAAAATGATTTCAGAGCCTATGGTACGTTCAACGCAAATCGTGCACCTATCTTGCATCAAGATTACCACTATCTCCAAATGGTCTGAAGTGAGCATCCAGTATAGCCTTGTCAGCTAGGAGTACCATCGGGTTCTTCCAAAATGATTTCTGAACCTATGATGCGTTCGGCACAAACCGAGCAACTTTCTTACGTCAAGATTAGCGTTGTCTTTGAACAGACCGAAATAAGCTTCCACTTAAGCCTCGTCACCTAGGTGTACCATCGGCTGCGTCTAAAACGATTTATGTGCCTTTGGTACATTTGGCACAAACTGTACACTTATCTTGCTCTGACACTAATACTGTCTCCAAATGGATCAAAATGAGATTCCATATGACCCATGTCCCTAGGAGTACCATCGGGTGCGTCCAAAATGATTTCCAAGCGTATCGTACATTTGGCGCAAACCAAGCAACTATCTTGCATCAAGATTAGCGCTAACTCCAAATGGACCGAAATGTGCTTCCACTTGAGCCTCGTCACCAAGTAGCACCATCAGGTGCGTCCAAAATGACTTTTGACCCAATGGTACGTTTGGCGCAAACCTATCTTGCACCGACAATAACACTATATCTAAACAAACCAAAACGAGATTCCACAAGATCCATGTCACTAAAGAGTTCCATCGGGTGCGTCCAAAATGATTTTCAAGCCTATGGTAAGTTCGGCGCAAATCGTGTAGCTATCTTGCACCAAAACTAACACTGTCTCCAAATGGAACGAAACGAGTTTCCACATGACTCACGTCACCTAGGAGTACCATCGGGTGTGTCCAAAACGATTTCTGAGCCTATGGTATGTTCAGCGCAAAGCGAGCAACTATCTTGCCTTAAGATTAGCACTATCTCCAAACGGACCGAAATGAGCTTCCACTTGAGCCTCATCACCAAGGAGTACCATCGGGTGCATCCAAAATGACTTCTGAGCCGATAGTACATTTGGTGCAAACCGTGCACCTATCTTGCATAAAGATTAGCACTATCTCCAAATGGACCGAAGTGAACATCCACTAGGGCCTCGTCACCTAGGAGTACCATTGGGTGCGACCAAAATGATTTCTAAGCATATGGTACGTTTGACACAAACCGATCAGCTATCTTGCATCAAGATTAGCACTATCTCCAAATGGACCGCACTTCCACTTGAGCCTCGTCACCAAGTAGTACCATCCGGTGCGTCCAAAACGACTTTTGACCCTATGGTACATTTGTTGCAAACCATGCACCTATCTTGCACCGACACGTAGACTATCTCCAAGCAGAGCGAAATAAGATTCCACATGACCCACTTCGTCTAGGAGTTCCATCGGGTGCATCCAAAATGATTTCCGTGTCTATGCTACGTTCGGCCCAAACTATCCACCTACCTTGTGTTATGATTAGCACTATCCCCAAATAGACCAAAGTGAGCATGCACCAGAGCCTCATCGCTTTGGAGTACCATCGGGTGTGCCCAAAATGATTTCTGAGCATATGGTATGTTTGGCGCAAACCGAGCACCTATCTTGCACTGACACTAACACTATCTCCAAATGGACCGAAATGAGATTCCACTTGACCCACGTTGCCTAGGAGTTCCATCAATTGCGTCCAAAATAATTTTCATGCCTATGGTACGTTCGCCGTAAACCGTTCACCTATCTTGCGTCAAGATTAGCACTATCTCCAAACGGACCAAAACGAGCTTTCACTTCAGCCTCGTCATCTAGGAGTACCATAGGGTGCATCAAAAATGATTTCTGAGCCTATGGTACACATGGTGCAAACCGTGCACCTATCTTGCACCGACACTAACATTATCTCCAAATAGACCGAAATGAGATTCCACATGACCCACATCACCTAGGAGTTCCATCATGTGCGCCCAAAACAATTTCTGAGCCTATGGTACGTTCGACGCAAACTGAGCAACTTTCTTGCATCAAGATTAGCTCTGTCTCCAAATGGACCAAAACAAGCTTCCACTTGAGCCTCGTCATGTAGAAGCACCATCAGGTGCCTCCAAAATGACTTTCGAGCCTACGGTGCGTTTGGTGCAAACTGTGCACCTATCTCGCACCAACACTAACACTATCTCCAAACAGATTGAAACGTGATTCCGCATGATCCACGTCATCAAGGAGTTCCACTAGGTGTGTCCAAAACCTTTTTCAAGCCTATGGTATGTTCAGCGCAAACCGTGCAACTATCTTGCGTCAAGATTAGCATTATCTCCAAATGGAACAAATGAAGCTTCTAATTGAACGTTGTCACCTAGGAGTACCATCGTGTGCATCCAAAATAATTTCTGAACCTATGGTACATTTGGCACAAACTGTGCACCTATCTTGCATCAAGATTAGCACTATCACCAAATGAACCAAAGTAAGCACCCACTAGAGCCTAGTCACCTAGGAGTACCATTGGCTGTGTCGAAAAGTATTTTTGAGCCAATGGTACATTTGGCGCAAGCCATCCAACTATCTTGCACGGACAGTAGCACTGTCTCCAAATAGACCGAATTGAGCTTTCACTCGAGCCTCGTCACATAGGAGTACCATCGGGTGCATCCAAATCATTTTCTAAGACTATGGTATGTTTGGCGTAAACGGTGCACCTATCTTGCACTGACACTAACACTGTCTCCAAATTAATCGAAACGAGTTTCCACATGACCCACGTCACCTAGGAGTACCATCAGGTGTGTCCAAAACGATTTCTGAGCCTATGATACGTCCAGCGCAAAGCGAGCAACTATCTTGCATTAAGATTAGCACTATCTCCAAACGGACCGAAACGAGCTTCCACTTGAGCTTCGTCACCACGGAGTACCATCGGGTGCATCCAAAACGACTTCTGAGCCGATAGTACACTTGGTGCAAACCGTGCACCTATCTTGCATAAAGATTAGTACTATCTCCAAACGGACCGAAGTGAACATCCACTAGGGCCTCATCACCTAGGAGTACATTGGGGGCGTCCAAAATGATTTCTGAGCCTATGGTACGTTCGGCACAAACCGATCAGCTATCTTGCATCAAGATTAGCACTATCTCCAAATGGACCGCACTTCCACTTGAGCCTCGTCACCAAGTAGTACCATCTGGTGCGTCCAAAACGACTTTTGATCCTATGGTATGTTTGTCACAAACCATGCACCTATCTTGCACCGACACTAAGACTATCTCTAAGCAGAGCGAAACGAGATTCCACATGACCCACGTCGCCTAGGAGTTCCATCGGGTGCATCCAAAATGATTTCCGTGTCTATGCTACGTTCGGCCCAAACTATCCACCTACCTTGCATTATGATTAGCACTATCCCCAAATAGACCAAAGTGAGCATCCACCAGAGCCTCATTGCTTTGGAGTACCATCGGGTGTGCCCAAAATGATTTCTGAGAATATGGTATGTTTGGCGCAAACCGTGCACCTATCTTGCACCGACACTAACACTGTCTCCAAATGGACCGAAATGAGATTCCACTTGACCCACATCGCCTAGGAGTTCCATCAGGTGCGTCCAAAATAATTTCCATGCCTATGGTACGTTCGCCATAAACCGTTCACCTATCTTGCGTCAAGATTAGCACTATCTCGAAACAGACCAAAACGAGCTTCCACTTGAACCTCGTCATCTAGGAGTACCATCGGGTGCATCAAAAACGTTTTCTGAGCCTATGGTACACATGGTGCAAACCGTGCACCTATCTTGCACCGACACTAACACTATCTCCAAATGGACCGAAATGAGATTCCACATGACCCACATCACCTAGGAGTTCCATCGTGTGCGCCCAAAATTATTTCTGAGCCTATGGTACGTTCGACGCAAACTGAGCAACTTTCTTGCATCAAGATTAGCTCTATCTCCAAACGGACCAAAACAAGCTTCCACTTGAGCCTCTTCACATAGAAGCACCATCAGGTGCCTCCAAAATGACTTTTGAGGCTATGGTACGTTTGGCGCAAACTGTGCACCTATCTCGCACCGACACTAACACTATCTCCAAACAGATTGAAACGTCATTCCGCATGATCCACGTCATCAAGGAGTTCCATCGGGTGTGTCCAAAACCAATTTCAAGCCTATGGTACGTTCAGCGCAATCCGTGCAACTATCTTGTGTCAAGATTAGCACTATCTCCAAACAGAACAAATGAAGCTTCTAATTGAGCGTTTTCACCTAGGAGTACCATCGTGTGCGTCCAAAATGATTTCTGAGCCTATGGTACGTTTGGGACAAACTGTGCACCTATCTTGCATCAAGATTAGCACTATCTCCAAATGAACCAAAGTGAGCACCCACTGGAGCCTAGTCACCTAGGAGTACCATTGGCTGTGTCGAAAAGTATTTTTGAGCCAATGCTACGTTTGGCGCAAGCCGTCCAACTATATTGCATGGACACTAGCACTGTCTCTAAACAGACCAAAACGAGATTCCTCATGACCCACGTCACCTAGTAGTACCATCGGGTGCATCCAAAATGATTTCTGAGCCAATGGTATGTTTGGTGCAAACCGTGCACCTATCTTGCACCGACACTAACACTGTCTCCAAATAGACCAAAACATGATTCCACATAGGCCAGGTCACCACGAGTTCCATCGGGTGTGTCCAAAACAATTTCAGAGCCTGTGGTACGTTCGACACCAACCATGCACCAATCTTGTGTCAAGATTAGAATTATCTCCAAATCAGCTAGAGTGAGCATACAGTATAGCCTTGTCACCTATGACTACCATCGGGTGCATCCAAAACAATTCCTGAGCCTATGGTGCGTTCGGCGCAAACCGTGCACCTATCTTGCACCGACACTAGCACTGTCTCCAAACAGACCAAAATGAGATTCCACATGACTCACGTCACCTAGGAGTGCATCCAAAATGATTTCCAAGCCTACTGTACGTTCGGCACAAACTGAGCAACTTTCTTGCATCAAGATTAGCGTTATCTCCAAACGGACCGAAACATGCTTCCACTTGAGCCTCGTCACCTATTAGTACCATAGACTGTGTCCAAAATGATTTCTGTGCCTATCGTATGTTTGGTGCAAACCGTGGACCTATCTTACACCGACACTAACGTTGTCCCCTAGGAGTACCATCGGGTGCATCCAAAACGATTTCTAAGCCTATGGTACGTTCAGCGCAAACCGAGCAACTATCTTGCTTCAACACAAGCACTATCTCCAAACGGAACGAAACTAGCTTCCACTTGAGCCTCGTCACCAGGGAGTACCATTGGGTGCATCCAAAATGACTTCTGAGCCTATAGTACATTTGGCGCAAACCGAGCAACTATCTTGCATCAAGATTAGCACTATCTCCAAACGGACCGTAACAAGCTTCCACTTGAGCCTCGTCACCAAGTAGTACCATCAGGTGTGTCCAAAATGACTTTTGAGCCTATGGTACATTTGGCACAAACCTATCTTGCACCGATAATAACACTATTTCTAAACAGACCGAAACGAGATTCCATAAGATCCACGTCACCAAGGAGTTCCACCTGGTGCGCCAAAAATGATTTTCAAGCCAATGGTCGTTCGGCACAAACCATGCACCTATCTTGTGTCAAGATTGTTATAATCTCTTAGCTGACCGAATCGAGCTTTCACTCGAGCCTCGTCCCCTAGGAGTACCATCGGGTGCGTCCAAAACATTTTCTGAGACTATGCTATGTTTGGTGTAAACGGTGCACCTATCTTGCACTGACACCAACACTGTCTCCAAATGGATCAAAACGAGTTTCCACATGACCCACGTCACCTAGGAGTACCATCGAGTGTGTCCAAAACGATTTCTGAGTCTATGGTACGTTCAGCGCAAAGCGAGCAACTATCTTGCATCAAGATTAGCACTATCTCCAAATGGACCAAAACGAGCTTCCACTTGAGCCTCGTCACCACGAAGTACCATCAGGTGCATCCAAAACGACTTCTGAGCCAATAGTACATTTGGTTCAAACCGTGCACCTATCTTGCATAAAGATTAGCACTATCTCCAAACGGACCAAAGTGAACATCTACTAGGGCCTCGTCACCTAGGAGTACCATTGGGTGCGTCCAAAATGATTTCTGAGCCTATGGTACGTTTGGCGCAAACCGATCAGCTATCTTGCATCAAGATTAGCACTATCTCCAAATGGACCGCACTTCCACTTGAGCCTCGCACCAAGTAGTACCATCCGGTGCGTCCAAAATGACTTTTGACCATGTGGTACGTTTGTCGCAAACCATGCACCTATCTTGCACCGACACTAAGACTATCTCCAAGCAGAGTGAAACAAGATTCCACATGACCCACATCGCCTAGGAGTTCCATCGGGTGCATCCAAAATGATTTCCATGTCTATGCTACGTTCGGCCCGAACTATCCACTTACCTTGCGTTATGATTAGCATTATCCCCAAATAGACCAAAGTGAGCATCCACCAGAGCCTCATCGCTTTGGAGTACCATCGGGTGTGCCCAAAATGATTTCTGAGCATATGGTATGTTTGGCGCAAACCGTGCACCTATCTTGCACCGACACTAACACTGTCTCCAAATGGACCGAAATGAGATTCCACTTGACCCACGTCGCCCAGGGTTCCATCAGGTGCGTCCAAAATAATTTCCATGCCTATGGTACGTTCACCAGAAACCATTCACCTATCTTGCGTCAAGATTAGCACTATCTCAAAACAGACCAAAACGAGCTTCCACTTGAGCCTCGTCATCTAGGAGTACCATCGGGTGCATCAAAAATGATTTCTGAGCCTATGGTACACATGGTGTAAACCGTGCACCTATATTGCATCGACACTAACACTATCTCCAAATGGACCGAAATGAGATTCCACATGACCCACATCACCTAGGAGTTCCGTCGTGTGCGCCCAAAATAATTTCTGAGCCTATGGTACGTTTGACGCAAACTGAGCAACTTTCTTACATCAAGATTAGCTCTATCTCCAAATGGACCATAACAAGCTTCCACTTGAGCCTCTTCACGTAGAAGCACCATCAGGTGCCTCCAAAATGACTTTCGAGCCTATGGTACGTTTGGCGCAAACTGTGCACCCATCTCGCACCGACACTAACACTATCTCCAAACAGACGAAACGTGATTCCGCATGATCCACATCATCAAGGAGTTCCATCGGGTGTGTCCAAAACCATTTTCAAGCCTATGGTACGTTCAGCGCAAACCGTGCAACTATCTTGCATCAAGATTAGCGCTATCTCCAAATGGAACAAATGACGCTTCTAATTGAGCGTTGTCACCTAGGAGTACCATCGTGTGTGTCCAAAATGATTTTTGAGCCTATGGTACATTTGGCACAAACTGTGCACCTATCTTGCATCAAGATTAGCACTATCTCCAAATGAACCAAAGTGAGCACCCACTAGAGCCTAGTCACCTAGGAGTACCATTGGCTGTGTCGAAAAGTATTTTTGAGCCAATGGTACATTTGGCGCAAGCTATCCAACTATCTTGCACGGACACTAGCACTGTCTCCAAATAGACCAAAACAAGATTCCTCACGACCCACGTCACCTAGTAGTACAATCGGTTGCATCCAAAATGATTTCTGAGCCAACGGTATGTTTGGTGCAAACCGTGCACCTATATTGCTCCGACACTAACACTGTTTCCAAACATACCAAAACGTGATTCCACATGGTCCACGTCACCTACGAGTTCCATCGGGTGTGTCCAAATCAATTTTAGAGCCAGTACGTTCGACACCAACCATGCACCAATCTTGTGTCAAGATTAGCATTATCTCCAAACCAGCTGGAGTGAGCATACTGTATAGCCTTGTCACCTATGAGTACCATCAGGTGCGTCCAAAACAATTCCTGAGTCTATGGTGTGTTTGGTGCAAACCGTGCACCTATTTTGCACTAACACTAGCACTGTCTCCAAACGGACCAAAATGAGATTCCACATGACCCACGTCACCTAGGAGATCTATTGGGTGCATCCAAAATGGTTTCCAAGCCTATCGTTCAGCAGAAACCGAGCAACTTTCTTGCATCAAGATTAGCATTATCTCCAAACAGACTGAAACATGCTTCCACTTGAGCCTCGTCACCTAGAAGTACCATCGACTGCGTCCAAAATGATTTTTGTGCATATCGTACGTTTGGTGCTAACCGTGTACCTATCTTGCACTGACACTAATGTTGTCTCCAAACGGATCAAAATGAAATTCCATATGACCCATGTCCCCTAGGAGCACCATCGGGTGCGTCCAAAACGATTTCTGAGCCTATGGTACGTTCAGCGCAAACCGAGCAACTATCTTGCTTCAACATAAGCACTATCTCCAAACGGACCAAAACTAGCTTCCGCTTGAGCCTCGTCACCAGGGAGTACCATCGGGTGCATCTAGAATGACTTCTGAGCCTATAGTACATTTAGCGCAAACCGAGCAACTATCTTGCGTCAAGAATAGCACTGTCTCCAAACGGACCGAAACAAGCTTCCACTTGAGCCTCGTCAAAACTTAGTACCATCAGGTGCGTCCAAAATGACTTTTGAGCCTATGGTACGTTTGGCGCAAACTTATCTTGCACCGATAATAACACTATTTCCAAGCAGACCGAAACGAGATTCCACAAGATCCACGTCACCAAGGAGTTCCACCTGGTGCGTCAAAAATGATTTTCAAGCCAATGGTCATTCGGCACAAACCGTGCACCTATCTTGTGTCAAGATGGTTACAATCTCCAAACTGACCGAATCGAGCTTTCACTCGAGCCTCGTCACCTAGGAGTACCATCGGGTGCGTCCAAAACAATTTTTGAGACTGGTATGTTTGGCATAAACGGTGCACCTATCTTGCACTGATACTAACACTGTATCCAAATGGATCCAAACGAGTTTCCACATGACCCACGTCACCTAGGAGTACCATCGGGTGTGTCCAAAATGATTTCTGAGCCTATGGTACGCTCAGCGCAAAGCGAGCAACTATCTTGCATCAAAATTAGCACTATCTCCAAACATACCGAAATGAACTTCCACTTGAGCCTCGTCACAACAGAGTACCATCGGGTGCATCCAAAACGACTTCAGAGCCGATAGTACATTTGGTGGAAACCGTGCACCTATCTTGCATAAAGATTAACACTGTCTCCAAATGGACCAAAGTGAACATCTACTAGGGCTTCGTCACCTAGGAGTACCATTGGGTGCGTCCAAAATGATTTCTGAGCCTATGGTACGTTCGGCGCAAACCGATCAGCTATCTTGCATCAAGATTAGCACTATCTCCAAATGGACCGCACTTCCACTTGAGCCTCGCACCAAGTAGTACCATCCGGTGCGTCCAAAATGACTTTTGACCATGTGGTACGTTTGTCGCAAACCATGCACCTATCTTGCACCGACACTAAGACTATCTCCAAGCAGAGTGAAACAAGATTCCACATGACCCACATCGCCTAGGAGTTCCATCGGGTGCATCCAAAATGATTTCCGTGTCTATGCTACGTTCGGCCCGAACTATCCACTTACCTTGCGTTATGATTAGCAGTATCCCCAAATAGACCAAAGTGAGCATCCACCAGAGCCTCATCGCTTTGGAGTACCATCGGGTGTGCCCAAAATGATTTCTGAGCATATGGTATGTTTGGCGCAAACCGTGCACCTATCTTGCACCGACACTAACACTGTCTCCAAATGGACCGAAATGAGATTCCACTTGACCCACGTCGCCCAGGGTTCCATCAGGCGCGTCCAAAATAATTTCCATGCCTATGGTACGTTCACCATAAACCATTCACCTATCTTGCGTCAAGATTAGCACTATCTCAAAACAGACCAAAACGAGCTTCCACTTGAGCCTCGTCATCTAGGAGTACCATCGGGTGCATCAAAAATGATTTCTGAGCCTATGGTACACATGGTGTAAACCGTGCACCTATCTTGCATCGACACTAACACTATCTCCAAATGGACCGAAATGAGATTCCACATGACCCACATCACCTAGGAGTTCCATCGTGTGCGCCCAAAATAATTTCTGAGCCTATGGTGCGTTTGACGCAAACTGAGCAACTTTCTTACATCAAGATTAGCTCTATCTCCAAATGGAACAAAACAAGCTTCCACTTGAGCCTCTTCACGTAGAAGCACCATCAGGTGCCTCCAAAATGACTTTCGAGCCTATGGTACGTTTGGCGCAAACTGTGCACCTATCTCGCACCGACACTAACACTATCTCCAAACAGACGAAACGTGATTCCGCATGATCCACATCATCAAGGAGTTCCATCGGGTGTGTCCAAAACCATTTTCAAGCCTATGGTACGTTCAGCGCAAACCGTGCAACTATCTTGCATCAAGATTAGCGCTATCTCCAAATGGAACAAATGACGCTTCTAATTGAGCGTTGTCACCTAGGAGTACCATCGTGTGTGTCCAAAATGATTTCTGAGCCTATGGTACATTTGGCACAAACTGTGCACCTATCTTGCATCAAGATTAGCACTATCTCCAAATGAACCAAAGTGAGCACCCACTAGAGCCTAGTCACCTAGGAGTACCATTGGCTGTGTCGAAAAGTATTTTTGAGCCAATGGTACATTTAGCGCAAGCCATCCAACTATCTTGCACGAACACTAGCACTGTCTCCAAATAGACCAAAACAAGATTCCTCACGACCCACGTCACCTAGTAGTACAATCGGTTGCATCCAAAATGATTTCTGAGCCAACGGTATGTTTGGTGCAAACCGTGCACCTATATTGCTCCGACACTAACACTGTTTCCAAACATACCAAAACGTGATTCCACATTGTCCACTTCACCTACGAGTTCCATCGGGTGTGTCCAAATCAATTTCAGAGCCAGTACGTTCGACACCAACCATGCACCAATCTTGTGTCAAGATTAGCATTATCTCCAAACCAGCTGGAGTGAGCATACTGTATAGCCTTGTCACCTATGAGTACCATCAGGTGCGTCCAAAACAATTCCTGAGTCTATGGTGCATTTGGTGCAAACCGTACACCTATCTTGCACTAACACTAGCACTGTCTCCAAACGGACCAAAATGAGATTCCACATGACCCACGTCACCTAGGAGATCTATTGGGTGCATCCAAAATGGTTTCCAAGCCTATCGTTCAGCAGAAACCGAGCAACTTTCTTGCATCAAGATTAGCATTATCTCCAAACAGACTGAAACATGCTTCCACTTGAGCCTCGTCACCTAGAAGTACCATCGACTGCGTCCAAAATGATTTTTGTGCATATCGTACGTTTGGTGCTAACCGTGTACCTATCTTGCACTGACACTAATGTTGTCTCCAAATGGATCAAAATGAAATTCCATATGACCCATGTCCCCTAGGAGCACCATCGGGTGCATCCAAAACGATTTCTGAGCCTATGGTACGTTCAGCGCAAACCGAGCAACTATCTTGCTTCAACATAAGCACTATCTCCAAACGGACCAAAACTAGCTTCCGCTTGAGCCTCGTCACCAGGGAGTACCATCGGGTGCATCTAGAATGACTTCTGAGCCTATAGTACATTTAGCGCAAACCGAGCAACTATCTTCCATCAAGAATAGCACTGTCTCCAAACGGACCGAAACAAGCTTCCACTTGAGCCTCGTCAAAAATTAGTACCATCAGGTGCGTCCAAAATGACTTTTGAGCCTATGGTACGTTTGGCGCAAACCTATCTTGCACCGATAATAACACTATTTCCAAGCAGACCGAAACGAGATTCCACAAGATCCACGTCACCAAGGAGTTCCACCTGGTGCGTCAAAAATGATTTTCAAGCCAATGGTCGTTCGGCACAAACCGTGCACCTATCTTGTGTCAAGATGGTTACAATCTCCAAACTGACCGAATCGAGCTTTCACTCGAGCCTCGTCACCTAGGAGTACCATCGGGTGCGTCCAAAACATTTTTTGAGACTGGTATGTTTGGCATAAACGGTGCACCTATCTTGCACTGATACTAACACTGTATCCAAATGGATCCAAACGAGTTTCCACATGACCCACGTCACCTAGGAGTACCATCGGGTGTGTCCAAAACGATTTCTGAGCCTATGGTACGCTCAGCGCAAAGCGAGCAACTATCTTGCATCAAAATTAGCACTATCTCCAAACATACCGAAATGAACTTCCACTTGAGCCTCGTCACAATAGAGTACCATCGGGTGCATCCAAAACGACTTCTGAGCCGATAGTACATTTGGTGGAAACCGTGCACCTATCTTGCATAAAGATTAACACTGTCTCCAAATGGACCAAAGTGAACATCTACTAGGGCCTCGTCACCTAGGAGTACCATTGGGTGCGTCCAAAATGATTTCTGAGCCTATGGTATGTTTGGCGCAAACTAAGCAACTATCTTGCATCAAGATTAGCACTATCTCCAAACGGACCGAAACGAGCCTCCAGTTGAGCCTCGTCACCAGGGAGTACCATCAGGAGCATCCAAAATGACTCCTGAGCCGGTGGTATGTTTGGCACAAACCGTGCACCTATCTTGTACGCACACTAACACTATCTCCAAACAGACCGAAATGAGATTCCACATGATCAACGGCTCCTAGGAGTTCCATCGGGTGCGTCCAAAATGATTTTAGAGCTTGTGGTACGTTCGACACAAACCGTGCACCTATCTTACGTCCAGATTAGTACTATCAACAAATAGACTGAATCGAGCTTCCACTTGAGCCTCATCATTTATTTGTACCATCGAGTGCGTCCAAAATAATTTCTGAGACTATGGTATGTTTGGCGCAAACGTGCACCTATCTTGCACTGACACTAACACTATATCCAAATGGACTGAAATGAGATTCCACATGACCCACATCACCTAGGAGTTCCATCGTGTGCGGTCAAAACAATTTCTAAGCCTATGGTACGTTCGACGCAAACTGAGCAACTTTCTTGCATCAAGATTAGCTCTATCTCCAAACGGACCAAAATGAGCTTCCACTTGAGCCTCGTCACCTAGGAGTACCATCAGGTGCCTCCAAAATGACTTTTGAGCATGTGGTACATTTGGCACAAACTATGCACCTATCTTGCACCAACACTAACACTATCTCCAAAAAGATCGAAACATGATTCCGCATGATCCACGTCATCAAGGAGTTCCATCGGGTGTGTCCAAAACCTTTTTCAAGCATATGGTATGTTCAGTGCAAACTGTGCAACTATCTTGCATCAAGATTAGCACTATATCCAAACAGAACAAATCAAGCTAGAGCGTTGTCACCTAGGAGTACCATCGTGTGCGTCCAAAATGATTTCAGAGCATATGGTACGTTTGGCACAAACTGTGCACCTATCTTGCATCAAGATTAGCACTATCTCCAAATGAACCAAAGTGAGCACCCACTAGAACCTAGTCACCTAGGAGTACCATTGGCTGCGTCAAAAAGTATTTCTAAGCCAATGGTATGTTTGGCGCAAGCCGTCCAACTATCTTGCACGGACACTAGCACTGTCTTCAAACAGACCAAAACGAGATTCCTCATGACCCACGTCACCTAGTAGTACCATCGGGTGCATCCAAAATGATTTCTGAGCCAATGGTATGTTTGGTGCAAACCATGCACCTATCTTGCACTGACACTAACACTGTCTCCAAACAGACCAAAACATGATTCCACATGGTCCACGTCACCTACGAGTTCCATCGGGTGTGTCCAAAACAATTTCAGAGCCTATGGTACGTTCGACACCAACCATGCACCAATCTTGCGTCAAGATTTGCATTATCTCCTAACCTGCCGGAGTGAGCATCCACTATAGCCTTGTCACCTATGAGTACCATCGGTGCGTTCAAAACAATTCCTGAGCCTATGGTGCGTTTGGCGCAAACCGTGCACCTATCTTGCACCGACACTGGCACTGTTTCCAAACGGACCAAAATGAGATTCCATATGAACCACGTCACCTAGGAGTTCCATTGGGTGCATCCAAAATGATTTCCAAGCCTATGGTACATTCGGCACAAATCGAGCAACTTTCTTGCATCAAGATTAGCATTATCTCCAAACAGACCGAAACATGCCTCCACTTCAGCCTCGTCACCTAGGAGTACCATTGACTGCGTCCAAAACGATTTCTGTGCCTATCATACGTTTAGTGCAAACCGTGCACCTATCTTGCACTGACACTAACGTTGTCTCCAAACAGATCAAAACGAGATTCCATATGACCCATGTCCCCTAGGAGTACCATCGGGTGCGTCCAAAACGATTTCTGAGCCTATGGTATGTTCGCGCAAACCGAGCAACTATCTTGCTTCAACATAAGCACTATCTCCAAACAGACCGAAACTAGCTTCCACTTGAGCCTCGTCACCAGGGAGTATCATCGGGTGCATCCAAAATGACTTCTAAGCCTATGGTATGCTTGTATAAACTGAGCAACTATCTTGCATCAAGATTAGCACTATGTCCAAACGGACCGAAACGAGCTTCCACTTGAGCCTCGTCACCAAGTAGTACCATCGGGTGCGTCCAAAATGACTTTTGAGCCTATGGTACGTTTGGCGCAAACCTATCTTGCACCGATAATAACACTATTTCTAGTTAGACCAAAATGAGATTCCACAAGATCCACGTCACCAAGGAGTTCCATCTAGTGCGTCAAAAATGATTTTCATGCCAATGGTCGTTCGGCACAAACCGTGCACCTATCTTGTGTCAAGATTGTTACAATCTCCAAACTGACTGAATCGAGCTTTCACTTGAGCCTCATCACCTAGGAGTACCATCGGGTGCGTCTAAAACAATTTCTGAGACTATAGTATGTTTGGCGTAAACTGTGCACCTATCTTGCACTGATAGTAACACTGTCTCCAAACAGACTGAAATGAGATTCCACATGACCCACACCACTCAGGAGTTCCATCGTGTGGACCAAAAATGATTTCTGAGCCTATGGTACGTTCGGCGCAAAGCGAGCAACTTTCTTCCATCAGGGCTAGCACTATCTCCAAATGGACCAAAACAAGCTTCTACCTGAGCCTCGTCACCTAGGAGTACCATCGGGGGCGTCCATAATGACTTTTGCGCCTATGGTACTTTTGGCACAAACTGTGCACCTATTCTTGCACCGACACTAACACTATCTCCAAATAGATCAAAATTAGACTCCACATGATCCACGTCATTAAGGAGTTCCACGCACCAAATCGAGCCTATGGGACGTTTCACGCAAACCGTGCAACTATCTTGCGTCATGATTAGCACTATCTCCAAATGCACCAAATCGAGCTTCCAATTGAGCATCGTCACCTAGGAGTACCATCGGGTGCGTCCAAAATAATTTCTGAGCCTGTGGTACGTTTGGCACAAACCGTGCACCTATCTTGCACCGACACTAACACTACCACCAAATGGACCAAAACGAGATTCCTCATGTCCCACATCGCCTAGGAGTTCCGTCGGTTGCGTCCAAAATGATTTTCGTGCCCATGCTATGTTTGGCGCAAACTCTCCACCTATCTTGCAGCAAGATTAGCACTATCTCCAAACGGACCGAAGTGAATATCCACTAGAGCCTCATCACCTAGGAGTACCATCGGGTGCACCTAAAATGATTCCTGAGCCTATGGTACGTTTTGCACAAACCGTGCACGTATATTGCACCAACACTAACACTGTCTCCAAACAGACCGTAACGAGAATCCGCATGACCCACGTCACCTAGGAGTTCCATTAGGTGCGTCCAAAATAATTTCAGAGCTTGTGGTATGTTCAACGCAAACCGTGCACCTATCATTTGTTAAGATTGCCACTATCCCCAAATGGGCCAAAGTGAGCATCCTATAGAGCCTTGTCACCTAGGTGTACCATCAGGTGCGTCCAAAATAATTTCTGAGCCTATAGTACATTTGGCACAAACTATGCACCTATCTTGCATCAAGATTAACACTATCACCAAACAGACCGAAGTGAGCATCCACTAGAGCCTCGTCACCTAGGAGTACTATCGGGTGTGTCCAAAAGGAATTCTAAGCCCATGGTACGTTTGGCACAAACCATGCACTTATCTTGCACGAACACTATCACTGTCTCCAAATAGACCAAAACAAGATTCCACATGACCCACATCACCTTGGAGCACCATCAGGTGCATCCAATTTCTGAACCTTTGGTACGTTCAGTGCAAACCGTGCACTTATCTTGCGTCAAGACTTGCACTATCTTCAAACAAACTAAAATGTGCTTCCACTTGAGCCTCGTCTCCTAGGAGTACCATTAGGTGTGTCTAAAATGATTTGTGAGCCTATGGTATGTTTGGCACAAACCGTGCACCTATCTAGCATCGACTCTATCACTGTCTCCAGACTGACCGAAACGAGATTCCACATGACCCACGTCACATAGGAGTACCATCGGGTGCGTCCAAAAGGATTTCTGAGCCAATAGTACGTTTGGTGTAAACCATGCACCTATCTTGCACAAACATTATCTCCAAATACACTGAAATGTGATTCCACATGGCCAACGTTACCTACGAGTTCCATCTTTTGCGTCCAAAACAATTTCTGAGCCTGTGATACGTTTGACGCAAACCGTGCACTATCTCGCGTCAAGATTAGCAGTATCTCCAAACCGGCTGGAGTGAGCATCCAATATAGCCTTGTCACCTACGAGTACCATTGGGTGCGTCCAAAACAATTCCTGAGGCTATGGTATGTTTGGCGCAAACCGTGCACCTATCTTGCACCGACACTAGCACTATCTCTAAATGGACCGAAGCAAGATCCTACATGACCCACGTCACTTAGGAGTTCCATCGGGTGCGTCCAAAATGATTTTTGAGCCTACGATATGTTCGGCGCAAACCGAGCAACTATCCCACGTCAAGATTAGCACTATCTCCAAATAGACCGAAACAAGCTTCCACATGAGCCTCATCACCAGGGAGTACCATCAGGTGCATCCAAAATGACTTCTGAGCCTATGATACATTTGGCGCAAACCGTGCACCTCTCTTGCACCAACACTAACACTGTCTCCAAACAGATCGAAATGAGATTCCACATGACCCATGTCCCCTAGGAGTACCACTAGTTCCGTCTGAAATGATTTCCATGCCAATAGTACGTTCGGCGCAAACCGAGCAACTATCTTGCATCAAGATTAGCACTATCTCCAAACGGACCAAAACGAGCTTTCACTTGAGCCTCATTAGCAAGTAGTACCATCGGGTGCGTCCAAAATGACTTTTGAGCCTATGGTACGCTTGGTGCAAACCTATCTTGCACCGACAATAACACTATCTCCAAACAGACCAAAATGAGATTCCACAAGATCCACGTCACCAAGGAGTTCCATCGGGTGCGTCCAAAATGATTTTCAAGCCTATGGTAAGTTCGGTGCAAACCGTGTACCTATCTTTCTCTAAAACTAACACTATCTCCAAATGGATCAAAACAAGTTTCCACATGACCCACATCACCTAGGAGTACCATCAGGTGTGTCCAAAACAATTTCTGAGCCTATGGTACGTTCGGCGCAAAGCGAGCAACTATCTTGCATCAAGATTAGCACTATCCCCAAACAGACCAAAACGAGCTTCCACTTGAGCCTCATCACCAAGGAGTACCATCGGGTGCATCCAAACGACTTCTAAGCTGATAGTACATTTGGCGCAAGCCGTGCACCTAACTTGCATAAAGATTAGCACTATCTCCAAACGGATCAAAGTGAACATCCACTAGAGCCTCGTCACTTAGGAGTACCATTGGGTGTGTCCAAAATGATTTCCGAGTATATGGTATGTTCGGCGCAAACCGAGCAACTATCTTGCTTCAAGATTAGCACTATCTCCAAACGGACCGTGCTTCCACTTGAGCCTCGCCACCTAGGAGTACCATCGGGTGCGTCCAAAACAATTTCTGAGCCAATGGTATGTTTGGTGCAAACCGCACCTATCTTGCATCAAAAGTTTTTCTGAGCCTTGGTACGCCTGGCACAAGCCATGCGCCTATCTTGCACAGATGCTAACACTGTCTCCAAACAGACCGAAATGAGATTGCACATGACCCACGTCACCTAGAGTACCATGGGTGCGTCTAATTTTTGAGCCTATGGTACGTTCGGCGCAAACCATGCATCTATCATGCATCATGATTAGCACTATCTCCAAATGGACCTAAATGTGCTTCACTTGAGCCTCGTCACCAAGGAGTACCATTGAGTGTGCCAAAACGATTTGTGCGCTTAGGGTATGTTTCACGCAAACCGTGCACCTATCTTGCACTGACACTAACACTGTCTCCAAACGGACCAAAATAAGATTCCACATGACCCACGTCACCTAGGAGTACCATTGGGTGCATCCAAAATGATTGTGAGCCTATCGTACGTTTAGCACAAAACGTGCACCTATCTAGCACCGACACCAACACTGTCTCCAAATGGACTGAAACGAGATTCCGCATGACCCACGTCACCTAGGAGTACAATCATGTGCGTCCAAAACTATTTCTAAGCCTATGGTACGTTTGGCGCAAACCGTGCACCTATCTTGCACCAACACTAACACTGTCTCCAAACAGACTGAAACAAGATTCCACATGGCCCACGTCACCTACAAGTTCCATCGGGTGCGTCCAAAGCGATTTCAGAGCCTATGGTACATTCGACACAAACTGTGCACCTATCTTGCGTCAAGATTAGCACTATCTCCAAATAGGCTAAAGTAAGCATCTAGTATAGCCTTGTAACCCAGAAGTACCATCGGGTGCATCCAAAACAGTTCCTGAGCCTATTGTACGTTTGGTGCAAACCTTGCACCTATCTTGCACCAACACTAGCACTATATCCAAATGGACCGAAACGAGATTCCAGATGACCACGTCACCTAGGAGTTCCATCGAGTGCGTCGAAAATGATTTTCAAGCCTATGGTATGTTCGGCACAAACTAAGCAACTTTCTTACGTCAAGATTAGCACTATCTCCGAACAGACCGAAACAAGTTTCTGATGAGTACAGGCCCGATCTTCTGAGAGGTAGCCGATAAGTTCGATTTGTGGAGACCTCGACATTGGCGATCCAGCTTCAAATCAGACACGATTCGAACCCTACAACCGTTACACCACTGCTCCGTTGGTTATCAACCAAGCTCAACTTGATTGACCTCGCCAAGAAGGCTTTTCTTGCCAGCGAATCGAAGAGCACAAGCAAGAAGGTAAAACACGCAATCTGAAATTGCAAATATGAATAACACGAATATCAGTAGAGGGTTTGAGAACTCGGTTCCAAAGGACTAATCAACACAGTGGAGGAGATCAAGAACATGGGCCCTGGATCACTGTAAAAGGATTTATCACCATAGTTACAATGAACAATTCAGTTTCTCAATGGAAAACTAAACTCTAAACAAAACCTAATTGTCTAGCAGTATCAGTGGCTGTGTTTATAGTCTAAGACTCGACCTAGGGTTGGGGACGGCCAGGGGTTGGGCGCCCACATCTTGGGCTTAAGGCCCGACACGATACATGGCCAAGTTGGCCCAAATAGGTGACGCAGCACCTTGCCGTGGTCACACAGGATGATCCATGGACCTTCTGGAGCTGGGACCAGATCCAAAATGACGGCGTCGTCGCCCCCTTTCCAACACATCCAAGAACGCCCCGTTTCGATGTCGTGTGAGAAAGTTATGACTGAAATAGTGACGACGTGTCTGCTGAATCCGAGGGTGACATGACAGCTGAGTTGGGGATGAATTGCAACTTGGGGAAGACCATAGCGTGGGTGTGTCCAGCGTGGCGATGTCCTCATTAGTTTCCACAGGAGCCTCGTCACCTAAGAGTACCATCGGTTGCATCCAAAATAATCTCTGTGCCTATGGTACGTTTGGCACAAACTGTACACCTATCTTGCACTGACACAAACACTATCTCCAAATAGATCAAAACAAGGTTCCTTCTGACCCATGTCCCCTAGGAGTACCATCAGGTGCATCCAAAATGATTTCTGAGCCTAAGGTTCATTCGACGCAAACCGAGCAACCATCTTTCATCAAGATTAGCACTATCTCCAAACGGACCGAAACGAGCTTCCACTTGAGCCTCATCACCTAGGAGTACCTTCAGGTGTGTCTAATACAATTTGTGAGCCTATGGTATATTTCGCGCAAACCGTCCACTTATCTTGCACCGACACTAACACTGTCTTCAAATAGATTGAAACGAGATTCCACATGACCCACATCACCTAGGAGTACCATTAGGTGCATCCAAAACAATTTCTGAGCCTAAAGTATGTTCGGCGCAAACCGAGCAACTTTCTTGCGTCAAGATTAACACATCTTCAAATGGATCAAAACGAGCTTCCACTTGAGCATCATCACCTAGGAGTACCATCGGGTCCGTCCAAAACTATTTCTGAGTCTACGGTACGTTTGGCACAAATCATGTACCTATCTTGCACCAACACTAACACTGTTTCCAAACAGACCAAAACGAGATTTCACATGACCCATGTCCCCTAGGAGTACCATCGGGTGCTTCCAAAATAATTTCCAAGCCAATGGTACGTTCGGCTCAAACCGAGCAACTATCTTGCATCAAGATTAGCACTATCTCCAAACGGACCGAAACGATCTTCTACTTGAGACTTGTCACCAACTATGACCATCGGGTGCGTCCAAAACAACTTTTGGGCCTATGGTACGTTTGGCGCTAACCTATCTTGCACCAACAATAACACTATCTCCAAACATACTAAAACAAGACTCCACATGATCCACGTCACAAAGGAGTTCCATTGGGTGGGTCCAAAATGATGTTTAGGCCTATGGTACATTCGGCGTAAACCGTACAACTATCTTGCGTCAATATTAACATTATCTGCAAATGGACCAAATCGAGCTTCCAATTGTGCATCATCATCAAGGAGTACCATCAGGTGCGTAAAAAATGATATCTAAGCCTATAGTATGTTTGGCATAAACCATGCACCTATCTTGCACCGACACAAACAGTATTTGCAAACGGACCGAAACAAGATTCCACATGACCCACGTCATAAAGAGTACCATCGGGTGCGTCCAAAATGATTTGTGAGCCTATGGTATGTTTGGCGCAAACTGTGCACCTATCTAGCACCGACACTAACATGGTCTCCAAATGGACTGAAACGAGATACCACAAGACCCACGTCACCTAGGAGTACCATCGGATGCATCCAAAACAATTTCCGAGCCTATGGTATGTTTAGCGCAAACCAAGGCACTATCTTGTGTCAAGATTAGCACTATCTCCAAATGGACCGAAATGAGCTTTCACTTGACCCACGTCACCTAGGAGTTCCATCTGGTGCATTCAAAATGATTTTCGAGTCTATGGTATGTTTGGAGCAAATCGTGCACCTGTCTTACACCGACACTAACACTGTCTCCAAATAGATCGAAACGAGTTTTCACATGACCCACGTTACCTAGGAGTACCATCGGGTGCGTCCAATACGATTTCTGATCCTATGGTATGTTCGACGCAAGCCGAGCAACTATCTTGCATCAAAATTAGCACTATCTCCAAATGAAATGAAATGAGCTTCCACTTGGCCACGTCACCAAGGAGTTCCATCGGGTCCGTCCAAAAGGATTTCAGAGCCTGTGGTACGTTCGGGGCAAACAATGCACATATCTTGCATCAAGATTAGCACTATCTCCAAACAGACCGAAGTGAGCATCCACTCACCAAGGAGTACCATCGGGTGCGTCCTATAGGATTTCTAAGCCTATTGTATATTTGGTGTAAACTGTGCACCTATCTTGCACTGACACAAACACTGTCTCCAACATAGACCAGAATGAGATTCCACATGACCCATGTTACCTTAGAGTACCATCGGGTGCATCCAATTTCTGAGCCTATGGTATGTTCGGTGCAAACCGTGCACCTATCTAGGGTAAAGATTAGCAATATCTCTAAACGGACTGAAACGAGCATCCACTTTAGCCTCGCTAGCTAGGAGTACCATCGGGTGTGTCCAAAACGATTTGTGAGCCTATGGTACATTTGGTGCAAACCGTGCACCTATCTTGCACCGATACTAACACTGTCTCCAAAGCGACTGAAATGAGATTCCACATGATCCATGTCACCTAAGAGTACCATCAGGCCTGTCCAAAACAATTTCCGAGCCTATGGTACATTCGGCGCAAACTGAGCAACTATCTTGCATCAAGATTAGCACTATCTCCAAAAGGACCGTGCTTCCACTCGAGCCTCGTCACCTAAGAGTTCCATCGGGTGCATCCAAAATGATTTATGAGCCTATGGTACATTTGGTAAAAACTATGCACCTATTTTGCACCAACACTAACAGTCTCCAAATGGTCCAAAACGAGATTTGACATGGCCCACGTCACCAATGAGTTCCATCGGGTGCGTTAAAAATGATTTCAGAGCCTGTGGCATGGACAAACACTATGCACTTATCTTGCGTAAAGATTCACACTATCTCCAAATGGGCCAAATTGAGTATCCAGTATAGCCTTGTCACCAAGGAGTACCATCGGGTGCGTCCAAAACAATTCCTGAGCCTATGGTACGTTTGGCGTAAACCGTGCACCTATCTTGCACCAACACTAACACTATCTCCCAACGGACCGAAATAAGATTCTACATGACACACGTCACCTAGGAGTTCCATCGGGTGCATTCAAAATGATTTTTGAGCCTATAGTACGTTCGGCACAAACCGAGGAACTTTCTTGTGTCAAGATTAGCACTATGTCTGAATGGACCGAAACAAGCGTCCACTTGAGCCTCGTCACCTATGAGTACCATCGGCTGCGTCCAAAATGATTTCTATGGCTATGGAACATTTGGCGCAAACCGTGCACCTATCTTACACTGACACTAACACTGTCTACAAACGAATCAAAATGAGATTCCATATGACCCATGTCCCTTGGGAGTACCATCGGTTGCGTCCAAAACGATTTCCAATCCTATGGTATGTTCGGCACAAACCGAGCTACTATCTTCCATCAAGATTATCACTATCTCCAAACGGACCAAAATGAGCTTCCACTTGATCCTCGTCACCAGGGAGTACCATCGGGTGCAACCAAAACAACTTCTGAGCCTATGGTATGTTTGGTGCAAACCGTGCACCTATCTTGCACCGACACTAACACTATCCCAAACCAACCAAAACGAGATTCCAGATGACCCATGTCCCCTAGGAGTACCAACGGGTGCGTCTGAAACGATTTCCAAGCCTATGGTATGTTTGGCGCAAACCAAGGACCTATCTTGCATCAAGATTAGCACTATATACAAACGTACCGAAATGAGTTTCCACTTGAGCCTCATCACCAAATAGTACCATCGGGTGCATCTAAAATGACTTTTGAGTGTATGCTACATTTGGCGCAAACCTATCTTGCACTAACACTAACATTACCTCCAAACAAACCGAAACGAGATTCCATATTATCCACGTCACCAAGGAGTTCCATCGGGTGATTCCAAAACGATTTTCAAGCCTATGGAATGTTCGGCGCAAACCGTGCAACTATCTTGTGTAAAGATTAGCACTATCCTCAAACGGACCAAATCGACCTTCTAATTGAGTATCATCACCAAATAGTACCATCAGTTGCGTCCAAAATAATTTCTGAGCCTATGGTACGGTTGGCACAAACTGTGCACCTATCTTGCACCGACACTGACACTATCTCCAAATGGACCGAAACCAGATTCCACATGACCCACGTCACCTAGGAGTTCCATCGGGTGCGTCCAAAATGATTTCAGAGCCTGTGGTATGTTCGGTGCAAACCGTGCTCCTATCAAGCGTCAAGATTAGCACTATCAACAAACGGGCCGAAGTGAGCATCTAGTAGAGCCTTGTCACCTAGGAGTACCCTCGGGTGTGTCCAAAACTATTTCTGAGCCTATGGTACATTAGGCGCAAACCGTGCACCTATCTTGCATCAAGATTAGCACTATCTCCAAACGGACCGAAGTGAGAACCACTAGAGCCTCGTTACCTTGGAGTACCATTGGGTGTGTCCAAAAGGATTTCTAAGCCTGTGGTTCGTTTCATGCGAACCGTGCACCTATCTTGCACCGACACTAATACTATCTCTAAACAGACCAAAACGAGGCTCCACTTGACCCACATCGTCTAGGAGTTCCATCGGCTGCGTCCAAAACAATTTCTGTGCCTGTGGTACGTTCGCTGCAAACCATTCACCTATCTTGCATCAAGATTAGCACAATCTCCAAACAGACCAAAATACTCTTCCACTTGAGCCTCATCACTTAGGAGTACCATCAGCTACGTCCAAAATGATTTCTGAGCCTATGGTACGTTTGGTGCAAACCATGCACCTATCTTGCACCGACACTAACACTGTCACCAAACAGACTAAGACAAGACTCCACATGACCCACGTCACCTAGGAGTTCCATCGGGTGCATCCAAAGGGATTTCAGAGCCTGTGTTATGTTCGGCGCAAACTGCGCACCTATCATGCGTCAAGACTAGCACTGTCTCCAAACGGGCTGAAGTGAAAATCCAGTAGAGCCTTGTCACCTAGGAGTACCATCAGGTGTGTCCAAAACAATTTTTGAGCCTATGGTATGTTAGGCGCAAACTGTGCACCTATCTTGCATTAAGGTTAGTACTATCTCCAAACGGACCGAAGTGAGCATACACTAGAGCCTTGTCACCTAGGAGTTCCATCGGGTGCATCCAAAAGGATTTCTAAGCCTACTGTACGTTTTGCGCAAACTGTGCACCTATCTTGCATGGACACTAACACTGTCTCCAAACAGACTGAAATGAGATTCCACATGACCCACGTCACCTTGGAGTACAATCAGGTGCATCCAATTTTCGAGCCTATGGTACGTTTGGCGCAAACCGTGCACCTATCTTGTGTCAAGATTAGTACTATTTGCAAACGGACCGAAACGAACTTCCACTTGAGTCTCGTCACCAAGGACTGCCATCGGGTGTGTCCAAAAATGATTTGTGAGCCTATGGTACGTTTTGCGCAAACAGTGCACCTATCTTGCACCGACACTAACACTGTATCCAAACAGACCAAAATGAGATTCCCCATGACCCACGTCACCTAAGAGTACCATCGGGTGCATCCATAATGATTTGTAAACCTATGGTACGTTTGGTACAAACCTTGCACCTATCTAGCACTGACACTGACACTGTCTCCAAACGGACCGAAACAAGATTCTACTTGAGCCTTGTCACCTAGGCGTACCATCGGGTGCATCCAAAATGATTTCTGAGCCTATGGCACATTTGGTGCAAACCGTGCACCTATCCAGCACCTAGTAGCGGATCTAGGATTTTAGTTCAGGGTATGCCATCCAAAAATTTCATATCTGAATTCGGTAAAACCATTTACCAATTTGGTAACAATTCATTTTTTTAATATAATTTGATATATCCACAATAAATGACAATATAAATGTTAAATTTGATGATTAAGTTAAAAACATCGACAAATTATAATATAAATAATTCAAACACCATATTGGTAGTATAAAATATAGGCACAAAAGAGAGTAAGAGACTTATAAGTAGGGATGCAATGTCACTAGCTCCCCACGCTCTTTGTAATATAAAATAAAATGCCAAATAATTAAACAGATTGTTCTCTTATGTATCGAATTTTCACATGCATGCAACTAGACAAACACTAACATGATATCAATCTAGATTGTCTTTGATGTTGGGGCAAATCTAAAATCTCGATGCACCTACATGAGGGAATGAGGGATGATTTGATGATATTAGCAAATAGCATTGAAATTAAGTTGATAGAAATTTTCTACAAGATGACAAAGAGACCGAGGAGAAAAGATTATATCTTACCATGTGAATCCAAGACAGTAGCGACTACCAGGCGATGAGGTTTCATACTAGTGTGTGGCACTATTGATAGTAGATAAGTATCATTTTTAACTGTCAACATAGCATGAGAAAGGACCTAAACATAAATACTATCTAGATATAGGGGTTACACTAACATAATTCTATGAGTTTTGGTGAATATCTATTTCTGCAGGGGGTTATCAGGAAAGAACCAAAGGAGGTCCACATATCAGATTTACATAGAGAGAAACCGACCATACTATGAAAAAGTATACTCTAGAAGACTCGAGAAGATCTTCCCCCGAAGGGTAGGGCCCATAGGCCAGGCAACAGGGGCGGCCGCCCCTGGGCCTAGGCGCCCGCCCCACCTAGGAAGCCAATCAGCTTCCACCTCGTGGATCATGCCTCCACCGCCTTTGAGGATCAATAAAAAGTCATTGATGAAGGTCGGTTTGATCCAAGGGCTGTGGTGCTTCCTAGAGGGCTATATAAGCAAGGCCCCTGGCCCTAGGAGAAACCCTAATTCATTAGAGAGAGATCTCATTCCATTCATTCAGAGAAGTCCTAGAGCCACCATCTCAATTAGATCTCTAGTTTAGCATAGCAGCATAGGATTAGAACTAGAAGGAGCCAAGCATTGCTTGATTTTTGGATCTGTCAAGAGAATACTCGGTAATTCTCTCCTACTTTTGTATTTGTTCTTATATTATTCATCTAGTTCATCATTTGTATGAATATGACTTTAGTCTATTCTATCATATTGGATATGACTTTGCTCTATTTGATTATGTTCTCAATTATATTGTTCTTAGTCTACTTTGATTATATGCTTGGCATAGTTCGATCAGAATTATATTTAATTATAGGATCGTATAGCGCTTGCTCATTGATATCATGGGTGAGTGGTAAACATTGTGTAGGCGTGGTGCCTATACCGTATTTACCTGCGATTGCACCCTATATTCCGGACCGTGTGGTAGATTGCGGGAGCGACAATCCTGTTGAGTCCTCTGTAGTCCACCTCCCGAGTATAGGGCAGGTAGAGCACAACTATTACAGGGAAGTGACGGCTATGTTCTATATCTTCCTTAGTAATATCACTATGCGTAGATATAACCTTTTCTTGCCATGATTGCCAAGTGTAATTGCACTAATCATCGTATGCTTTGACTGCATAGTTAGAATAACTTAGGATTTATCCTTATAGTTTGTCCTAATCCATGCTAGTGCTATATGCTTAGAGTAATCAATTGAGATGTTTATCATTATATGTGGCTATGAGCTTATCAGTTATCTCTTATTATTCTTTATTCACATATATATATATATATATATTATTTATCTTGTGACACTTACCCTATATGAGAAGATCGATAAAAACATGGTTATGCTCTCCATTATCACATGCAGTGATGCTCATTGCTCATTATCCTTAGCATCCCTTCCCAGTGGTAAAAATATAAATAACGATACCTGGATTACTCCTAGTTAAAATGCTACATCGGTATTATCTGTTCCCTTGCGGATTTCATATTTATTTCAGAGGTGCATATTCATATTTTAGTACCAGCACCTTTAGTGTTATGCTGGGGATGACAACCTAGCTTAGGTGGCGTTAGAGGTGTCAACAAGCATTTCTGGCGTTAGTAGAGAAGGATGATGGTTTCTCGATCACATTAGTGGATGCAAGTGGTCACATTAGTGGATGCAAGTGATGGCTCATTATCCTTTGAATAGCAACTATTTTGCATCAAGATTAGCACTGTCTCCAAATAGAATGAAACAAGCTTCCACTCGAGCCTCGTCACCAGGGAGTACCATCGGGTGCATCCAAAACGACTTCTAAGCCTATGGTACGTGTGGCGCAAACCGTGCACCTATCTTGCACCGACAGTAACACTGTCTCCAAATAGACCAAAATGAGATTCCACATGACCCATGTCCCCTAGGAGTATCATCAGGTGCGTCCGAAATGATTTCCAAGCCTATGATACTTTTGGCGCAACCGAGCAACAATCTTTTTATCAAGATTAGCACTATCTCCAAACGGACCGAAACAAGCTTCCACTTGAGCCTCGTCACCAAGTAGTACCATCGGGTGCAAACCTATCTTGCACCGACACTAACACTATCTCTGAACACACTGAAACAAGATTCCACATGATCCACGTCACCAAGGAGTTCCATCGGATGTGTCCAAAACAATTTTTAAGCCTATGGTATGTTCGGCACAAACCGTGCAACTATCTTGCGTCAAGATTAGCACTATCTCAAAATGGACCAAATCGAGCTTCCAATTGAGCATAATCACCAACGAGTACCATCGGGTGCATCCAAAATGATTAATGAGTCTATGGTACGTTTGGCGCAAACCATACACCTATCTTGCACCGAGACACACTATCTCGAAACGGACCAAAACAAGATTCCACCTGACCCACGTCACCTAGGAGCTCAATCGGGTGCGTCCAAAATGATTTCCCTGCCTATGCTACGTTCGGCGCAAACCGTCCACCTATCTTGCATCAAGATTAGCACTCTCGCCAAACGGACCAAAGTGAGCATCCACCAGAGCCTCGTCACCTAGGAGCACCATCTGGTGCGCCCAAAATGATTTCTAAGCTTATGTACGTTTGGCGCAAATCGTGCACCTATCTTGCATCAACACTAACACTGTCTCCAAGCGGACCGAAAGGAGATCCCACTTGACCCACGTCGCCTGGGAGTTCCATCACGGACATCCAAAACAATTTTCATGCCTATGGTATGTTCACCGCAAAACGTTCACCTATCTTGCATTAAGATTAGCACTATCTCTAAACGGACCAAAACGAGCTTCCACTTGAGCCTCGTCACCTTGGAGTACCATCGGGTGTGTCTAAAATGATTTCTGAGCCTATGATACGTTTGGTGCAAACCGTGCACTTATCTAGCACTGACACTAACACTGTCGCCAAATAGACCGAAACGAGATTGCACAAGACCCACGTCACCTAGGAGTACCATCGAGTGCATCAAAAATGATTTCAGAGCCTATGGTATGTTCGACACAAACTGTGCACTTACCTTGCATCAAAATTAGCACTATCTACAAACGGACCGAAGTGAACATCCACTAGAGCCTCGTCACCTAGGAGTACCATCGGGTGCGTCCAAAATGATTTCTGAGCCTATAGTACATTTGGTTCAAACCATGCACCTATCTAGCACCGACACTAACACTGTCACCAAACAGACCAAAACGAGATTCCACATGACCCACGTCACCTAGGAGTACCATCAGGTGCATCGAAAACGATTTGAGAGCCTATGTTATGTTCGGCACAAACCGTGCACTTACCTTGCATCAAGATTAGCACTATCTACAAACGAACCGAAGTGAACATCCCTAGAGCCATGTCACCTAGGACTACCATCGAGTGCGTCTAAAAGGATTTTTGAGCCTATGTTACATTTGGCGCAAACCATGCACCTATCTTGCATGGATACTAACACTATCTCCAAACAGACCGAAACGAGATTCCGCATAACCCACGTCACCTTGGTGTACCAACGAGTGCGTCCAATTTTTGAGCCTATGGTACGTTCGATGCAAACCGTTCACCTATCTTATGTCAAGATTAGCACTATCTCCAAAACGGACCGAAATGATCTTCCACTTGAGCCTCGTCACCAAGTAGTACCATCGGGTGCGTCAAAAATGACTTTTGAGCCTATGGTACGTTTGGCGCAAACCTATCATGCACCGACAGTAGCACTATCTCCAAAAAGACTAAAACAAGATTCCACACGATCCCTAGCACCAAGGAGTTCCATCGGGTTCATCCAAAACAATTTTCAAGTCTGGTATGTTCAATGCAAACCATGCAACTATCTTGCATCAAGGTTAGCACTATCTCTAAATGGACCAAATCGAGCTTCCAATTGAGCTTCGTCACCATGTAGTACCATCGGGTGCGTCCAAAATGACTTTTGAGACTATGGTACGTTTGGTGCAAACCTATCTTGCACCGACACTAAGACTATATCCAAACAGATCGAAATGAGATTCCACATGACCCACGCCACCTTGGTGTACCATCGGGTGCGTCCAATTTCTGAGCCTATGGTACGTTTTCGACGTAAACTGTGCACCTATCTTGTGTCAAGATTAGCACTATCTCCAAACGGATCAAAACAAGCTTCCACTTGAACCTCATCACCAAGTAGTACCATCGGATACGTTCAAAATGACTTTTGAGCATGTGGTATATTTGGCGCAAACCTATCTTGCACTGACCCTAACACTATCTCCAAACAGGCCGAAACGAGAATCCACATGATCCCCGGCACCAGGGAGTTCCATCGGGTGCATCCAAAACGATTTTCAATCCTATGGGTATGTTCGGTGCAAACCGTGCAACTATCTTGCATCAAGATTAGCACTATCCCAAAATGGACCAAATCCAGCTTCCAATTGAGCGTCATCACCAAGGAGTACCATCAGGTGCGTCCAAAATGATTTATGAGCCTATGGTACGTTTAGCGCAAACCGTGCACCTGTCTTGTACCGACACCAACACTATCTCCAAACAGACCGAAACAAGATTCCACATAACCCACACCACCTAGGAGTTCCATCGGTTCCGTCCAAAACGATTTCCATGCCTGTGCTACGTTTGGTGCAATCCATCCACCTATGTTGTGTCAAGATTAGCACTCTCGTCAAACAGACTGAAGTGAGCATTCACCAGAGCCTCGTCACCTAGGAGCACCATCGGGTGCGCCCAAAATGATTTCTGAGCCTATGTACGTTTGGCGCAAATCGTGCACCTACGTTGCATCGACACTAGCACTGTCTCCAAACAGATCGAAACGAGATTTCACATGACCCACGTCACCTAGGAGTTCCATCAGGTGCATCCAAACCAATTTTCTTACCTATGGTACGTTTGGCACAAACCGAGTAACTTTCTTGCGTCAAGATTAGCACTATGTCCAAACGGACCAAAATAAGCTACCACAAGAGCCTCGTCACCTAGGAGTACCATCGGTTGTGTCCAAAACAATTTTTGTGCCCATGGTACATTTGGCTCAAACCACGCACCTATCTTGCATCAAAGATTAGCACTATCTCCAAACGGACCGAAACGAGATTCCACTTGAGCCTCATCACTAGGGAGTACCATCGGGTGCATCCAAAATGACTTCTGAGCCTATGGTACGTTTGGCGCAAACTGTGCACCTATCTTGCACCGACACTAACTGTGCACCTATCTTGCACCTATAGTCTAAGACTCGACCTAGCGTTGGGGACGGCTAGGGGTTGGGCGCCCACAACTTGGGCTTCAAGCACGACACGATACATGGCCAAGTTGGCCCAAATAGGTGATGCAGCACTTTGTCATGGTCACACAGAATGATCCATGGACCTTCTGGAGCTAGAACCAGATCCAAAATGACAGCGTCGTCGTCCCCTTTCCAACGCATCCAAGAATGCCCCGTTTCGATGTCGTATGAGAGAGTTATGACTGAAACAGTGACGACGTGTCTGCTGAATCCGAGGGTGACGTGGCAGCTGAGTTGGGGACGAATTGCAACTTGGAAAAGACCATAGCGTCGGTGTGTCTAGCATGGCGATGTCCTCATCATCCTCCCCTTCTTGAATTGGAGTCGTCCTCGACTCCATGTTGGCGATGTCCTCATCATCCCCTCCTTCTAGACTTGGAGTCGTCCTCGACTTCATCCCATCATCAGCGAACTCCTGCAAAAGGTTAGTGACAGCAGGCAACGCACCAGACATAATAGGTTGCGAAAACATAGTATAACATGGTGCATCAGGATTTTCACATAACTCAGCAGTAGCAGAAGTTGTAGCATGAAAAATACCTCCTTTTAACTTAATCCCATTATTTTTAGCAATGTCAGTTGGAGGTTTATTTTTAATCTCATTAGCATGTTTAATAATATCCGTAGGAGACAAAGGCAGCAATGTCATTTTCTTGTCCTTATGTATGATAGTGTATGTATTAGTTCTACCATGGTGTAAAGCATCATTATCAAATTCCCATGGACGACCTAACGAAATGGAACAAGCTTGCATAGGGACAACATCAAAATCAGCAGTATCATGATAAGAACCTGTGAAAAAGCTAATGCGTGCTGATTTAGTTACCTTAGTCTTACCACTATTATTGAACCATTGAATTTTATATGGATACGAATGTTGTCTTGTGGGCAAGCCAAGCTTCTCAACCAAATCTGAACTCACCAAGTTATTGCAACTTCTGCTATCAATAATAGTGAGAACATGACAACCCTGCACAATGAAATACATGTGGAACAAATTGTGGCGTTGGATCATCATCGCTTCTTCATGCCCCACACGTGTACTCAACACATGCTACATAAGAAGGCTAGGGTAGTCCGCGGCAGCAGCCATAGAATCAATGATGATGGCCTCCTTGTCTTGATCACCCTCAGTGGAATCTAGATCAATGTTAGCAGCAAGGGCTAAATCATCTTCAACATCACTAGCACTTACATATCCATCCTCGGTAGCAATGAAAGCACGACGACTTAGGCAATCCTTCATGACATGTCCCATGCCTTTGCATCGGTGGCAAATGATTTTAGCACTGGACGAGGAGGAGCTAGTAGAAGCACCCGGAGTGGCACCTTTCTTCTGCACATTAGACAATTTACTTACCCCAAAAGAAAATGGAGGTGTAGATGGCAGTGTTGCAATAGGAATCTTGGGCGTATCCGGCTCTGAACGCTGCTGAAAATTCCTCCCATTGTTAGACCTAAATGGCTAGTGTTGTTTGCGTCCCTGTACTTCACGTTCTACCTTAATAGCAAGATGATACAATTGGGAAAATTTGCGCCAATCTTTGTAATCAAGTATGTTCTGTATATCATGGTTTAAACCACAAAAAAATCTAGCACTAGCATCATTATCATCTTCATTTATACCACAACGAGCTAAACCAATAAGCAATTTTTGATAGTAAGCTTCTACTCCTTTTATCAGCTTGTTTTAAAGTTTGTAGTTTCAAACGTAAATCACGTTGGTAATACAGAGGAACAAAACGAGATTTCATACGTTGCTTTAAAGCATTCCAAGTTTGAGGCACAGCAGCAGCATTATTAGCATTGCAAAGATCACTCCACCAGAACAAAGCAAAATTAGTAAACTCACTAGTAGCAAGTCTAACTCTATGCTCAGCAGGAACATTATGAGAATCAAATTTTTATTGAACAGCAAGCTCCCAATCTAAATAAGCCTCTGGATCAACATTACCAGCAAAAGGAGGAAGGCTAAATTTAATTTTAGCAAAAGGATCATTATTACCATGATTATTACCTCTCATACAGCGACGGTTGAAGTTGAGGCGGCGACGGGCATAACCGTCAGCATTCGCATCCGTATCGTCATCACCAAAATCATCCGCATCTTCATCAACAGCACGATGAGGTGAAGGACGTTGCTCGAGTTGTTCAATGCGGGTGACCAGATTGTTCACATTGCGCGTCAGCTCGGTCATAAGATTGCGTTGTTCAATCATGAACGTTGTAAGCTCGCCCTTGGACACGCACTCATTGAAGTCCGTCGGAGATCCTGCCATGGTTAGAGGATAGAAAAAGACAACACCAAAGTGTTATCCCTATCAACTAAAGGAAACAAGTGGTGGTGGTGGTGAAAGTGGAATGCAAAATCACAAGCGGCTTACCACTGTCTTGCCTGTATTCTTACCAACGCCAAACAAGAGCAAAACCAACATGGCGAAGCAATCTATTGTTGAGCGTGGGTACAGTTGCAAGATGAACCTGTGCTGACAGAAGAATATGTGGAGCTATGGGTAGGCACACAATATGACAGCAAGGATTAGCAATTAACGAGTGCAGATTAGCAATTGTTCAATCCAGATCCAAAGTACAAATCACAGCTGCTGGCTAAGACGTGTCGAGACGTAGCACAACAAGGTGAAAACAAAGGACGATGGAAAGAACGCACAGAACAAGCAAATAACCCAGAATTTTCCTTTTTCCTGAATTTTCCCTGATTTTTCCAAAAGGCACTAGTAGGAATCAAACTTTTTTATTTTTCACTATTTTTTTATATTTTTCTCTGAACAAGGATCTAAAAAGATGAAACCACAAAAATTGGCACCTACAACTGAGGTGGGATGTGGTCTACAGAAATACAGCACGTTCTCTGAAAAGCATGCAGAAACTTTGACAATTTTTTTTCTTTATTTTCCTGATTTTTTTGGCAATTTTGATGAAACCAAACAGGGCGTAGCCGAGTTTGAGTCGGCTCCAAATGGTGTCAAGAAGTTGCTGTAAAAATTTCAGATTTTTTTGAAAAATGAGCGAAAAGTTATGCTTGTTTTACCAAATGTATCTCAAGTTATGTTTTTCGGAAGGCACAACATGGCAGCAGCAGTTAGGGCAAAGCGTCCCTAAACTCCAACACCGATCACAAGATTGTCCCTGTGACTAATAGCAGTAGGTATTAGCCGGATGATGTAAGGAGGGCTGCGATGCAAGCAAAATAAGAGCGGCTGGCAACCTATCTAGGGTTTGCGCGGCGGCGAGAAGTTACACAAGGCGGCTAGCGGGGCAAGTCGAGTAATGTGGTGGCTTCGACTTGTTGTTTGGAAACGGTGGATGGGATAGCGGCGGAAAACAAAAATCACAGCTACGGGTGATCGAACTACGACCACGAACACAATCCTAAACCAGCAACAAGACTCGACCACGGACACAAACTCAACAACGCGAATCTTAAACGAAATTGCAAAGGCACAAAGGGTGATAGGACAGCGGAAATTGAAATATTTTTGGGCTTTTTGTGGACTCTAGGTAATGAACAAATATGAATCTAAGGCAAACGAGAATATACCTCGCGGTAAACCTAAAATCTCTGATACCAGTTGATGAGATACAGGCCCGATCTTCCAAGAGGTAGCCGATAAGTTCGATTTGTGGAGATCTCGACGTTGGCGATCCGGCTTCAAATCAGACACGATTCGAACCCTACAACCGTTACACCACTGCTTCGTTGGTTATCAACCAAGCACAACTTGATTGACCTCGCCAAGAAGGCTTTTTCTGCAAGCGAATCGAAGAACACAAGCAAGAAGGTAAACACACGGAATCTGAAATTGCAAATATGAATGATGTGAATATCAATAGAGGGTTCAAGAACTCGGTTCCAAAGGACTAATCGACACAGTGGAGGAGATCAAGAACAGGGGCCCTGGATCACTGTAAAAGGATTTGTCACCACAGTTACAATGAACGATTCAGTTTCTTGATGAAAAACTAACTTCTAAACAAAACTCAATTGTCTAGCAGTGGCGGCGGCTATGTTTATAGTCTAAGACTCGACCTAGGGTTGGGGACGACTAGGGGTTGGGCACCCACAACTTAGGCTTAAGGCCCGACATGATACATAGCCAAGTTGGCCCAAATAGGTGACGCAGAACCTTGTCATGGTCACACAGAATGATCCACGGACCTTCTGGACCTAGAACTAGATCCAAAACGACGTCATTGTCGTCCCCTTTCCAACGCATCCAAGAATGCCCCGTTTCGATGTTGTATGAGAGAGTTATGACCGAAACAGTGATGACGTATCTGCTGAATCCGAGGGTGACGTGGCAGCTGAGTTGGGGCCGAATTGCAACTTGGGAAAGATCATAGCGTCGGTGTGTCCAGCGTGGCGATGTCCTCATCAGTGTCCAAATGCATTTCTGAGACTATGGTATGTTTGGCGCAAGCCGTGCACCTATCTTGCCCCAACACTAACATTATCTCTAAACAGACCAAAATGAGATTCCACATGACCCACGTCACCTAGGTGTTCCATTGGTTGCATCCAAAATGATTTCAGAGCCTGTGGTACGTTCGGTGCAAACCATGCACCTATCCTGCATCAAGACTGGCACTATCTTCAAATGGACCAAAGTGAACATCCGCTAGAGCCTCGTCACCTTGGAGTACCATCGGGTACATCCAAAATGATTTCTTAGTCTAGGGTATGTTTGGAGCAAACAGTGCACCTATCTTACACTGACCCTAACACTGTGTCCAAACAGACTAAAATGAGATTTCACATGACCGACGTCGTCTAGGAGTGTCATCGGGTCCATCCAAAATGATTTCAGAGCCAGTGGTACGTTTGGCGCAAACCGTGCACCTATCTTGCATCAAGATTAGTAATTTCTCCAAGCGGACCGAAATGAGCATCCACTAGAGCCTCATGACCTAGGAGTACCATCGAGTACATCTAAAAGGATCTCTGAGCCTATGGTACATTTGGCACAAACTGTGCACCAATCTTGGACCGACACTAACACTATCTCCAAATGGACTGAAACAAGATTCCACATGACCGATGTCATATAGTATTTCCATCGGGTGCGTCCAAAATAATTTCAGTGCCTGTGCTATGTCCAACGCAAACCGTGCACCAATCTTGCATCAAGAATAGCACTATCTCGAAATGGACCGAAGTGAGCATCCACTAGAGCCTCGTCACCTAGGAGTACCATCGGGTGCATCCAACATGATTTATGAGCCCATGGTATGTTTGGCGCAAACCATGAACCAATCTTGCACTGCCACTAACAATTTCTCCAAATAGACTAAAATGAGATTCCACATGACCAATGTCAGCTAGGAGTACCATCGGGTGCGTCCAAAATGTTTTTCTGGGCCTATGGTACATTTGGCGCAAACCGAGAAACTATCTTACGTCAAGATTAGCACTATCAGCAAATGGACCGAAAGGAGCTTCCACTTGAGCCTCATCACCTAGTAGTACCATTGGGTGCATCCAAAATGATTTTTGAGCCTATGGTACCTTTGGCGCAAACCGTGCACCTATATTGCACCGACACTAACCATGTCTCCAAATAGACCAAAACGAGATTGCACTTGACCAACGTCACCTAGGTGTTTCATCTGGTGCATCCAAATCGATTTCAGAGCCTGTGGTATGTTCGGTGCAAACTGTGCACCTATCTTGCACCAAAATAAGCACTATCAGCAAACGGATTGAAATGAGCTACCACTAGAGCCTCGTCACCTAGGTATACCATAGGGTGCATCTAAAATGATTTTGGAGCCTATGGTACGCTTGCCGCAAACCGTGAACCTATCTTGCACCAAAACTAACACTATCTCTAAATAGACCGAAATGAGATTCTACATGACCCACGTCACCTAGGTGTTCCATTGGTTGCATCCAAAATGATTTCAGAGCCTGTGGTATGTTCGGTGCAAACCGTGCACCTATCCTGCATCAAGATTGGCACTATCTCCAAACGGACCGAAGTGAGCATCCGCTAGAGCCTCGTCACCTTGGAGTACCATCCAAAATGATTTCTTAGTCTATGGTATGTTTGGCGCAAACTGTGCACCTTTCTTACAATGACCCTAACACTGTGTCCAAACAGACTAAAACGAGATTCCACATGACTGACGTCGCCTAGGAGTGTCATCGGGTGCACCCAAAATGAGTTCGGAGCCTATGGTACTTTCGGCACAAACCATGCACCTATCTTGCATCAAGATTAGCACTTTCTCCAAGCGGACCGAAATGAGCATCCACTAGAGCCTTGTGACCTAGGAGTACCATCGGGTGCATCTAAAAGGATTTCTGAGCGTATGGTACATTTGGCACAAACCATGCACCTATCTTGCACCGACACTAACACTGTCTCTAAACAGATTGAAACAGGATTCCACATGATCCACGTCACCTGGAAGTAGCATCGGGTGTGTCCAAAATGATTTTCAAGCTTATGGTACGTTAGGCGCAAACCGTGCACCTATCTTGCACCGACACTAGCTGTCTCCAAAAGGATCGAAACAAGATTCCGCATGATCGATGTCACATAGTAGTTCCATCGGGTGCATCCAAAATAATTTTAGAGCTTGTGGTACGTCTGACGCAAACCGTGCACCTATCTTGCCTCAAGATTAGCACTATTTCTAAACAGACCAAAGTGAGCATCCACTAGAGCCTCATAACCTAAGAGTACCATCAGGTGCGTCCAAAAGGATTTATGAGCCTATGGTATGTTTGGCGCAAGCCATGCACCTATCTTGCACCGCCACTAACACTTTCTCCAAATGGACTGAAATGAGATTCCACATGACCCATGTCACCTAGGAGTACCATCGGCTGCGTCCAAAATGATTTTCGGGCCTATGGTACATTTGGCGCAAATCAAGCAACTATCTTGCATCAAGATTAGCACTATCAGCAAGTGGACCAAAAGGAGCTTCCACTTGAGCCCCATCACCTAGTAGTGCCATTGGGTGCGTCCAAAACGATTTCTGAGCCTATGGTACATTTGGCGCAAACCGTGCACTTATATTGCACCGACACTAACAATGTCTCTAAATAGACCAAAATGAGATTCCACATGACTAATGTCACCTAGGAGTTCCATCGGGTGCATCCAAATTGATTTCAGAGCCAGTGGTACATTCAGTGCAAACCGTGCACCTATCTTGCATCAATATTAGCATTATCTCCAAATGGAATGAAGTGAGCATCCACTGGGTCTCGTCACCTAGGAGTTCCATCGTGTTCGTCAAAAATGATTTCTGAACCTATGGTACATTCAGCGCAAACCGTGCACCCATCTTGCGTCAAGATTAGCACTATCTCCAAATGAATCGAAGTGAGCATCCACTAGAGCCTCGTCACCTAGGAGTATCATTGGGTGCGGCAAAAGGATTTCTAAGCCTATGCTACATTTGGCGCAAACATGTACCTATCTTGCATCGACACAAACATTGTCTCCAAACAGACCAAAACGAGATTCCACCTGACCCACATCACCTTGGAGTTCCACTATCTACATCCAAAATGATTTCCTAGCCTATGGCTCAGCGCAAACCGTGCACCTATCTTGCGTTAATTTTAGCACTATCAACAAACGGACTGAAATGAGCTTTCACTTGAGCCTAGTCACCTTGGAGTATCATTGGGTGCGTACAAAACGATTAGTGAGCCTATGGGTACGTTCGGCGCATACCATGCAGCTATCTTGATCCAAAACTGACATTGTCTCCAAACAGACCGGAACAAGATTCCACATGACCCACGTCACCAAGGAGTTCTATCTGGTGCGTCCAAACAATTTTAGAGCCTGTGGTACGCTCGACGCAAATTATGCACCTATCTTTCATCAAGATGAGCACCATCTCCAAACAGACCAAAGTGAGCATCCGCTAGAGCCTTGTCACCTAGGTGTACCATCAGGTGCATCCAAAAGGATTTCTAAGCCTATGGTACGTTTGGCGCAAACCGGGCACCTATCTTGCACGAACACTAACACTGTCTCCAAATAGACCAAAACGAGATTCCACATGACCGACGCCACCTAGGAGTTCCATCAGGTGCATCCCAATTGATTTCAGAGCCAGTGGTATGCTCGGCGCAAACCGTACACCTACCTTACGTCAAGATTAGCACTATCTCCAAATGGAACGAAGTGAGCATCCACTAGAGCATCATCACCTAGGAGTTCCATTGGGTGCGTCTAAAATGATTTCCGAGCCTATGTACGTTCGGCACAAACCATGCACCTATCTTGCGTCAAGATTAGCAATATCTCCAAACGAAACGAAACGAGCTTTCACTTGAGCCTTGTCACCTAGGAGTACCATCGGGTGTGTCCAAAATGATTTGTGAATGTATGGTATGTTTAGCGCAAACCACACACCTATCATGCACCGACACTAACACTATCTCCAATAGACCAAAACGAGATTCCACTGACCGACGTCACCTCGGAATACCATCGGGTGCCTCCAAAACAATTTCAAAGCTAGTGGTACAATCGGTGCAAACTATGCACCTATCTTGCATCAAGGTTAGCACTACTCCAAACAGAACGAAGTGAGCATCCACTAGAGCCTCATCACCTAGGAGTACCATTGGGTCTGCCCAAAAGGATTTTAGAGCCAAAGGTACGTTTGGCGCAAATCATGCACCTATCTTACATCAACACTAACACTGTCTCCAAATAGACCAAAACGAGATTCCACATGACCCACGTCACCTAGGTGTACCATCGGGTGCATCTAAAATAATTTCTGAGCCTATGGTATGATCGACGCAAACCGAGCAACTATCATGCGTCAAGATTAGCACTATCTGCAAATGTACAGAAACGAGCTTCCACTTGAGCCTCGTCACCTAGTAATACCATCGGGTGCGTCCACTATGATTTCTAAGCCTATGGTACCTTTGGCGCAATCCGTGCACCTATAGTGCACCGACACTAACAATGTCTCTAAACTAACCAAAACAAGATTCCACATGACCAACGTCACCTGGGAGTTCCATCGGGTGCATCGAAACAATTTCAGAGCTAGTGGTATGTTCGGCGCAAACCGTGCTTCTATCTTGCATTAAGATTAGCACAACCTCTAAATGGAACAAAGTGAGCTTCCATTGAGCCTCGTCACCTAGGAGTACGATTGGGTGCGTCCAAATGCATTTATGAGCCTAAGGTATGTTTGGGGGAAAACTGTGCATCTATCTTGCACCAACACTAACACTGTCTCCAAACAGACTGAAACAAGATTCCACATGACCCACGTCACCTAGGAGTACCATTAGTTTGGTCAAAAATGATTTCCAGGCCTATGGTACGTTTGGTGAAAACCATGCACCTATCTTACGTCAAGATTAGCACTATTTCCAAACGGACAGAAGTGAGCATCCACTAGAGCCTCATCACCTAGGAGTACCATCAGGTGCGTCCAAATGGATTTCTGAGCCTATGATATATTTGGCGCAAACCGTGCTCCTATCTTGCACGGACACTAACACTATCTGCCAACAGATTGAAACAAGATTCCACCTGACCCACGTCACCTAGGGGTTGCATTGTCTGCATCCAAAACGACTTTCGAGCCTACGGTATATTCGACGCAAACCGTGCACCTATCTTGCGTCAATTTTAGCACTATCTCCAAACAGAACGAAACGAGCTTCTACTTGAGCCTCATCACCTAGGACTATCATCGGGTGCGTACAAAATCATTTGTGAGCCTATGATATGTTCAGCGCATAAGGTGCACCTATCTTGCACCGACTATAGCACTATCGTCTAACAGACTAGAACAAGATTCCACATGACCCACGTCACCTTGGAGTTCCATCGGGTGTGTCCAAACGATTTTAGAGCCTGTGGTACGCTCGACGCAAACCGTGCACCTATCTTGCACCAAGATGAGCACCATCTCCAAACAAACTAAAATGAGCATCCGCTAGAGCCTTGTCACCTAGTTTTACCATCAGGTGCATCCAAAAGGATTTCTGAGCCTATGTTACGTTTGGCACAAACCGGGCAACTATCATGCATGGACACGAACACTGTCTCTAAACGGACCAAAACAAGATTCCACATAACCGACGTCACCAAGGATTTCCATCGGGTGCATCCAAAATGATTTCAGAGCCAGTGGTATGTTCGGCGTAAACCGTGCACCTATCTTGCGTCAAGATTTGCACTATCTTCAAATGGAACGAAGTGAGCATCCACTAGAGCATCATCATCTAGGAGTACCATTGGGAGCGTCCAAAAGGATTTCTAAGCCTAAGGTACATTTGGTGAAACCATGTACCTATATTGCATCGACACTAACACTAACTCCAAACAGATCAAAACAAGATTCCACATGACCGACGTTGCCTCAGCGTTCCATCGGGTGCATCCAAAATGATTTCAGAGCCTATGGTACATTCGGGGCAAACCATGCACCTATCTTGCATCAAGATGAGCACTCTCTCGAAACAGACTAAAGTGAGCATCCACTAGAGCCTCGTCACCTAGGAGTACCATTGGGTGCGTCCAAAAGGATTTTTGAGCATGTGGTACATTTGGCACAAACCATGCACCTATCTTGCACCGACACTAACACTGTCTCCAAACAAACTGAAACAAGATTCCATATGACCCACGTCACCAAGAAGTACTATCGGGTGCGTCCAAAAGGATTTCCGAGCCTATGGTATGTTCGGCGCAAACCGTGGTATCTTGCGTCAAGATTAGCACTATCTCTAAAAGGACCGAAGTGAGCATCCACTAGAGCCTCGTTACCTAGGAGTACCACCGGGTGCGTCCAAAAGAATTTCTAAGCCTATGGTACATTTGGCACAAACCATGCACCTATCTTGCGTTAAGATTGGCACTATCTCCAAATGGACTGAAACGAGCTTCCACATGAGCCTCGTCACCTAGGAGTACCATCGGGTGTGTCCAAAACGATCTGTGAGCCTATGGTACATTTGGCGCAAACCATGCACCTATTTTGCACCGACACTAACACTATCTCTAAACAGACTGAAATGAGATTCCACATGAGCCTTGTCACCTAGGTGTTCCATCGGGTGCGTCCAAAATGAATTCAAAGCCTTTGGTACATTCAGCACAAACCATGCACCTATCTTGCATCGACACTAACACAATCTCCAAACAAACCAAAGTGAGCATCCACTAGAGCCTTGTCACCTAGGAGTACCATCGTGTGTGTGTCCAAAACGATTTCTGAGCCTAGGGTACGATCAGTGCAAACCGAGCAACTACCTTGCGTCAAGTTTAGCACTATCTCCAAACGGACCAAAACGAGCTTCCAATAGATCCTAGTCACCTAGTAGTACCATCAGGTGCCTCCAAAATGATTTCTAAGCCTATGGTACCTTCGGCGCAAACTACACACCTATCTTGTGCCGACACTAACACTGTTTCTGAACGGACCAAAATGAGATTCCACATGACCGACATCACCTAGGAGTTCCATTAGGTGCATCCAAAACGATTTTAGAGCAAGTGGTACGTTCGGCGCAAACCGTGCTCCTATCTTGCATCAAGATTAACACTATCTCCACATGGAACGAAGTGAGCATCCACTAGAGCCTCATCACCTAGGAGTACCATTGGGTGCATCAAAAAGGATTTCTGTGCCTAAGGTACATTTGGCGCAAACCGTGCACCTATCTTGCACCGACACTAACACTATCTCCAAATAGACCGAAACAAGATTTCACATGACCCACGTCACCTAGGACTACCATCAGGTGCGTTAAAAATAAATTCAGAGCCTATGGTACATTCGACACAAACGTGCACCTATTTTGTGTCAAGATTAGCACTATCTCCATACGGACCAAACTAGCTTCCACTTGAGCCTCGTCACATAGGAGTACCATCGGGTGCATCCAAAATGATTGTGAGCCTATGGTATGTTTTGCACTAGCCATGCACCTATCTTGCACCGACACTAACAATATATCCAAACAGGCCACAACGAGACTCCACATGACCCATGTCACCTAGGAGTTCCATGGGGTGCATCCAAAATTGACTCAGAGGCTAGGTACGTTTGGCGCAAGCCATGCACCTATATTACAAGCACACTAACACTGTCTCTAAATAGACCAAAATGTGGTTCCACATGATCGACGTCACCTAGGGGTTCCACCAGGTGCATCCAAAATAATTTTAGAGCCAGTGGTACGTTCCACGCAAACAGTGCACCTATCTTGCATCAAGATTAGCACTATCTCTAAATGGAATGAAGTGAGCATCCACTAGAGCCTCGTCACCAAGGAGTACCATTGGGTGTGTCCAAAAGG